>OX453302.1:25116694-25716694 GCA_949710035.1 Crambus lathoniellus | reverse complement strand
ATTACATGATACCAATATCACAAAAGTGAAAAAAAGTGCGGCCGCCATCTTGGATTTTGAAACTCACATCAAATTCGAGCTTAGCATACCTAAAAACCCTTTACATGACATCAATATCATAAAACTGAAAAAAGTGCGGCTGCCATCTTGGATTCCAAAACTCACATCAAAATCGAGCTTAGCATCCCTAAAAACCCCTTACATGGCACCAATATCACAAAATTGAAAAAAAAGCGCGGCAGCCATCTTGGATTCCAAGACGCACATCAAAATCGAGCTTAGCATCCCTAAAAACCCTTTACATGACACCAATATAACAAAACTAAAAAAAAGTGCGGCCGCCATCTTGGAAACCAAAACTCACATCAAATTCGAGCTTAGCATCCCTAAAAACCCTTTATATGACACCAATATCACAAAACTGAAAAAAAGTGCGGCCGCCATCTTGAATTCCAAAGCTCACATCAAAATCGAACTTAGCACCCCTAAAAACCCCTTACATGACACCAATATCACAAAACTGAAAAAAAAAGCGCGGCCGCCATCTTGGATTCCAAAACATACATCCAAATCGAGCTTAGCATCCCTAAAAACCCTTTATATGACACCAATATCACAAAACTAAAAAAAAAGTGCGGCCGCCATCTTGGATTCCAAAACTCACATCAAATTTGAGCTTAGCATCCCTAAAAACCCTTTACATGACACCAATATCACAAAACTGAAAAAAAGCGCGGCCGCCATCTTGGATTCCAAAACTCACATCAAAATCGAGCTTAGTATCCCTAAAAACCCCTTACACGACACCAATATCACAAAACTGAAAAAAAAAGCGCGGCCGCCATCTTGGATTCCAAAATATACATCAAAATCGAGCTTAGCATCCCTAAAAACCCTTTATATGACACCAATATCACAAAACTGAAAAAAAGTGCGGCCGCCATCTTGGATTCCAAAATTCACATCGAAATCGAGCTTAGCATCCCTAAAAACCCCTTACATAACACCAATATCACAAAATTTAAAAAATAACGCGGCCGCCATCTTGAATTCCAAAAATCGTAATAAACACACTTAAAAACCCCCTACATAAAACCAATATAAAAGAAACTAAATATTATTTTTCCAATTCAATATTTGAAATCAAATGCGAAAGCCCTGTCGCAAAGCTCCCATCTAGCTAACAAAATTTTGTATGGTAGATGGGAAGGACCCTCTCCCCTCCTGCCCCGCGTACCCCGCACGATTGCTCTGTCTAGACGCCTCCGATGAACGACTGTATGTAGTAAGTAGACTGTGCTTCTACTGTCCAGGCCAATGCTCTAATTCAGTACTCAGAGCTCTAACCACTGAGCTACAGAGTCACTACGGACGGAGTATGGAGCTTTGTGAGACGGGTCGACTTTTTCCATTGACCTCTTCATTTTTCAATATTTTCAGTAGGTAATGACGTAATGAGTCAAGTAACACGTTTTATCGTGAATTTATTATAAAAACATTTACGGAGCAATTTATACCATAAATAGAGTAACTTTTTATTTGTAGGAAAAACTATACCTACAAAAAAAAATGTACTTAAAAGAAACATTTGAATGATCGTCAGGCTGTATATACTAGTTTTTTCACCTGACAAAATTGTTTGCTTACTAATCTGTGTGTCGAGTTTTTGCGCGGGAAGCGAGAAGAACGGCCTTCATTTCGTAATTTTCTAAATTATTTTCTTGGGGCTTTTATTTTGTGTTAGTGTGGAAGTGAGAAATAAAGTAAGGCGCTCCGTACAATTCAGATTGCTATCCCCGCGTTACCCGCGTAAGGGTCGGCGCAGACAACGGAAAAATCCTTTCTTTTTCCGTTCCGTCTGCGCTGACCCTAAAACTCCCATGAGCATTGAAATGTGTGAACTACCCGCGCATTTTAATGAGTTGTTAGCAAGAAAAGAAGGAAAATAGGAAAGAAAAGTTACTAAAGACAATAATCAAGCAAAACTAATAAACTAATGACGAGGCAGTATGGTCTCAGACTAGCCTGTTCCTTTGGGAAAGAATTAAAATAAAACTGTGTCACTGTCGGTGTCAATGTCAATCGATAAATTCGGGAGTCGGGGATCGGGGAATGAGAGATTTGTTTGTTTATTGATTTTACTTTTCTAACGAGATAATCACAAAAAGCTACAAGGTATTTATTTTATTAAATTCCTTACAATGTAAATATAGTTCTATATACGCCATGTCAGCAAATGGAACCGGTGGCAATTATGCGCCACTGAAGCAAATTCTGTCGGATTCAGAATCGGAAGATGATCATAAACTTCAGAATGCTGCTCACATCAAAGCCACAGATAGTTGCAACAATTTGGACTTCAATAGTGGCCTGCAGTCGTCCAAGAATTACAGCTTGAGCGATATGGACGAATTTAATACCAACGTCAACACTGTAGAGAGCACCATGGATAACGTAAGCTTTTTGCAGTCGGACGTATCCAATAAAATGTCATTTCCTCGCCGATGCGCATTTATTACTTCAATTCTTGTTTGCATATTCACTGTAGTTATATTTCTGTGGGGAATACCATGTTCAGAGGTCGGCAGCTGCACCACTAATGAATGGCAAGATAAAACAACTAGTTGGGAGCTGCCTTATGATGAGATTGAGCTCTCTGGTGCCATTCAAGTTGTCGAAGGGGCGATACCAAACACTAAAAATTTAATATTCATCTACAGAGGTAATCATATGAAGCTGGAGAAGAATGCCAATGATAACATTAATGGAGTGCTGCTTATAGTTGGCAATTCTGGCAAAATCGGGTGGTACACGAGGGATGACAGGATTCCTACAGAAATCAATTGCCATCTAATTGATGTTAACAGAGACGGTCAAAAAGACTGTATTGTGTCAGGGTCAGAAGGATTACTTGCTGCCTTGAATCCTTTGTCAGGTACATACTACTGGTACAAACATAAACATGGGAAAGACTTCAACAACATTGCAGCAGTTGATTTTCCTATCCTTATGAAAGACATGGACACAGATAAGGTTAACGACCTTTTAACAGTAGCAACAGTCTACCCAAATGTCAATCACAACTCACTATTGATTATATCAGGAGCAACAGGCAATATAATAGGAGAGCCAATGACAATAAATGACTGTCTATCTGTTAAGTTAGTGCCGGAAGCTGATACAATAACATACATCTGTAAAAATGGCACTACAGAGGCTGTGAGACTCATAACATATCCTAATCTTTATAGGAAATTCTTAAAGCTAGACAAGACAAATTATACAGCTTCTGCATCCCTATCCAAGAAGGTAAATTTAAGCTTGAAAAAGAGTATTGGCAATACTAGGGAAATATATTCAAATGGTCCAGGAAAACTAATTGTGGAGAACTCTGGAGAGTGTCCTAACTCTTGTAGGGTAAGCTTGAAACTTTTGTTAGAAAAGAATGGTACAACTACAGTGGGTTGGGAGTATTCCGCTAACCATGTCTATGCTATGAGACCCAGCTCATTTGCTTTTGCAAATTCAATACGAGGATTTGTACTGAAATTATGACAGTGGAACAGTGCACACAATGCACATAATGCTGCAAAGGGTGCACTAAAAATTGTCGAAGTACCATACAATTTACAGAATCAGAGTCCTAAAAACACAAATGATATATTTTACTATCGGCCTATCATCAATGTAGCATCCATATCACCTTTCATCAAATACTCAAACTTTACAGTACATGACATTTCTGAGAGGATAGTATTGGTGTCATTTGATAAAATGCAAACACACAATGTGAATGTGAGCCAAACAGATATAGTGCAGATATGTGTTCGTGGGCAAATAGATACGAATGCACCGCTGCCAATTTGTCAACCTGACTTGGAATACCAGGAACAATCATTGATGATTGCAGATTTAGATGGAGATCAGTCTCATGAACTGATTTCATATTACAGCACTTTTGTTGCTCCTGAATCGTATACACCAAAGAACTCAAACCCATATGATAATTGGCGATTGACGTCCATTGTAAGAGTCATACGCTTAGAGTCGGAGTTACCAAAACTGTTTATTGCAGACATATAAAATAATTTATTACATACATTGATTTGTATTATAAATAGGTCTCTTGTAAGCAAATTTTGAATTTGCCAAATCTGCTAATGTGCTGTATTTAGCTTAGAGCTATGTCTAGTCTTTATTCAACACTGTATAATCTTTATTATTAGTACATGAATTCATGCATTAAATTACATACTTGTTCATTATTCGCCTCAAGTGTTCAATATGAAAGAGTATTTGTAGTAACTATAATCATTACATTTAATGTAGATAGGATTTGATATATTTGATTTGAATCTCTCAATGTGTGTAGGATTTAGGTCCAGTGTTATTTATAAATAAATATATTCTTACTACAAATAATCATAACTAATATGTATCTTCTATAAAATGATTATTCTCCTAAGATACAGCAAGCAAAGCTCTAAGTTTACTGTTAGTTTTGGATAAACAATATAATACTATTTAATTTTCATATGCAATTTGTGAATTCATCAATATTACTATCAAGTATAATTATTATTGCTTTATGCTGATTGTATGTGTAATGTATGTAATAGGCTGAACAAGCCAAGGGCAGATGTAGTTCCATTATATTTATACTCTTGGATACTTCGGCTGAACTTTCAGGTTTAAGGTTATTGTTGCCCATGATTCTTTTAAATTAAACAACACGGCAGACACTCGCAATCCTAGTACTGTACTACTAGCGCCCATCAGCCTGGCGAAAACATATTATCCAACCGGTGCGGTGCCGCAACTCCTAGGCGGGTGTTCCAAGTGTTGCTTGAGAGGAGAATGTCGATTGTCGCACCGCTTTGATGTGTTTTCTTTCGCCCTTTCTCCCCAGTGTATCCAATCCACCGGTTTTATTTAAATCTGCTCTTGTAATGTGTGCAGGAAGTGCCTTAAGTGAGGGCTGCCGGTAGCTATGCGTTGTATGTAATTGATTAGATTAATAACTTATATCTAATTGTTGTTTCATTGCCGCCCCGAAAATAAACAATACCAAATATTTACGAAAATATTTTATTTTGATAAAAAAAAACTGAACTTAAACAAGCTTACAACAAGAAAATAGGATGCATATCCTAATCAACAATTAATAACTTAAAATATGAGTGTATTCATTTCTTAAAAATGAATCACAAGTTATTATCACTACTACTATTTAAATCTCTTCCTTTTTTGGAATAGGAATATTTGCTTCCTAACAATAAAATAAGGTGATTGTTGAATGCTATAGCCGTATATGAGCTGAAAATATGCACTATTGGCAATTTTTAAGTACTTTAGTACGAGATCCGGTATAGGTAAGGTAAATATCTACCCTCATCTGTTATTTTCAAACAAAGAATACCAAACCATACATGGGCGCTGTATCAATTATCTAGCATCTATACTTCATTAGAATTAAATAACAGATGAGGGTAGAAATACCATCTGTATCTTAGTGCACTTGTAACCACGATAATGAATAATTATGCTTCTTCAAAACTTCAGAATCTTAAATGATAACAACAATTAGTGCTAACATAATAAAACAATTGCTACTAGGTACTATAATTTGGTAACAAAGCAAGAATCTGCGATGCGACGTCGCGTTATTGTGTGGGTGTGGGAGCCATATTCCCTTGATATTGTCTGCCTAACATATTACTTATTTATACAATACTTAATTTCACTTAATAAGCTCTTCTTCATAAATCTTTTAAAGCCAATTTAGTTATCTTATCTTATCTTAATTAGCTAATTTTAGGAATGGATATTACCTACATTGTAGGTCATCATTTCAAGTTAATAGATAGGTATATTTATTGAACTAGCGCCACTATACCTTGAAATAACTTTTAACTGCGTTTTTTATCTGATATTTATTTCAACGAATTCAAGTGGAGAAAAAGTAGTTAGTAAGTTATATTAAATATTTAATATTTGAAGATCTTCATCAAATTTAAAAAACATGAGTAATAAGTACTATTGTATTTCATTGCTGCTCTGATATTTGCAGAGATTCTTTACCAATTCTAAAGTTTTGTCATGTTCTAGCCTTTCTCTTTCAATATAAAAAAAATATAATCTACAATTCTTAATTATTACACAACATTACTAGGAATGTTAAATATTTTGTCGTTTCAATCGAAAGCTTGATTTGTCTTTACAAAAACTATTTAACACTGTATAATATTGGTACACCTATTATATTCTATAGACATATTCGCAGTAGTGCGATTGGTGTATTGCGACTCACGACTACAGACTGCTGAGTCGTATTAAAATTGAACTTTACAAAACATGCTCACTACGGGACCAGACTGTTGTTGATATGTATTTAATAATGACATTCAAAAATATAAAATTATAGTATAACAAAACTCAAAGCTAAGCTAAGTAATGAGCTGCTGAATTGTGTTGTGACCAACTGTGATTCTAGCTATCTCTTTCTAGAACGACGAAGACGAACTTATGGCGAGAGAGACAAGGACAGCGCTACCCACGTAAGAAAGTTTAATGCTCTTTATCTCTGAAAATATATATATATATATATATATAAATAAATAAACATATATGTCTGTGTGTTGCTGATATTTCTAAAAAGATTTTAAATAAATAAATAAAAAACAGTCCGGTCAGATTATGTGTTTATAGCGTCTGCTACTTTTACGCATATTTTTTATAGGCGGTGCAATTATTTATAGGGTCCCCCCTATAAATAATTGCAGCCAGCGAAGCCGGACGGGTGATCAGTCACCTAGGTCGGGACCATTTCACCCACAGGCGCTAGGCGGTGCAATAGTTCAAGTCTTTTTAGTTGTGCATCGCCTATAAAAATATGCGTTATTTAAGTGCTGCAACTAAACTAAACTTATAATATAAATCACCGTGATACAACCTCATTAGTGAAGCGATTTATGCTTTTGGCCGTTTCTTTCTTACAAATAAATCAACTATTAATAAGTCTTTCTTTGTTTATTACTATTTAATAACTAATAAATGTTGTAAAGCGGATGGTCGCTCCAAACTTTCAACCATATCTTATGGCATAGAGTTCAAAATTGCATAGCTGCCAACATCTATGATTCTGTTTAGTCTGAGTGGCATTTATAAAGATTTATAATTTTGATATTTGGGTGATTCTTATCGCATCGCCGCGATTCTCACCGTCACCTTTGTGTACAATTTCACTGCGCTCTTGTGTTTGTGGCATAAAAATACGATAAATCTCTACTGCAGCATGCATAATAACACTTTATATAGCATAAAATCACTTACTGCCTGTATACACTGGGCGCTAGGCGAGCGTTAGCGTTACATTTTTGTATGAGAATCCGTAGTTCTGCTACTGCCCACTAGAGGCGCTGTACAGATTTGCATACATAATGCAACGCCAACGCCAACGCTAGCGCCCAGTGTTCACAGGCTCTTATGCCATGAAAGTGTTTGACAAGGTGACGACGAATAAAAGCGGCGATGTGAATCACCCTAGTGATGAACTGTTATCAGCTAAACAACTTTTAGGAGAACGTCTTATTGTGCCTAACAGTCATACCATCAAGCGGGGATGACTTTCTGCGTGACCTTCGTGTCGTCGTCGACGGCGTACTCCTCGAGAGTGATGACGTCATGGGCCGCGAGCTGCTCCGCTATGCTGTAGCCTTCCGCGTCGAACAGCTCTACCGTGAGCTCGTCGTAGTTCCGAGCTCTGGGAAATTAAAAGGTTTGAATTATAGGCACTACACACGATCACTTTTAACTGTCAGTTTTCACTGAACGTTTCTCATAGTAAAAACGATGAAAACTGACAGTATTTCATAGTAATACTTTCAGTTTTCACTGTCAGTTAAAACTGTTCAGTGAAAACTGACAGTTAAAAGTGATCGTGTGTGGCGCCTATAACACGTTCAGTTTTCACTGTCAGTTAAAACTGTTCAGTGAAAACAGACATTTAAAAGTGATCGTGTGTAGCGCCTATTAGAATGATGAATCGTAAATGCTTGGGCTAAGTTTTAGATGAATGGCACCGCGCGGGACTGCAGGTAGTAGGGCAGGAGACCCCTTTGTGTCCATTGTGGATTTTTTCACTTTTAAGTACTAAATGGTCTTAGGTATTTAAGACACAAATTATACCTTAAATTATGGAGAATTTATCTACCTTTAAAGGTAGATTTTTCAAATTTAAAGTAAAATATTTTTTTGTATACACATCTAAATTTAATTAGTACAAAGATTTCAAGGGATGATAGTGTCCATCAATACGAACAATTTTTACTTTGGAGCCAAACACGGAATCGCGAAAAAAAAACACCTGTTCCATACAAAAGTACAATATCAACTCAAATTAAATGTATGGAACAGCTATGAGTAGTATACTGACATGACGTGGACTATTAGTGTGTGGTGTACTGACATGACGTGCGCCGAGAGCGTGCGGTCCTGCACCATGCGGCCGAGCGCGGCCTTGGCCTCGGCCCACAGTCCGAGCACGAGCTGGGGACTATAGTGTGTGGTGTACTGACATGACGTGCGCCGAGAGCGTGCGGTCCTGCACCATGCGGCCGAGCGCGGCCTTGGCCTCGGCCCACAGTCCGAGCACGAGCTGGGGACTATAGTGTGTGGTATACTGACATGACGTGCGCCGAGAGCGTGCGGTCCTGCACCATGCGGCCGAGCGCGGCCTTGGCCTCGGCCCACAGTCCGAGCACGAGCTGGGGACTATAGTGTGTGGTATACTGACATGACGTGCGCCGAGAGCGTGCGGTCCTGCACCATGCGGCCGAGCGCGGCCTTGGCCTCGGCCCACAGTCCGAGCACGAGCTGGGGACTATAGTGTGTGGTATACTGACATGACGTGCGCCGAGAGCGTGCGGTCCTGCACCATGCGGCCGAGCGCGGCCTTGGCCTCGGCCCACAGTCCGAGCACGAGCTGGGGACTATAGTGTGTGGTATACTGACATGACGTGCGCCGAGAGCGTGCGGTCCTGCACCATGCGGCCGAGCGCGGCCTTGGCCTCGGCCCACTGTCGCGAGCACGAGCTGGGGACTATAGTGTGTGGTGTACTGACATGACGTGCGCCGAGAGCGTGCGGTCCTGCACCATGCGGCCGAGCGCGGCCTTGGCCTCGGCCCACAGTCCGAGCACGAGCTGGGGACTATAGTGTGTGGTGTACTGACATGACGTGCGCCGAGAGCGTGCGGTCCTGCACCATGCGGCCGAGCGCGGCCTTGGCCTCGGCCCACAGTCGGAGCACGAGCTGGGGACTATAGTGTGTGGTGTACTGACATGACGTGCGCCGAGAGCGTGCGGTCCTGCACCATGCGGCCGAGCGCGGCCTTGGCCTCGGCCCACAGTCCGAGCACGAGCTGGGGACTATAGTGTGTGGTGTACTGACATGACGTGCGCCGAGAGCGTGCGGTCCTGCACCATGCGGCCGAGCGCGGCCTTGGCCTCGGCCCACAGTCCGAGCACGAGCTGGGGACTATAGTGTGTGGTATACTGACATGACGTGCGCCGAGAGCGTGCGGTCCTGCACCATGCGGCCGAGCGCGGCCTTGGCCTCGGCCCACAGTCCGAGCACGAGCTGGGGACTATAGTGTGTGGTGTACTGACATGACGTGCGCCGAGAGCGTGCGGTCCTGCACCATGCGGCCGAGCGCGGCCTTGGCCTCGGCCCACAGTCCGAGCACGAGCTGGGGACTATAGTGTGTGGTATACTGACATGACGTGCGCCGAGAGCGTGCGGTCCTGCACCATGCGGCCGAGCGCGGCCTTGGCCTCGGCCCACAGTCCGAGCACGAGCTGGGGACTATAGT
Source organism: Crambus lathoniellus (assembly GCA_949710035.1). Taxonomy (NCBI): domain Eukaryota; kingdom Metazoa; phylum Arthropoda; class Insecta; order Lepidoptera; family Crambidae; genus Crambus; species Crambus lathoniellus. The sequence goes on along the minus strand of OX453302.1, from coordinate 25,706,824 downwards.
GTGTGGTATACTGACATGACGTGCGCCGAGAGCGTGCGGTCCTGCACCATGCGGCCGAGCGCGGCCTTGGCCTCGGCCCACAGTCCGAGCACGAGCTGGGGACTATAGTGTGTGGTATACTGACATGACGTGCGCCGAGAGCGTGCGGTCCTGCACCATGCGGCCGAGCGCGGCCTTGGCCTCGGCCCACAGTCCGAGCACGAGCTGGGGACTATAGTGTGTGGTATACTGACATGACGTGCGCCGAGAGCGTGCGGTCCTGCACCATGCGGCCGAGCGCGGCCTTGGCCTCGGCCCACTGTCGCGAGCACGAGCTGGGGACTATAGTGTGTGGTGTACTGACATGACGTGCGCCGAGAGCGTGCGGTCCTGCACCATGCGGCCGAGCGCGGCCTTGGCCTCGGCCCACAGTCCGAGCACGAGCTGGGGACTATAGTGTGTGGTGTACTGACATGACGTGCGCCGAGAGCGTGCGGTCCTGCACCATGCGGCCGAGCGCGGCCTTGGCCTCGGCCCACTGTCGCGAGCACGAGCTGGGGACTATAGTGTGTGGTGTACTGACATGACGTGCGCCGAGAGCGTGCGGTCCTGCACCATGCGGCCGAGCGCGGCCTTGGCCTCGGCCCACAGTCCGAGCACGAGCTGGGGACTATAGTGTGTGGTGTACTGACATGACGTGCGCCGAGAGCGTGCGGTCCTGCACCATGCGGCCGAGCGCGGCCTTGGCCTCGGCCCACAGTCGGAGCACGAGCTGGGGACTATAGTGTGTGGTGTACTGACATGACGTGCGCCGAGAGCGTGCGGTCCTGCACCATGCGGCCGAGCGCGGCCTTGGCCTCGGCCCACAGTCCGAGCACGAGCTGGGGACTATAGTGTGTGGTGTACTGACATGACGTGCGCCGAGAGCGTGCGGTCCTGCACCATGCGGCCGAGCGCGGCCTTGGCCTCGGCCCACAGTCCGAGCACGAGCTGGGGACTATAGTGTGTGGTATACTGACATGACGTGCGCCGAGAGCGTGCGGTCCTGCACCATGCGGCCGAGCGCGGCCTTGGCCTCGGCCCACAGTCCGAGCACGAGCTGGGGACTATAGTGTGTGGTGTACTGACATGACGTGCGCCGAGAGCGTGCGGTCCTGCACCATGCGGCCGAGCGCGGCCTTGGCCTCGGCCCACAGTCCGAGCACGAGCTGGGGACTATAGTGTGTGGTGTACTGACATGACGTGCGCCGAGAGCGTGCGGTCCTGCACCATGCGGCCGAGCGCGGCCTTGGCCTCGGCCCACAGTCCGAGCACGAGCTGGGGACTATAGTGTGTGGTATACTGACATGACGTGCGCCGAGAGCGTGCGGTCCTGCACCATGCGGCCGAGCGCGGCCTTGGCCTCGGCCCACAGTCCGAGCACGAGCTGGGGACTATAGTGTGTGGTATACTGACATGACGTGCGCCGAGAGCGTGCGGTCCTGCACCATGCGGCCGAGCGCGGCCTTGGCCTCGGCCCACAGTCCGAGCACGAGCTGGGGACTATAGTGTGTGGTATACTGACATGACGTGCGCCGAGAGCGTGCGGTCCTGCACCATGCGGCCGAGCGCGGCCTTGGCCTCGGCCCACTGTCGCGAGCACGAGCTGGGGACTATAGTGTGTGGTGTACTGACATGACGTGCGCCGAGAGCGTGCGGTCCTGCACCATGCGGCCGAGCGCGGCCTTGGCCTCGGCCCACAGTCCGAGCACGAGCTGGGGACTATAGTGTGTGGTGTACTGACATGACGTGCGCCGAGAGCGTGCGGTCCTGCACCATGCGGCCGAGCGCGGCCTTGGCCTCGGCCCACAGTCCGAGCACGAGCTGGGGACTATAGTGTGTGGTGTACTGACATGACGTGCGCCGAGAGCGTGCGGTCCTGCACCATGCGGCCGAGCGCGGCCTTGGCCTCGGCCCACAGTCCGAGCACGAGCTGGGGACTATAGTGTGTGGTGTACTGACATGACGTGCGCCGAGAGCGTGCGGTCCTGCACCATGCGGCCGAGCGCGGCCTTGGCCTCGGCCCACAGTCCGAGCACGAGCTGGGGACTATAGTGTGTGGTGTACTGACATGACGTGCGCCGAGAGCGTGCGGTCCTGCACCATGCGGCCGAGCGCGGCCTTGGCCTCGGCCCACTGTCGCGAGCACGAGCTGAGCGCGCGAACGCCGGCGAGCACGCATAGCGTTGCTTGCGCGGGCAGCGACATGTAGCGCGGCTCTAACACGCGGATCTGGTCCTCCTTCACCCATACCTTGTTGCCGTAGTCTATGTACATCACCTGTTCACAAAGTTGATTTGACTGTTAAAGCGAAGATAGCAACCGTACTTCAAATCCGTGAAAGAATAGGACGATAAATTGACCCAAGAACCCCAACAAGATACTAAAACTTAAAGTTCATTCCAAACCGTCGCTCGCTGCGCGTAAACCAACATGAAAGGAGACTGGCGAACTTCTATGTATTTTCAGACCTCGATTTATAGGTCTCGTTCATGGAAAAAATCGAATGGTACTTAAAGAACTATGCTAGACTAACAAAAAAGTTAATTGTTTCTATGCTTTTAAAGTTGGGACAACAGACATATGATCACTAACCTAAAAATATAGAGGTTAGGGTAAAAATCATTTATTCATTTTATTTAAAAACAACGCAAATAATGATTTACTAATAAACAATGAATGATGAAATAGATGAATGGGTAGGTAATAACAAAGACAAATAACGAAAGGGACCATTATTTTAATAAAGACATAGGTAAGTATCGCACCGCTGGCGCCCTCTGCGCTAAGCTTTGCGTGCGGATCTTCATTAGTTTATAATTTATGTTATGTACCTTCTTTGATGTAGGTATCTAATAATATGTAAATAATAAATGATCTTGTTTTACATGACTACTGCGTCAAATGAAACGGATTTATGAAGTGTTTCAATGTTATTTTGCCCTGTTCAGTCAATTATTTGCAATTTGATAATTATTTATATTTTATTCCATTCTTTAATAAATCAGGCGTTCGTTAAATTAATTTAATTTTCATGTTTCTGAAAGTGTACGACTTCGGAAAATATTAGGGCGATTCTCGCCGGTCTCCTTTGTCAGCTTACCAAAGACTATTAACCATGATTAGTGATGTCAGAACTCGATGGTGGATTTTTTTTATACTTATCAAATGTTCACATCACTTAACACTCTATAGTCTTTGGAAAACTCACAAACTTCATTATTGTTTACGCGCGACAGTTTGGAATGGACTATAGCTAATACAAAGTATCCCTTTATCTTCATGGCCAAAATACTTACAACACATTCAGAACAACTGGAGTTTACGAATGAGCGCATTATTTATCTTTGACACTACTCTGACAGAATGTAGATTAAGGGCCTGTTTCACAATGTCTAAGTAAGTAAGTTCTGATTAGCTGTTACTTGACAGATAGGCCATACAAAACTGTCAAGTAAACAGGAAAGTATCTCCTAATCGGACATTGTGAAACAGGCAATAAGACTTTTTATTTAATTTTATTGCATATTTAAAAAAAATATAACTTTTAAGTATTTACCTCCTACTTTAAAGTTAAAATACAATAATTCGTTTTTTATCAGTTAGATAGTTTTGTTTGACAATCATAAAAAAACTAATCAAACATTAGGGTGAGTCTCGTAAAGCTACTATTCATCATCATTTCAGCCGTACGACGCCCACTGCTGGGCATAGGCCTCCCCCAAGGATCTCCACAACGATCGGTCCTGCGCTGCCCGCATCCAGCGGCTTCCCGCGACCTTGACCAGATCGTCGGTCCACCTTGTAGGGGGCCTGCCCACGGAACGTCGTCCGGTTCGCGGTCGCCATTCGAGAACCTTTCCGCCCCAACGGCCATCGGTTCTCCGCGCTATGTGTCCCGCCCACTGCCACTTCAACTGAGCAATCCTTCGAGCGATGTCGGTCGTTTTAGTTCTCCTGCGGATCTCATCATTTCTGATTCGATCGAGCAGGGAAACACCAAGCATCGCTCTCTCCATTGCTCTCTGGGTAACCTTGAGCCTTCTTATGAGACCCATAGTAAAAGACCACGTCTCGCTTCCATAAGTCATAACTGGCAACACACACTGGTCAAAGACCTTAGTCTTGAGACATTGAGGAATTTTGGACGCAAATATATGCCGGAGCTTCCCAAACGCTGCCCATCCGAGCTGGATTCGACGAGAGATCTCTTTCTCGAAGTTGGACCTACCTAATTGGATTGTCTGTCCTAGGTAGACATAGTGGTCAACAACTTCGAGTGTAATGTTCCCAACATTAACTGGAGCGGATGCAACATGGGCATTGGACATGATTTTCGTCTTATCCATGTTCATCTTCAGACCCACTCTTTGGGAAGCATTGCTGAGATCTTCGAGCATTGTGTTCAGGTCTTCCAAAGTCTCAGCCATGAGAACTACATCATCGGCAAACCGCAGGTGTGTTAGGTACTCGCCATTGATGTTAATGCCGAATCCTTTCCAGTCCAGTAGCTTAAAAATATCCTCCAACGCAGCTGTGAACAGTTTGGGAGAAATGACGTCTCCCTGTCTCACACCTCGCTGTAGTTGGATAGGATTAGAGCTCTGGTTCTGTAATCGGACCGACATGGTGGCGTTTTGGTATAAGTACCTCAGCACCTCGATGTACCTGTAGTCTATTTGGCACCTCTGGAGAAACTGCAGCACTGCCCAGGTCTCGATCGAATCAAAGGCTTTCTCATAGTCCACGAACGCCAAGCATAGTGGCAAGTTATACTCTTCGGTCTTCTGTATAACTTGCCGCAGCGTATGAATGTGGTCTATGGTACTATAACCTTTTCGGAACCCGGCTTGTTCGGGAGGTTGGAAGTCGTCGAACCTGCGAGCGAGACGATTCGTAATGTTAGAGATAAAAATCACTTTTACACATTTAATTAAACATTTATTACAGAGAAAACTATATCGGCATCACAAGTCACAACTAGATAATTATTGGCTGCGAGGGGACTCCGCCAGTCATAGACTAACTCAGATTCTATATAACAGGTTCAAATAGACGTTCCCAGATTAGGCTACCACTAGTGTTGTGGTATAACGCAATCGAAAAGTAGTGTTGTGCATGATAATAATTTCTTCTAGTTAATAGTTCGGCCATCCTGCAATCCTTCGGTCCCCGAAGGAGAGAACCGTTAAGCTTGGCCCTCCACCGAACAGCATCGCGTCACCGCCATTCTTCTCTCTTCTCCAACCGCCGCGTCTGACCCGACGGCACTGATGAATTTGATGCTGTGTAGGCCCCAGAGGCAAGCATCACTTAAGTTTGTAGATTTGTTCCAGGTGCTGTAAGGCCCCGTAGGCAAACACCTAAGTGGTAATATAAGGCCCTTCAGGCAAGAAAATATGAATGCTGTACTGGCCCCATAGGCAAGCATTCATGACTGAGACTGATAGTTCAGACAATTTAATTTAATGAACTTTTATTAGGCCCCGTAGGCAATCATCTAACTGATTGTGCAAGGCTCCGTAAGCAAGCACCCAAACGCGGTGAAGGCCCCGTAGGCAACCATCAGACTGAGTGTGCGAGGCCCCGTAATCAAGCACCCAAACGCTGTGAAGGCCCCGTAGGCAAGCGTTGGCTGATGAATCAACAAAATTATTCGTGCTGTATGGCTCCGAAAGCAAGCACTTTAAACGCTCTGTAGGCCCCGTAGGTGAATGTTAATTTTGGAATTAGAATTTTGAAAGTTGTGCTATAAGGCTCCGGAAGCAAGCACGTAAACGCTATGTAGGCCCCGTAGGCAAGCGTTTAATATGGTTTGAAAGTCGACTTAGACTTAGGCACAGATATCAAGATTCGAAAAATATTAATATACGGTACATAGAGTTAGGCCATTAAGGCAAGCTTCATGGGTGATAGTTCCCAAAATATTAGCTAATTGCTATTTCTTCATCTGAAGATGATTCTCGACATCTGTTATGCCATAATTTAATTTTATCACGGGCCACAATATTTTTATACGCTCGTTTACCTTTCGCAGATGATGTTACCTCATAACGATCATTAGATAGTACCGCTGTAATAGTATAAGGTCCCGCATAACGCTGAACAAGCTTGCCACTTGTTAGACCTTGACGTATAATTTTCCTTTCGACCATAACCAACTGACCCAACTGTAGAGGTTCTACCTCTCGTCGATCTTTGTCATAACGCATTTTCATCTTTGCTGCATTGGATTCAATGGTTTGCGCCGCTTCTTCTCTAGAAGCCGTTATATTATCATTGTAGACTGCCCCTTGCAACTCATTTAATAAGCGAGGTCTTAAGCCACACAACAGTTCTAAGGGTGATTTACCTGTTCCTTGACTTACAGTCGAATTTATACCTAATTGTACTTTTGGCAGGTAAACTTCCCAACCCTTTTGCCTGTCGCCCATATGTGCTGTCAGTGAATTTAAAATAGTGCGATTTAGACGTTCAACCTGACCATTGGCACGTGGCGATGCCACAGCGTTTAAAACGTGCTTTACACCATGATCACGGCAAAATCGTTCAAATTCTTTGCTGGTAAATGCAGTGCCGCGATCACTAATAAGTCTATCAGGAAACCCAAATATTTGACTAAGCCTTGTCAATGCATTAATTGCTCCTTTAGAATTGGCCGCAGCAACGGCTTCCAACCATACAAACTTTGTAAATCCGTCAATGGCTGAAAAAACATACGTTTTGCCTCCACTTTTACAAAAAGGTCCTAAATGGTCCACATGTAGGGTGTGGAATGGTACCTCTACTCTAGGAATCGGATGTAATAAACCCGGTTGTTTGCCGGTAGGTTTCTTCGTAAATTGGCAGCCAATACAGCTTGCCACATATTTCGTCACACACTTCCTCATTTTTGGGAACCAATACTTGGCCTGAATTGCTTCTAGGCACTTTTCAGCCCCCAAATGACCGTGGTCATCATGATAAATCTTTAAAATATGGAACCGTGCGCCTTTGGGTAGAACTGGTATGCATTTATTCTGCACTATACGGCATAACCGTCCTTCTACAACTTTATAATCTTTTAACAGTCCGTCTTTCTTCTTCTTATTAGCGTCTAGTTCCAGTTTTAAATTCAAAATTATGTTTTGAATCTCTTCATCATTCCCCTGCAGCGCGTCGATAAGATCTTTTTCTTCTATGTGATTTACTGCTATAGGATTACGGCTGAGGGCGTCGACATGGCCCATAGAAATGCCAGATCGATGTTCAACGTCAAAATTGAATTCTTGCAGATCAAGCCACCAGCGTGCAATACGTGGAGACAGATCTCTCTTCATCCAAGCCATTCGTAAAGCAGAACAGTCAGTCACAACTTGAAACTTAATTCCCGAGAGATATATTTTAAAGCGCTGTATAGCGAAGACGACAGCTAGTGCTTCCAATTCGAAGCTGTGGTATTTTTCCTCGGTAGCCGAAGTTTGTCGACTAGCATAAGCAACAACTTTGATTTCACCGTTTGGTTGCTGCTGAAGAAGTACTCCTCCCAATCCAACTTTTGATGCGTCTGTGTGTACAAAGGTTTCTCTCTTAGCCTCTCAAGTGACGGCGGCCATCTTGGCAATTACGCGTAAGTGACAGCCTACTTCCGCATTACTTCCGGTTTTGCTTCCAGCCTCAATTAAATGACGATTTCCATGAAATTTTGTTTAGAGACTATAAACAAAACTTATATCACTGGAATCATTATTAAATAACCTATCTGGCCATATATAATAAAGTATAATTGAATGCTGAATTAAAATGGTGAAAGTAGGTGAAAGCAGGAAAAGGGACTTTTTCCCCGCTTTTTGAATTAAATTTGTAATAATTATAAATAAAAGCCTTTATTACGAGTATTATATTTTATCAAAAATTTATAACACACAAAACACAACAAAATTTCGCGGCAAATAACGCTTCCCATTTTTCGTTTTAAAAAACCAATTGAAGTTTTAAAAAACCAATTGAAGACCATTCACGTTGACAAGGCGTAGGACCACCCACAAAAAAATGGCGCTCTTTTCATTTATTTGTGCATTGTGACACATTTTGTGGTGTTATAATCGCGTCTTTGTTCCACTCATATATTATGGCAAAGTATAAAAGAGATAGGAAACAATTTTATGAGCAAAATTCAACTCTAAACTATAAGGTAATAGAGCGACCTCCAGGAGGTCGCCCGGCACACATTGGTACAAAACTAGGGGCTTCCAGGAGGTCCGCCGGCACACAAGAGGTTAGGGTGGTAAATTGATAATACCGGATCTGAGGTAAGTATTTTCTTTAAAAGTTGGACCGCTTGATCCTGCTCAGGACCCCAGTGCCATTCTACCGTTTTCTTTGTAAGCAAGGTAAGAGGTCTTGCAATACTTGCAAACCCCTTGATGAATTTACGAAAGTAGCTAGCGAGTCCAAGGAATTGGCGCAGCTCGTGAACATTTGTTGGTATTTTAAAATTTGATACTGCGATGATTTTGTGACTTGAGGGCCTTATTTCACCGCCAGATATTTCATGTCCTAGATATTCGACAGTTTGAGTGAGGAATGAACATTTGCTCCTCTTCAATTTAACACCTGCTTGCTCAATTAAGGAAAGTACCTTCTCCAAATTGACCAGACACTCTTCGGTGTCCTTACCCCACACAATTACGTCATCTATGTAAACTTCCGCGCAAAAATGCAAAACTGGTTCGAGTATTTGAGTCATAGCTCTCTGAAATACGGCCGGAGCATTACAAAGTCCAAAGCTCATCATTTTATATTGGTAATGGCCGTCCGGTGTAACGAACCCAGTGAATGCTTTAGAACCTTCTGCAATCCTTATTTGGTGGTACCCATTTGCCAAATCTAAACAACAGAATACCGTCTGGCCCACCAATCTGTCCAACAAGTCTTGTATGACAGGTAAGGGATATCGTTCCTTTTCCGTTATCTTATTGAGCGCTCGATAATCAACGCATAAACGATGCCCGCCATCTTTTTTCTTCACCAGTATAACTGGACTAGCGTAAGGTGAACTCGATGGTTCAACGATTCCTGCATTGAGTAGTTCGGCAATAGTGTTCTTCACAATCTCCCTTTCATGGAACGACATCCGGTATGGTTTGTAATTTATGACTTTGTCCTCGGTCAATTTGATACTCATTTCAACACTGCAATTGCCTAATGCCATCCCATCACCTGAAAAAGAGTCATCATATCTTGCCAATAGTCTATCCAAACGTGCCTTTTGGTCTTCGTCTAAATGTTTACCCAGTTTATACTTATCTGTACATTGATCTTGTAAGTCAGCTCTGGCAACACAATCATTTTCTGTCAATTCTAAAATATCATTAGTTAGGTTGACCAGTTTTATAACCGCATGTCCATCATATGATTCAACATGGTCACCTAGAACATCCTTTTCACACAGGGGTTTCCTCTGTTCACTCAGCTTTATATTTAATGTACCATCAGCAACAGGATCTAATCTTACTAGCACCTTATTAACACCTGGGTTCAACTTGGATACAGTTTGTGGATATAAACATACCTTTTTAAAACTATCACACAAATCTTCCACCTGGACTGCCATCTCATTTTCATAAATATTCAGCTGAGTGGGAGTTTTAACAACCACTACATTTGGTGCTTCCGTAAAGGTTTGCCCGACTAACACATCCATGTCTTGAATGGTATCTGGTACAATATAAAAATTATTATTCTTTTCTACACTGTCAATGGATATAGATGCATCAATAGATCCTAAAGGTGTTATCAAGCCATCTCCATATCCTTTAATAACTATGTCCTTACAGAGTAATAACTCTTTGCCTAGCTTCTCATAAAAACTTTGCCGCATTGTATTACAGGAGCTACCAAAATCAATAAAAGCTGTTGCAGAAGTTCCATTGACAAGGACAGTTTTAAAGTACTTCTTATCAGATGAATCACAACAAACAGTCTGAACTTTTTTCACTAACCGATTCTGAGGTCCAGTTTTAGATTTCTTCCGACATTCGTCCAAAGTATGACCATTAATATTACAAAAGGAACAATGTTTCTTCTTTTTGTAACACTGTGCTTCAGTGTGGCCAGTTCGATCACAAAATGAACATTTAATGCTGTCCTTATTACGAGACACTTCATTTGATTTGGTTGTATATTTGGTCTTGTGACATCTACTTGCTTTATGACCTGATTTACCACAAGAAAAACATTTTAGTATTTTAGTCTTGCTAACATGACTACTTCCAGAAGTTCCAGGTTGGTAACTTTCAATATTACATTCTGTATTTATACTGGCTAAATACCGTAGCAGGGAGGTGGTATTCTGACATCCAGCTGATTTAGCACCAACTTCCAGCAATTTATTTCCCAATGTTCCAATTACGGCGTCTGTTATAACCTCATCACTTAAGTGGCAAGACATTCCTATCCCCAACTTATTATAATAGAATTCAATTGGGTCTTCATTAGGTTGCCTAATACGGTTAACCAATTCTCTTATTTGAGACAACTTATTCTTGGTAAACGGAAAGGCTTTTATAAGTTTTTCCTTCCACTCACTCCATGTGATCTCATAAGAAGCCTGTTGTTCGTACCAGCTCTTGGCATAACCGGTCAGCTTAGATGTGCAATTGCATATGAGAGTACGCTCATCCCAGCCATGCATCTTAGCCGTACTTTCTAAGTTGCGAATCCAGTGCTCAACCGGAACGGAGGTGGTCTGAGGGTTGAATTCCGGTATGAAGTCGTTACGTCCCACATACCGAATCACAGGTCCTGTTACCTCAACACTAGCAAATGGAAGTTGAGTACTTTCAGGAGTTGATGTTGAAGGTGTTGTCTGTCCGCTATGGTAAGTTTTAGTTTTTCTCAATTCCTTTATCAATTTTTCCAAAGCTTCAATACGCTTATCCTTTTTATTTAAGTCTTTCCTAAACTTCTTTCTAATTATAACACTAGAATCAGATGAACTTGTACTTGAGCTGCGAGACCGTTTCTTCTGTTTTGACCGACCCATTTTGTTTAATAAAATCAATCAACAATATGTATAATACCGTATTAAATTATTGAAATATAAACTTAAAATTTAATAATAGTTCACTTCAACTTAGTTCAACTAAAGTTATTGAATAAAACCCTAAAACTAATAGTTCACTCTGTTCTATGGTAACTATTTTCATGTAACAACTAGTTAAAAATAAGTATTTGAAGTTCTTAAAATTAAGGATTGTCAATAAAGTTATGAATATAGTTCACTTCAACAAAACTTCAAACTGATTAGTTTGATTATATAAAACTATTCAACTAGTAAAACTATTATATTTTAAATTGTTCTAAATCATAAATTTTTCTGACTTTGTTTTAAGCCAAAGTTCATTTGTTCATTCACCACAGAAAACACAGATAAACAGTTAGTAAATTAAGTCAATCACCAATAGTTTTCAACACATAAAAAAAAGTTTTATAAAGTTTAGTTTGATGAGATAAATCTCCACTTTTATCAGTAAATTTTGTTGGAAAAGATACAGCTCACCAAATAAGTTGCAGTTGCGGTTGTTTGCTCAGCTTAGGTATTTTGGCTGACTCCACTCAAAGCCAAACTGCGTTGTTACAATACCATAGGCACATAAAAAAAACGGCGTCACCACTTCACTTTGTTGCAGGCACAAACATGTTAGAGTTGAAACATCCAAATATCTGTTCTGTTTTCACACTTTACAATTTATGCACAAGCCACAATTAGTTTATAATAAACGATAAGTAAATTGTTTTGTTGAATAGAAAAATCCCTCAAGAATAAAATCAACGAATGAAACACACACCAAACCACTTTATCAGCGTTTTTGTAAAAGTTGTTTGTTTCATTTATCACTTGACGAGCTTTGCGAGCGTTAAAAGTTCGTCACGCGGTTACTAATCCCACTTCTGAAATCTGTTAGAGATAAAAATCACTTTTACACATTTAATTAAACATTTATTACAGAGAAAACTATATCGGCATCACAAGTCACAACTAGATAATTATTGGCTGCGAGGGGACTCCGCCAGTCATAGACTAACTCAGATTCTATATAACAGGTTCAAATAGACGTTCCCAGATTAGGCTACCACTAGTGTTGTGGTATAACGCAATCGAAAAGTAGTGTTGTGCATGATAATAATTTCTTCTAGTTAATAGTTATGACTCTCGAAAACAACTTGTAGATATGGCTCAGAAGCGAGATGGGTCGGTAATTCTTCAGGAGAGTCTTATCACCCTTCTTGAAGAACAGCATCACATCGCTTCTGCCCCATGCCTTTGGCGTTTTGCCCTCGAGGATGACAGAGTTGAAGAGCTTCTGGAGGACCTTAAGTATCGGCTTACCGCCCGCTCTCAGAAGTTCTGTTGTGATTCCGTCATCGCCCGCCGCCTTGTTGTTTTTGAGCTGCTTGAGAGCCATTCTAATCTCGTACAGGCTGACGTCCGGGATATCTTCGGTATAGTGTCGGGTAAGTTTGGCTCTAGGTTCTGTAGCCTTACTTTCAACAGGTGTTTGTGTGGAATATAGCTGTCCATAGAAACTCTCAATCTCCCTCAGGATTTCAGGTGTTGATGAAATGATACTACCGTCCTCAGCTTGCAGCCTCGTCAGTTGACTTTGCCCTATAGCCAGATCTCTAGCGAACACTTTGGAGCCTTTGTTCCGCTCAATGGCCTCTTTAATACGCTCGGTATTAAATTGGCGAAGGTCGCTTGTCAAGGACTTGGAGATCTGCCTATTTAGCTGTCGATAACGAAGGGCATCCGCTGAGTTCTGTAGTTTCATTTCGTTTCTCTGATCCATGAGTCGGATAGTATGGCTGGAGAGTTTCTTTAATTTAGGACGGTGGGTTTTGTAGTGCTTGGACCCTACCGTGCGGACAGTGTCCACCACCATGTTGTATAGATCGTCCATATCGATGCTGTTCTCAAGGGCTTCGAAGCGGTTTTGGAGCTCGAGCTGAAAGCACTCGGGGTTTTGAATTTGAGCCGGTATTGGTCGGAGCGTAGATTTTATTAGTCGAGATCTTTCCAGCTTGACGTTGATATTCAATGTGCCTCTAAGCATGCGGTGATCGCTTCCCGTCTTTACGGCGTTGATCACAACGACATCATTGAATATTTGCTTCCTCGTTGACATAATAAAATCTATCTCGTTTTTGACTTTACCGTCCGGACTAATCCAGGTCCATTTGCGGCTTACGGGCTTCTTAAAGAAGGAGTTCATCATGTAGAGGTTCTCCCTCTCCATGAAGTCTGCCAGCATCTGGCCCCTTTCGTTCCGTTGCCCAAATCCAAATTGCCCCACTCTCAACTCATCACCGCAACGTTGCCCCAACTTAGCATTAAAATCCCCCATCACAACCGTGTAGTGGGTTTTGTAGCTATGCATGGCTTTAGAGATCTCCTCATACATAGCCTCCACTTCGACATCGTCGTGTTTCGAGGTCGGAGCGTAGACCTGAATGACATTCAGCGAATATCGTTCCGATATTCTGAGTATTAGGTACGCTACCCTGCTCGAAACACTTCCGATGGTGATCACGTTGTTGACAAGGGATTTATGGACGATGAACCCGACACCACCTTGGGACTGTTGGTCGCCCTCCCGGTGGTATAGTAAGTTACCGGATTGAAGGGTAATCGAGTCCTCCCCCTCTCTTCGGACTTCAGATAACCCAATAATATCCCAATGCAACTTACTAATTGCCTCTTCCAACTCTATAAGCTTCGCGTCGAGCCTCAACGTGCGCGTGTTGTAGGTTGCCAGGTCAAGTCGTCGGTGTTGGTAGCCGGAACCTACCCGGGGATTCTTAGCACCCCCTGCCCCGCCGTTACCATAGCCGCTACCGTAGCTAGGAATAGCGGGGCCGCCGGGGACTGGGGGCCGATTTTTTGTGTGTGTATCCATTTTCACGGGGGGGGTTTGCCATAATCGCCACGCTTGGCAGGCGGGTTGGCGATCGCAGTATAGCCTGTTGAAGCCTGGAGACGCTGCTGCCCATCTCCTTTGGCAGTTTTCCCTCTGTCGGCTCTTACGACACCCACGGGAAGAGAGGGGGTAGTGCTATTCTTTTTATGTGCCGGCACTACACGGCACTACTAAGCTACTATTATTTAATTAATTATTAAATAACTTCATTATTGTTATTTCTATTGGTGAAGACCTGTGTTATGTAACGCCAGTCATCTAAAAGACGTTTTATAATTCGGTGCAAAAAAAAAAAAATGTCACTTTCACATTTGAGTTTGGCAAAAGGGTGTCGTAAACCTTTTTCTTCATGTCTCTTTTAAACCAAATTTATTGTGAGGTTTTTGTTTTACAGATTTTGTTAAAATCTACTTATAAGAACTATATCTTGGGTTAAAGCGCATAAGATAATACAAAATGGGTTAGATAGTAATAGTAGAGACACAATAGTAACAAGTAACAACGGTTCAAACAACAATAAACAAAAGCAATAACAATAACAATAAGAAACAACAAGAAATCTACGAAATAATGTAAAAGAAGCACTGTACGCGAAGCAGATAGGAGCCCACGTAAAGTAAACAAAATTCAAATCAAAATCAATCAAATAATCACACACATGTCAAAGTAGGTTTGTCACCCCTGCGTCACAAATATTTTGTGCCTGCGTGTTGCCAGTACGTGAAAAAAATATCCATCTAACTTCCATTCGAAAAATTGTTTTGTTGTTTACGTAAGAGTAATTTCCATTTTTTTTACTTTTATTAATAATGTTAAACAAATATCTATCCAGTCAAAGCATTTTTTGAATAAACAGCAATGTGTCTAACCTAATCCTGTAATTTTTGCTGTTGGTCTTCCGAAAATAAATAAATAAATTCCGCATTAAAATACAGACCTCAACGTTCTGGTCGAGCCGCGCGACGTCGAGCACTCGCGCGCGATACCACTGGTTGTCTAGCGGGTACAGTGCGGCCACCATTTCGCCGGAAGCGGGAGCAATCTGTAGCGAACGATCGATCGGTACAAAATACATATTAATCATGTTTTTTGAATCCACAAACGGGGTAGCACTTAGCCTTCATCTCACCTGATGTTAAGTGAAGATAAAGCTGAAGATGGAAGCGCACTACTAGATTTTCAGATTTAGATTTTATTGAAAGTCAGAAGCTTTACAAGGTATTACAACGTTAGATTTTAGTCTTCGATCAACAATAACACCTAGTTCTAGATACATACTTGGAGTGACATATATGTCCAAGCCTCATAAGCCCACTTGAGAGTATAATGAGAGATTTTCTGCCAGCAAATTAAAAAAAAAAGTTTATTTATTAGCTCGATAGATGGCGCTGACCAGACATGTATCTCATCTGATTCTGACCTACACTTGTATTTCAAAGTTGTGCAAGAAGGTGCAAGGCCAAAAAAAAGTTGACGTTGACGGAAGAAAAGAAATGTCAAATATTTCTATTCCTCCTTTTTTTTTCCTTCTGCAATTGTTTTTTTTTAATTGACCGTCTTAACGTAGAACTCTTGCCAGCAAATAAAAAAAAGCAGACCCATGTCTGATGAACGCCATCTGTTGAGTTTTTTGGAACTAACTTTTTTCTTTTTTAATCATCTGTAATGCCGCGTACACACCGCGCCAACGAACGCCAACGAATGGGTTTCGATGCCCTTCGTTGGTCCTGTTTGGACGGTTTGGCGAAGGCCAACGATCGTTCGTTGGCGTGTGCCGGCGATCCGGAGCGTGGCGGTAACATCAAAGGATTTGAGCCATTAGATCGAACTCGGTGTGGACGGCGGCCGAAGGCCAACGAACGAACGCTCAGTTGAAGCATAGTTTCTACCAAAAGCGAGAGCGTTGAGTTTAATCTGTGCGTAATCTCTAGCGAAACACCAATCACAGCGCGTGAGCGTGACGTCAAATGTGAGGTCACTGTGGTTGAGGTGATTATTTTATTTGTGAATCATTTTTCTGTTCTTCTAGATTGTTTTTTCTAGCTTTTGTTTGCAAAACACTGTAAAAGTTTGTGATAATAGCCAAACAAACCGTTTCAAGAGTCATCGAAAGTGCCCATTGAATAATACCTACCATGGAACCAGGCACAGCCTTCTCTATTGTGAACCGCTTCACGAAAGCCGATAATCACAATGTCCGGCCCCAGGCAGGAGTAGACATAATAATGGTCGGCAATTTATTTGCCTATAATTCAGATTACTGTGCTGCTGAATTTAGGAATGTGAAGAAAACATCCGTGTAAGTTTGTCAACCACTACATTATTTATAATCAAATACCTACAAGTTTAAAATCATTGCGAAAATAACATAACCTCAAAAGTGTAACTCATCATATTTTTAACTACTTATTATTTTTGTTATGTTCAACATAAAATATTAACGTTCCCTGTCTTTTCAGGTCGGCAAGATAATCTTACGGTGATGCTGCCGCTGTATATACTTCGGCGCGATGTGAATGAATTGATTTGAAGGTGTGTACAGAACATAAGTCCGCTCGAAATCATATGCAGCGATAGTGGATGAAAAAGAAGGAAAAGTCATCAGCGTCCAAACATGCTGTTGCTCTCCAGATGTGAATACACAGGCGCAGTGAAAAACCATCCAGTACTGACACACAGTGCTACTGGAAGAAATCCAAATTAGCTCATGTTGGAAATAATTTGAAATATATCACGGCTGAAATGTTGATGATGATGAAGGAAATATCAGCCGGTATAAGACCATGTTCTTAGCAGACTGCTTCCAAAACATGCTGACACAATTTCTACAAGCTGCGGCAAACTAAAATGTATCCAACTGTGAATTACTTAAAATACAGCTAAGATTATGAGAAAAGTGAAAAGTGCAAAATAATGTTATTGTGTAATGGAACTTTAGTTTTATTTTTTCCAAAAGTGAATAATTGGAAACAAAAATTTACCCTATATAGTATGAAAGTACAAAATAAAACAAAATGTAATAAAATATTTTTTTTTAATTCAATTCAATGTAAGCCCTAAATATTAAATAATTCATAAAAACACTAATAAAAATTTTGTGTTTATGTTAGAAGCACTTTGGTCTTGATAGTTTCGTATGTTCTTCTTTGAAAGCAATTTGAAAGGAGATGTTGATATGGTAGACTAGACCGATTAACATTTCAATAAGTACAGTAGCGAGTTATATGCAAATAAACAATCAATCCATCTATTGATGATTCTTTTGATTGCTGCGTTTTTGTGTGTGCGCCCAATATTGATTTTTACAAGCGTCATCAAACATATCATTCAATTTATAATATTATAGCAGGCTGAGTAAAATATAAATTGGTATTTATAATGAGTGCATAATTTATTTAAATTTAATATTTAATAGTATACTTAAATATTGTTTATACTTACCCAAGTAATATAATTATTTAAGTATTACTACTAATTATAAATGCGAAAGTACCTATGTCTGTCAGTCTGCTTCGCTTTCATGCCTAAACTACTAAACTGATTTTGATGAAATTTGGTACCTACAAAGATAGAGTTGAACTTGCGAAAGGACATAGGCTAATTTTTATTCCGGAAAAGCTTGTACTCTGTAATCCATGCGGGCGAAGCCGCGGGCGGAAGGCTAGTATTAAATTTAAAATGAAGCCAAGCTCACCAAAAGCTCACTGACCTCTATTATTATTATTACACACTGGACAGGCTCTCTCCATACAAATGAAAGCTAATTTTGTGTGGCAATTTGAAGCGCCACTACGAGTGTCCCGAGAACTAATTTTGACATAATCATTACCACAACTGACTGAACATCGCTAGTTTTAGTTACATAGACACTCGTACCTATATGCCTACAGCGCCAAAATAGCGATACTCAAATAGGCACTTTTATGACAGCCAGTCCAGTCCAGCCTCCTGCATGACTCCAGCAAAGAATACTATAATATTACTAACTCCAGTGTGTAAATAATAATTTAATAATAGAGGTCAGGTCAGTTGCCAAGCTGGACAGTGTTGCCAGCGAGGTCTTGTCAAAAAATACACCTAAACCCTGAAATGTACAAAAAAGTAACCTTCTGGCAACACTGGGCACTGGAGCCGGAATCGAGTGCCAACGATCGTTTGCTCAACGTTTGTTGTGTGTGCTATAACCTTCGATAGCCAACGAACGTGCGGCAGCCAACGCTGAATATCCTTCGTTGGCGTTCGTTGGCGCGGTGTGTACGCGGCATAAGAAAATCCCTCATTACAAGTACAGTGCCACAACCTTTTCTGTGCCGGTGACAGCGGCGCTACGTACGTTTTTCTTTTTTTTGTAGTAATTTAACCGGCCCTGACTTCTAAGAACTTCAACCGCCAGCAGCGCTATGGTTGGACATCAACTTGACAGCAAAATGACATAAAAAAAATCACGTTAGTTTCACATTTTGGCCACCGGCACAGCAAAGTTTGTGGCACTGTAGATTATTTTGACAGTGTCAATAATACTAAGGTATTTCAAACTTGGAACGCTTCCTGTCATTTTTAATGTAAGATCGTAACATTCGTAACCTTTTTTCTCAGTTTAAAAAAAAGTCAGTCTGTCCATATAAAGTTTTCATTTAGTTCGTGAGCCTTCATCTAGTACTACTGTTGATCGAAGATTATAGTACATTAAAATCATTAATAACGCAATACAAATATCTATCTAATCCTACTACCTATCGGAATCCTCAACACTGAAGAACTGGCTATCTTATCTCTAACTGCCGGAACACAACAATGCTGAAAACATCGTTGATATGGCGTCATACTTAGATAAGATGGTGGTATTGAAAATGAAGTATTAGAAAAAAAACGACCCGTCTCACAACTAGCCCTACGTGGATTCTATACTTAATGGAAGTCTTAAATTGGCCATCCTGATTGCTACAGCCACGAAAAAGATAGTTGAACAAATGTAACTGGAGGGAAAATTGCTTGATAAAATCGTAACTTTGTAAATTCTTACCGTAAGGGGTTTGTAGGTGATCCTGGAAGCAGGACTGTTCATGTCCCGCACGAGAGCCGACAGCGTGCTGGGCGGTAACATCACGCCGAAACTGGGAACTACTTCGTCTGGGAATAACAGATTAATACAACGTGTTAAAATACTTTTAGCGAAACTGATAAAATAGTTTTCATCCCATCGATTCGAAAAGCGATGATTGTTTATCTAATAACAGGGTTCAAAACGATTCATTGTTTACCTGTTATGACAAGAGGGTATAAATGAGATTTGAATTTTGAACAGCTTCATAACAGGGTCCAAAACGATGAGATTTGAATTTAGAACATAATTAAAGAAGCTTTGGTTGGAGTGTAGCAAAGGTGTGCAGTACTCAAAAAAAAAATTCAACTGATTTTGTATGGGGCCGGGACTTTTTTCGGGACCGAGAAATTTTCAAAAACGGAATTTTATAAAATTGAGAATATCTCGTAAACGGTGAGTCGTAGCTAAAATCTAACTGAGAGATACTTATAAGGAATCTGATGGACATATATTTTTTTTTATTTAAATTTTTTTTTTATTTCAAAACTCAATTTTTTTTTCCTTCCTGACTAGCGCTATGATGTATCCGAACGACAAAGAAAGGTACCTAGGTAGTTTGAGTTGTCTTTACTGCTTTTCTTATAGAGGGGGATGAAAAGCAGAGTGTATTACTCGGCCGCAAAATTATTTTCACCTCGGGCGGCGTATATTGAATCCCTCGCTGCGTTCAGGATTCTTCTTTAGAATCCCTCGCTGCGCTCGAGATTCTACTCTAGAATCCTTCATTGCGCTCTGGATTCAAAATAGCGCCCTCGCTGTAAATATATTATTTTGCTCCCTTGTAATACAATCTACTATAGTTCAGAATCGGGAGTAGAATCGATTCCACACATTTTAGATAAGGGTTAAATTTTTCAAAATAATTGTTTTCAGTTTTTGCCGCTTCTAAAAATGTTTGTGTCTACTGCCTATTCATTCAATACGCGCGCGACCCGTCACGTGCTCTCTTACGTCATAGTAGAGCTTAAAATCTGTCAGAAAGTCACGGAGACCTATGAGCACGAATATCTTGAAAGTTTCTTATTTTTTTTTATATGGAATTCAACTTAATCAAAAAAATTAGTTAGAGTGTATGGACTTTTCAGTTATTGCATTAACACGTTGTAAAAAAAATACAACGTACACAAAATAGTAAAATGATGACGGTTTTCTTTAAATATGGGGCGATTAATAGGGCTTCAGACTAGGGCATGGATGAAGTGTAAATTTTTTCTTGGTCTGCCTTATGTGCCGAAATACATAATAATATACGAATTGAGAGCTTGAGAGCGGTATACTTCATCCGAAGAAATTAAAGAGTCGTTTATTTGAATGTACGTTGGATAATGGACCTTATGTTAAAATAAAATAAAAATAAAAATAAAATATTTCATGTGTACTTTCAATTATAACGGACTTTACGATGACAAGAAGTATCAAATTGATATTGGACCTTGTGGCGAAAGCAATAAGGGCTACTACATTACAACACTCACGGTGGGCGTCGTTCACGAACTGCACGTAGAGCCGGTCGAAGTGACACACAAAAGTGACCAACACCTTCAGCCAAGTGCCGGGCGCTGGTAGCTAGATACTGGACCTTGCGGCGATGGCAATAAGGGCTACAATACAACACTTACGGTGATCGTCGTTGACGAACTGCACGTAGAGCCGGTCGAAGTGACACACAAAAGTGACCAACACCTTCAGCCAAGTGCCGGGCGCTGGTAGCTAGATACTGGACCTTGCGGCGATGGCAATAAGGGCTACAATACAACACTTACGGTGATCGTCGTTGACGAACTGCACGTACAGCCGGTCGAAGTGACACACAAAAGTGACCAACACCTTCAACCAAGTGCCGGGCGCTGGTAGTGCTACGTTGGTTATCTTAACTGGCACTTCTACTCGGTCTAGCGTCCAACCGTCTGGTGAATAATAAGAAAGTATTATTTTTCTTAAAAAATATTTCCTATTCCATCCTTCCTTACGGATTGATGTAACCTTAGAAAAGTAACCTTACTATTATGTGAAGGACATTTTACAAATTTGACGACTCTGTATAAGTTAAAACAGGGAGAAAAAAATAGCCCCTGGCGAGTTTCTAGCCGGTTCTTCTCGCTACAAGGTCTCCTGCCGTAGGATTTGCGAACCGATGGCGTAGCTTCATTGACGTTCATAAGTGTTTTTAAAACAAACCTAAATTGAATAAACGATATTGAATTTTGATGGATAAGGATGATAAAAATGTGCCCCAATAGTGGGGACATAAAATGACTGATGATGATGTTATAAAATGTAGTCTTTAAAATGAGGGTTATGTATTTGTTTATGTTATTTATTTTGGCATTTCAAATCTTTCTATAAATCGCATGATAATTCAGAACAAAATAAAAAGTTTTAGATGTTTAACAGCTCAATTTCAAAATTAAATTACAGCCGCTTTGTATGTTTAAAACAGTATTTAAAATGCATAATAAATTATTAACTTATTATACAATGGAATTAATACAAACATAGTGCCTGTTTCACAATGTCCGATTAGGAGATACTTTCCAGTGTACTTGACAGTTTTGTATGGCCTACCTGTCAAGTAACAGCTAATCAGAACTTACTTAGACATTGTGAAACAGGCCCTGCCGGCCTAGCATGAGCGGCTTTTTTCGACTATTGACGCATGATAAGAGCCTATATCTTGCTTACACCTTAGTGGGGTAAGCAAGACAGCATGACAGCATGAGCATGAGCAGCAATGATGTTCATGCTAGGCAGGCTGAATGTTATTATCATTCATTATATTAAATTATATTAAGTTACAGTCACTTTTCAATTTGACGACTCTGTATGAAATATGACAGGGAGAAAAAAATAGCCCTTGGCGAGTTTCTTGCCGGTTCTTCTCGTTACAAGGCCTCCCGCCGTAGGAATCGCGAACCGATAGCGTAGCTTTATTGACGTTTACAATTGCTGTATCAGCCTAAAATTAATAAATGATTTTTGATGATTGCGCAGTTTCCCTAATACAACAGCATAGAAGTGAAACTTTTGTTTTGAAAGTAATTGATCATCTGACCTGGATGCTTGAGTACATGTTTCTTGTTGCACCGCACGCCCTTGAAGCAGGTTTTCTCCGGCCCACCTTTGTAGTGTTTGCATATATCAGCCTCATCGCGGCTAGCGTAGCCCTGTTCAAATAATAATAATATCATTAATTTGATGAAAAATCGCAGCAGTGAATGTAGGTACAATTCTATTTTTTATCTACGACGGGGTACCACTTGGCCTTAATAACACCTGATTTTAAGTGAAGATAAAGCTCAAGGTGGAAGCGCACTACTCCCGGAATTCTCAGTCACTGAGGAACTGGCTATCTTTATCTCTAACTGCCGGAACACAATAATGCTGAAAACATCATTATTATAGCGCCAGACTTAGATAAGATGGTGGTAGCTAGCCAGGCGGACAAAGAACAAGTCCTACCACCAATCAAACCGACTACAATAATATGTACCTCTGGGTCTGAAATCGGTGGTATGAACCACTAGACCACAGAGGCGGTTACGTTTGAAAAAGTAACAGGCAGACAGAAAGAGTTTCGCATTTATAATATTAGTATGGTTTCTATATCAAATTGTTCGTTGATTTAATCTTTATTTTACTTGTTTGAACAATGACAGGCCTATTTCACTCCCCGTGTCGGCTCGAAAACGCGGCGGCAACGCCAGCGTTGTAAATCCATAGAAATTAGGTCCGCAAAAGAGCTAGAATATATGCGATAGAAAGAGCTGCAACGACAACAAGTGGCCGTTCGTAATTTGCCTGCGCCGTAAAAGCTGAATTCTACTTTATTGCGTTATAGCTAGAGTTGCTATTTATTTAAATGACTTAGCGGAGTGAACTATCTGTTACATAGTAACTATTTAGTAATCTGTGACAACGAACACAAGTCGTGAATGTCTGTCAAGCCACCTGCCAAGTAATAACTATGTTTATTGCTATTGACATAAATATTTTTTTACCGTGACTGCTTCCACAGGATCTTCAAACTCTGGGCATTCATCGATGTCAAAATCGTCTTCTTCCTTAACAATTTCTGGAGGTCCTTGAATTGATTGACGAATCTCAGATTTGGGTTTGTCAACTAAATAGAAGAGAAACAAAACTTATAATATTAAAACCATGCTGTCTTACCCCCTTATTCCAAAGCGTGGACTAAAATTAGACCCGATTTTAACTGGTACTAAACTGGTGCTGTCACTTTTATTTTCTAAATCTAAGACAGAATTAGTATCAGTTTTAAACTTATCGCCTGAATCACGAACCGTGGGAAACGAAATCGGATTCGAATTCTATGCCTTGTCTTTGTCTATTCTATAGAGAGTGACAGAGACAGGGCATACATTCCGCTGTCGGGAGCGATTCCGACGGTTCGTGAATCAGGGGGCAGGTCTTACTTTTAGTCTACGATTTGGAATAAGGGGGTAAGTGTTTAATATCAATGAAGCTTTTCCTTGAGAATTTAATAAAATGCACCCTATTTCATTCAAATTAGCAATGGTTGGTTTTTTTATCCACAACGGCCTAGCACTTAGTCTTCATCACACCTGCCGGCCTAGAGTGAGCGGCTTTTATCACGCGATATGATATTGCACGTCATGCTGGCTTGCTTACCCCACTAAAGTGTAAGCAAGACAGCATGACGTGCTATATCATATCGCGTGATATAATGATGGTCATGCTAGGCAGGCTGATGTTAATTGGTGATAAGGCTGAAGGTGGAAGCGCACTACTCCCGGAATCCTCAATCACTGAGGAACTGGCTATCTTATCTCTAACTGCCGGAACACAATTTTTGTGCTTTGTACAGTCACGAGCAATAATATGTTAACCTTAACACCATAGAACTATGGTATATTACAATATTGTATGACACAGTTTTGTTTTAGAACGCTTCAATATCACTAAAGTTTTATGTTGTATACACACACAATAGTATATTATGATACAAGTGAGCTAGGTTGCTCATTATACAGGAGGCTGTGGGTTGCAGCCCGAGCCGCAGGAGAGGGCGTAAATCAGCCGAGTGTCTAGTGAGTAAGTTGCTCACGAGTTTCATACGCACTTTTTCAACACACTTGCGAGGAAACAAACATTTTTAATACAGTTGCTCAAAAAGTGGCGTATTGCAGGGACGTATAGCGTTCGGGATATGGGCTATTACACACTAGAGCTTTTTCTTTACCTTTCCCGAACTCGTGCGTTTTCTTTCCCAACTGTCAAAATAATGTCTATTAAAAAGAAAAAACCAACCACGAAGTTTTTACTAAAAAAAACATAGAAGTTTTTATGATTCATGCAAATATTTCTAAAAAGAAGCTACTAATTTGTTTCAATATCAGATTTAAAAGTAATTTTAATTAAAATTTTAACATTAAATTAATATTAGTATCGGCCAAATTAAATTTATAAATATAAAAAAGTTGGCTGTATGACGTGCACTGCCATAGTCTCTGCTTATAGGAGTTTGCGCGGGTAAGTGAAAAGAAAAAGACGGACCTTATTTCTTAATTTTCTAAATTAGTTTTTGTTGTGGTACTTAGTATGGTGGAATTAGTGCAATAATGTGCCTTTAATGGAAAACGATGTAGTAAAAGTGAGAAAGAAGGAAAGGCGCTCGTGTAGGATTCGGATTGCTTTTGTAAGGTTAGGTTTCATTTCATTACATCTCATTTAATTTAATTTTCTTTTCATATAAATAAAAAAGTTCTACTGAAGACTGTATGGGCATAGTTCCCTTTGCCTACCCAGAATGGGCGAAGAAAACAAAAAAAATCTTAAATATTCACGATTAGTTAGTTGAGTTTATTGTGTTTTTATTATTTTATTAAATCGCTTCATTTTTTCGTAACTGTATTAAAAATAGTTGTTCAGTACACGTGCGGAACCGTCATTGCAACTTGTTCCGACTGTCAACCCTCACCTTCGGCTGCGCCTCGGCTCGGGTAGACATTTGTCGGAACTCTTTGCAATGACAGGCTTTCCGCACTTGTAATGAAATAGTAGATTTTAATACAGTTGCTCAAAAAGTGGCGTATTGCAGGGACGTATAGCGTTCGGGATGTGGGCTATTACACACTCGAACTTTTTCTTTACCTTTCCCGAACTCGTGCGTTTTCTTTCCCAACTGTCAAAATATTGTCTAATAAAAAGAAAAAACCAACCACGAAGTTTTTACTAAAAAAAATCATAGAAGTTTTTATGATTCATGCAAATATTTCTAAAAAGAAGCTTCTAATTTGTTTCAATAACAGATTTAAAAGTAATTTTAATTATACATTAAATTAATATTAGTATCGGCCAAATTAAATTTATGAATATAAAAAATACATAAAATTGGCTGTATGACCACAGATTACTAAATATGGTATGACGTGCACTATTTACCATAGTATCTGCTTATAGGAGTTTGCGCAAGTAAGTGAAAAGAAAATGAGGGACCTTATTTCTTAATTTTCTAAATTAGTTTTTTCTGGTTTTTATTGTGGTAGGTACTTAGTATGGTGGAATTAGTGCAATAATGTGGCTTTAATGGAAAACGATGTGGTAAAAGAGAGAAATAAGGAAAGGCGCTCCTGTAGCATTCGAATTGCTTTTGTTAGGTTTCATTTCATTTCATCTCATTTAATTTAATTTTCATTTCATATCAATAAAAAAATTCTACTGAAGCCTTGGCTGTATGATCATAGTTTCCTTTGCCAACCCAGAATGGGTGAAGAAAACAAAAAAAAAGTCTCTGCTTATATTCTTTTACGATTAGTTAGTTGAGTTTATTGTGTTTTATTATTTTATTAAATTGCTTCATTTTTTCGCAACTGTATTAAAAATAGTTGTTCAGTACACGTGCGGAACCGTCATTGCAACTTGTTCCGACTGTCAACCCTCACCTTCGGCTGCGCCTCGGCTCGGGTAGACATTTGTCGGAACTCTTTGCAATGACAGGCTTTCCGCACTTGTAATGAAATCTACTATTATTGCATACAATAACCTAATTAGCTAAGGGAAAAAGCGCGCAAGTTTTTTTTGCACGCGCCGAATGTAAGGTGATTGATTACATACAGCCATACAGCCTACTTCAAAATAATTTTAATAATAGTGATAAACTGCAAATGTTTTATAACAAACTAGCTTTCCGCCCGCGGCTTCGCCCGCGTGGACTACAGGACGTTATCCCGCGGGAATTTGTCATTTTTCCGGGATAAAAAGTATTTTAATTTTTAGTTTTTTGCATTCACAATGCAATTTTTATAATAAAAAAATGGAAAATGAAGTATTTAGAAAAAATCGACCCTTCTCTAACCACTGAGCTACGGAGTCGTTGCTCAGTGGTTAGAGCAGTCGCCCGGAAAGCGAAAGGTCGTGGGTTCGAGTCCCATCGGAGCTAGTTGTGAGACAGGTCGATTTTTTCTAAATACTTCATTTTCCAAATTTATACTTAATTATGTTTTATAATAATTAGGGACACATTTATTCATTCTAAAAACGTAAATGGATTTTCGTAGCTTTGAGCCGTATAAAACCTCTTTGTTGTTACAAAAAAAGAACTGTACCTATCTATTACCCGGTGAAATTGAAAATGCTCTGTTGACTCGCATATAACTTGCATTTAGGTACTAACTTAACTTTGTAGGGATACTGTATTACCCGGTTAAATTGAAAAGTCTCTGTTTCCTCGCATATAATTTGCAGTTAGGTACTTACTTAACTTTGTAGGGATAATTCTATTACGCAACTAGTACTGTAATATTATTATGCACGCGTGTGTTATAGTTCGGTTTATGGCCCTAAGATCGATGTAATAAGGCTCACTTTATGAGCAAGTGTGTTGAAAAGCTTATTACTTCCATATTGCTTGATAAAAAATATATTTATATGCATTTGAGTATTTATCCAAACAATGTAAAATGCCTGTACCCTTACAGGGTATTACATTTACTTGTATTTATATTGTGCAATAAATAGGTATTATTCATTATAAACTCTTGCATGTTAGGCTAAATAGCTTAAGTCATACTTACTCGGGAGCGCCAACCCTTCTTCAATGAGAATATCGTTCAGAACTCTTTTGGACGGGAGTATCACATAGACACCCAATGATTCTGAAGTGCTGTAACAATATAATAAGTATGTACATTCGAACAAATTGAATCATGTCATGAGCCATCATACGTTCATTTTCTAAGAGCTAGCGCACACGGGCAACTTTTGTTTCCGCAACTAATTTGACTCTCACATCAATATTATGAAAAAGTCGCGTCGCTCATGCTCTCTCACATCAAGTGCGCACTTGATGCGAGAGACAAATAGTTGCGGAAACAAAAGTTACTCGTGCGCGCTCGCTCTAAAGGTACCCTTTCGAACTGAGCGTCACTGACGCCGCGACAGTGTGATAGTAAGTTTCTATGAAAATTGTGGTTCCGCGTTTGAGTACCGCCGCTGTCATGGCGCCACGTTCTATACATTTTACTACTGTCGCACTGTCGCCGCGTCAGTGACGCTCGGTTCGAAAGCCCACCTTAACAGATATTAAAATTCAGTAAGGTCGAAATTCAAACTTTTTGACACTGACCTTAGTTTTTACGCTTTCACACAAATTATTGGTTCGATTGTAGTACAAATTAAGTATATATTTTCCTACTTACTTCTCATGCTCGTAGTATAATAGTAGATTGTATTACAAGGGAGCAAAATAATATATTTACGGCGAGGGCGCTATTTTGAATCCAGAGCGCAGTGAAGGATTCTAGAGTAGAATCTCGAGCGCAGCGAGGGATTCTAAAGTAGAATCCTGAACGCAGCGAGGGATTCAATATACGCCGCCCGAGGTGAAAATAATTTTGCGGCCGAGTAATACACTCTGCTTTTCATCCCCCTC
Organism: Crambus lathoniellus; assembly: GCA_949710035.1. Classification (NCBI taxonomy): domain Eukaryota; kingdom Metazoa; phylum Arthropoda; class Insecta; order Lepidoptera; family Crambidae; genus Crambus; species Crambus lathoniellus. The sequence goes on along the minus strand of OX453302.1, from coordinate 25,678,830 downwards.
TATAAGAAAAGCAGTAAAGACAACTCAAACTACAGTCGTCACAAATTAAGATGCCCGTTTTGACACATGGTAATGACCCTAGAATGTAACTTGTTACGAAAACCAAAAAATCAAATAAATGCTGATTACTTATCAAAGGTGTTTGAAAATACTATGTTACATTTTTTAACGCATCATAAATTAAGGCAAAGTGTATTCCGCCTATTATTTTTGCGTTTATTCTAAAGTAAACCCAGATTCGATTAACTACGAAGCGTCTCGAAAAACAGTTACGTTCTCAGTCTTTATTTTTTTAATCACTAGTGTTGTAACCGTTGTGTACAGGATTTTTCCAGCTTCATTCAATTTTATCGAAATAATCGTTATAACCACTTTAATAGATTAATTTGTAAAATTGATCTTTTTTGTGTGAAAACTAGATTGGCGCTTAAAGCATTAATAAAATTATGAATTGGTAACAACACAGCCATCTCTATCGTCTTCTACAAGCCATGCGCATAAAGTTGGCAACGTAGTTTTAAGTGAACCGATTTGACACCGTTGGCACCGTTTGACAGGTAAACAGCGAGTAAACCTCGAGTACTGAATCCTATGGAGATGGCATATCTTCTATACATCTATACAAATAAATAAAATTGGAGTGTCTGTTTGTAACACTAAATAACCGCCTTTTACTACGTGCATATGATTAAATATACGGTACATATACCAAAATGACATGTTTTACAATTTTTGTCTGTCTGTCTGTTTGTTCCGGCTAATCTCTGAAACGGCTGGACTAATTTTGACGGACCGCTTAATACGACAATTAGAAGTAGTTTAAAATTGCTTTCCAAGATTTTCTTGCATTGTGACTTACTTACACCTCACTTTTTCGTAGGTATGCCACCTCCATAGGATTTAGTACTCAGAGGAGTAAACCGGTTCACAGCAATGTTGCCGTTCCGTATCCGTATCATAGCATGGCTTGTAGAAGACGATAGAGACGGCTGTGGTAACAATGATTTCGATAAAATGGTTTCTAGGTAAACGCACACTTATCCAAGAAGAACGTTTAGAACGAAAGGAATGAAAAAACTCTTTAAGCCCCCAGTACACGATGGCCGATCATGGTCGGCGACCATGACCAATACATCGTACATTGACACTTTTGAAAGAACCTTTTTAAACTTGTTCGTTCAAAAGTGTCAATGTACGATGTATTGATCATGGTCGCCGACCATGGTCGGCCAACGTGTACTGGGGGCTTTAGATAAAACCTAGACAACCTTGCACACCTCATCATGTCGAATCGTCACGTTCACTTTTCTAGAGATTTCTTAAAATACGTTTCGTTCGGCTCGTTCGATGCGTTCGCATGGGACAAGCGTGCGTTCACCATAAGCGGCATATACAGGCCGCTATAAGTAATGTATGTACTACTCTATGAGCATGTCTGTGCTGTGAGCTGTAGTTAAAATACTTGCACTTTCATATAAATGATGCAATTTAAGTGGATTCGATTCAAGTTTCTAGACCATAAAAGGTCACTTTATACTTTAATAATATGTTTATTAAAAGTATAAGTAGGTACCTATATAGTAAGTTTAACATTTTATAATAATAACTTTAGTCTTAATCCACATAACTTGCAAATCTACTATAATCGATTAATTACTCAGAACCTTAATCGATTAATCGCGAGAATCGATCACAGACTCGTGTGGTTACATGCCTAATCACGTCACTTTGGCATGTGTCAAAACGGGCATCTTAATTTGTGACGACTGTACCTACCTTTCTTTGTCGTTCGGATACATCATAGCGCTAGTCGGGCAAGAAAAAAAATTGAGTTTTGAAATAAAAACAAATTAAATAAAAAAAATATGTCCATCAGATTTCTTATAAGTATCTCCGGGGATGCCGTAGGGGGGTTGAAAATTTTGTTAGATTTTAGCTACGACTCACCGTTTACGAGATATTCTCAATTTTCTAAAATTCCGTTTTTGAAAATTTCTCGTTCCCGAAAAAAGTCCCGGCCCCATACAAAATCAGTTGAATTTTTTTTTAAGTACTGCTCACCCTTTGCTACACTCCAACCAATGCTTCTTTAATTATGTTCTAAATTCAAAACTCATCGTTTTGGACCCTGTTATGAAGCTGTTCAAAATTCGAATCTCATTTATTCCCTCTTGTCATAACAGGTAAAAAATGAATCGTTTTGGACCCTGTTATTAGATAAACAATCATCGCTTTTCGAATCGATGGGATGAAAAGTATAAAGTTCGTGTTTATGTTGGGTATAGGCTGCATATAATCGCTTTTTAAGCTCTAGTGCATAAAGTTAAATCTTCGTCTAAGTCTTCAGACTCTAAGACAAAGGTCGTCAGGTAAACAGTCACACACGCAATTAAACTTCGTTAAATAAACTTGTTATTTCATTCTGTTTCTTCAATTTTGTACATAATCCATGTTTAATTAATAAATTAATAAAACTAGGCAAATTAATGAGTTTTCTAAGAAATAAGTATTTCAAAAGCATTATGGACTACGATCTATGCTAAAGTTACGGTGCTGCCACTGCCACGTATAAAAAAAAGAAAAAGAAAGTCTTCCCGCCAATATGGCGTACCTAGTCTTTATTTTTTTCTTTTTTGCAATATTGTTATTTATTTTCCTCACAATAGAAGTGAAAAGCAGAGTGTATAACTCGTACATAACGTTTCATGCACTTGTTGTACAATCTACTATTTCTCTTATATGACTGTAGCTGTATGAAATAATATGACTTTTGAAATTTAATTCGTGTTCAGTATGTAAATTTTTACTTTTTTGCATTCACAATGCAATTTTTATTATTGAAAACTGGAAAATGAAGTATTTTGAATAAATCGACCCGTCTCCCATCGGAGGTAGTTGTGAGACGGGTCGATTTTTTCTAAATACTTCATCCTACTAATATTATAAATGTGAAAGCTTAGATGTTTGGATGCTTGTATGTTTGTTACTCAATCACGCCAAAACGGCTGAACGGATTTGGCTGAAATTTGGGACATAGATACTTTGTAGTCTGGAGAGGAACATAGGCTACTTTTTATCCCGGAAAAATATCACATTCCCGCGGGATAACGTCGTGTAGTCCACGCGGGCGAAGCCGCGGGCGGATAGATAGTTTTTCAATATAATTTGTGTGTGCCGGAATGCCTGTGCACTAACATTTGTAACCATTATCGTAGGAATACCATACGTCTTGTGAGACGGGTCGTTTTTTTCTAAATACTTCATTTTCCATTTTTCAGTAATAAAGATTGCATTGTGAATGCAAAAAACTAAAAATAAAAATAACTTGTTTCTTCAATTTTGTACATAAATAAATAAAAAAAAAAAAAAATTCTCCTCACAAATACAAATATTACAAAACTTACAGGGTACAGATTATAAAGGTCTTTACAAATTATTATGTTTGTGAGGAGCTGGTGTTTGAAATGGATTTAACCTGTATTACAAATCACCAGGTCCCCACCCCCAAGCGCATCATTCAATTTGAAATCTTATTTAGCATTAAATGTTTTGTTAACAAAAAATTAACGAGAAGCAAAACGAAAAGAAAATAAAAAGTGAAATATAAGGTGTATCTGTATGCGAGTGTATGTGTGTTCATAGTGTGTGTTGTGTGTGTGTGTGTGCGAGTGCGTGAGTGTTCGGCGTGCATAAATATAAAGTGCTCATTTGGATTAACAACCTATCCCGAGACTAATTCAGCATCTCGCTGAGACAGGGTTTTTGGCCACACACACCTCCTTACACCAACTTTTCTATTATTCTTTTTCTATTCCACACCTGTCTTTGTCTGCGTACCTTGTTGTCCTGTCTTTAAATTATTATTTTTTATGTGTGTGTGTGTGTCAATAAATCTATTTCTTTCTTTCTTTCTTTCTAATTTTTAAGACTAAACTCACGAACAAAATAAAAATCAAAAATATTGAATCAAAAATTCTACCTATTTACCTATTCCATTATAAATCAATGGGATTAAATAACTAAGTAAGAGTAAATCTTCAGTTAAATTGTAGTTTAATTTTTGCAACCATCCTTTGATTAAGGTCTTACATTTACATTTGGGTAACGCATAGATGGACAACATTCTGTTAGCTTTGTTGTATAGGTTTGGACCTTGGTAACAGAAGAAACGATGAGAAAAACTGGTGTCAAACCTTTTCCGGGCACATACTATATCTTTCCTTCTTTTTTTATTAATTCTCTGAGGTTCGTACTTCAGAACAGAGTGCTGAACTCTGTTCTGAAGTACGAACGTACGTAGTACGTAGGTAACGTACGTAGTAGAAGTACATAATCCATGTTAAATTACTAAATTAATAAAACTAGGCAATATTAATAAGTTTTCTAAGAAATAAGTATTTCAAGAGCATTATGGACTACGATCTATGTTAAAGTCACTGTGCTGCCACTGCCACGTATTAAAAAAAAAGGTCTTCCCGCCTATATGGCGAAGTCTTTATTTTTCTTTTTTGCAATATTGATATTTATTTTCCTCACATTCGAAGTGAAAAGAAGAGTGTATAACTCGTACATAAAACTCGTACGTTTTATGCACTTGTTGTACAATCTACTATTTCTATACTACCCAATAAAAGATACAATATGTCGTTTACTTACTTATCGTCTACTTCAATGGTGCAAAAGGTGCCTACGTACTCCTTCATGAATTCTTCTTGTTTCACCATTATAGTCTTATTCTGATAGCTTAGCATGTCAATCTGAAACAAATAGTAAACATCCTTTAAACTTTCATAATATTTGTTTTTTATTGCCAATATTTTTTGTCCTATACTGTATGTTTCGTATCTAACTACTAAAACCCATTCAAATAACCGCTAAGCTGTTTAAGTAACCGATGCCGTTCAACTAATGGCCTGAATGATATTCAATCATCAAATTAAAGGCTACGATGCGACAAAGACTAGAACTAAGTAAAGAAATACCATTTTGATTAATTCATAAGGCTGGATGAGCGATGACTAAACAATGTAGTTGCAACAAAAGTGATTCCACTTATCTACAATTTTTACCAAAAGCTGTCAAAACGAAAAATAATAACCTAAAACAGGCCTATTTCACTCCCAGTGTCGGCTCGAAAACGCGGCGGCAACGTCGGCGTTGTAAATCCATAGAAATAAGTTCCGATAGAAAGAGATGCAACGACAACGAGTGCCCCGTTCGTAATTAGCCTGCGCCGTACAAGCTGAATATTCTTTATTGCGTTATAGTTAGAGTTGCTATTTGTTTAAATGACTTAGCGGAGTGAACTATCTGTTACATAGTAACTATTTAGTAATCTGTGCCCAAAAGGAAAGAGTAACAAAGTCTACCACCACCAGTTTGTTAGTAGCTTATGTAACATCTCGAATAAAAACCGTCGATTGGATAAGAACAGAAAGATTACCAAATTAAGTAACTGTATATTTCTTTTGTTTAAAAAAAATGCGACAAAGCTATCCTTAAGAGGGCCCTTCCCGTCATTGTTAACAAGAAGTTGACAAGCTTGTTGTTTCATCCAGCGCAATGAGTGTGTGTGACATGTGAGTGAGTGAGCAAGTGAGAACGCGATAACTTTAAACGAAAAATAGTGTGCGGAAACTTGTTCCAGGAATGACGTGTTTTTCAGTAAGAATTACAAGTTTGTGAAATAAATGTATGTCATTTAGAATCTCCATTACATTTGCAAGGTTTCTATCATAATATTTTCTTTGCTTTAAAAATTTATAAACGCCCAAAGTTCAGGTAAAATTTGTGCGAAAAATCAGATTTTTGGAGGCTTATACTGAATTTGATTCTTCAAATTTTGATTTTTGATTTCGATAGAAACCTAGATATAGTGCATAAGATACCTACTAGTTCTAAAGTTTCAAAGAAAGATCTGTTACAACGCCATAATCACGTAAGAGCGTTTGTATGAAAAGTAAGTCGGGTTGGCCGCCCTTAATGAACCTTTATAAGCGCTGTATTGAACCACAAGAAGCGCAAAAATAATAAAAATCCCTAATTAGAACTACTAGATTTAGCTGACCTACAGGCAACGAAACTTACTCTCCTACTGACCACAACATTACACTACTAATCAACAATATTTTGAGGAACCCTGTTCTATGCACCTTATTGATCGAAACTTCTAACCCCAACTGCCTGCATCAGTTGTCATTTACGACTTGCCTTTTTCTCGCAGTACCACTTGAGACCATCTGCGAACCACTTCATCTGAATTCGAAGACGATCTTTCGATACCTGTTGCTGCACGGACAATAATCCAATTTTAACATCAACCATGTTTAAAAATTTACCGTGATTGATTTAGAACTTTAGCTTAACTTGTAGAACCCAGACAAAAAATACTACATAAATCTAATTATTATTTAGAACCAGTGAAACAATATTTAAAATTCGCATTTTGGATTAGATTTTTGACAGATGAAATAAAAATATTAAAATTCATTTTTTTATGTAATGGACAGTTGGACAATTATATTCTCCATATAGCCACCTAAGTATACATGCCATTATAGCAACCTATTTATTTAAATACACCTTTAGGTCACAAGAGTGAATAATCCGAAGCGCAATCCTAATCATTACCTACTAAAGTATGTAAGGCCGCGGAGACGCGCGGCCGATGCGGCGGCGTTATGTCAAATCAAATCTCTCTATTTCCCACTATTAAAAAGTTAAAGACCGGGATTCAACTTAGAAGTCATTTTCTGTCCTTATCTATGCAATTTTTTTATATTACTAGCTTTCCGTCAGCGGCTTAGCCCGCGTGGACTACACGACGTTATCCCGCGGGAATGTGATATTTTTCCGGGATAAAAAGTAGCCTATGTTCCTCTCCAGGCTAGAAAGTATATGTGTCCCTAATTTTAGCCAAATCCGTTCAGCTGTTTTGTCGTGATTGAGTAACAAACATCTAAACATCCAGAGTAGTGCGCGTTTTGACGACTACGCTGACGTCGTCGTCTTCTCCTTAATAAAACCCATTACAAGGATAGCAACAACAATGTTTCCTGTTCGAATTCCATGAGATCGTACAGTACACGTGTTTGCTCTATGAGAGCCGATGTCGAACTGTGCCATCATACGACGTAACCACATCGCAACTCCTAGCAACAACGCAACCACATCGACATTTTCACGCAATGTCGCAAAACCACAACGCAACTGCAAAAAGCTGCAGCGACACAATTCACACGTGATGACGTGACCATATTTTGTGGCTGCGATGTGGTGTATTGTGGTACGTGTGGGTCGACCCTAAAGATGAGGGATTTACGACTGACGGATTCCTTGTTGCCATGGCAACCTGAAGAAAATCAAAGCCGTATAAAGATACAAAAATATAGCGAGGGTTTGTGTTTTAGGCAAACAGTGTTTTTACGCGCGCTCTGCCTTCTTTCTCCTTTGAACGCCTTGTGCCTAGTATCAAGTTAAATAAAAAATTGGTTGTCTGTAAAGTCGGTTTACGGACGATAACTTTACGTGATAACAATATGCCGCTGTCTCTCTTCTAATCGGTCGCATCGGCCGATGGAGTGGAAGAGAGATGGACGCGTCACAATCACAAGCCGAACGCTTAGGCCGATCGTGCCTCTCTATCGCTTGTTCCGCGCTCTCGCTTGCACGCGTAACGTGACACTTTTTCGTGCGTGCACCAGTTCATCGATTTAAAAGACATTATCACGTCAAAAACGAACGTAATGATAAAAGTTTATACGTTACCCCCGCTAGATGGCAGCAGCGTGCGTACGGCGGGCTCGCGCAGAACTGCGGCTCTAGCGGCTGCACGTTGGAGGCAGGCGCCGTGCGGACCTCGCCCGTGTCCACTAGGAACACTTCTGCTGCTATTACCTCCTCCTGGGACAATGAAAGTCAGCTTAGTGATGGCCATACAACTTCACCGCCTTCGCAAGTCGTAACCCTGACCAGCGAGTGAGCTGTTTGAGACTTTCATAGAGATATAAATTCTCGCGCGTAGCTATTGGGTACAGTTTTGCTTGCATGCGCGAACTCTAGGTTATTATAACAGTAGGCAAGTGATGACAAAGCGACCGGTATTGGACTTTATTTTCATGCAGAAAGGTTTATTTTTATTTGAATGAGTTTGCAGAGTGAGTCTTCTGTTCCTACTATTAATTATTCTGTGCCCCTACATAGAAACTGTTGAAAAAAAATTCGTCATTATGTAAATATGTTTTTGTTGCCGCAAGATGTAGATTTTTTTCTAAAGTATCTCCGTCAACCCAATACAAAATTTAAAAGTTCCAACAATAATTATTGAAATAAGTAAGTACAATTTTAAAAGCGACTTTTTAACAAAATATATAGAAAAAGTAACCTTATATCATTCAGGAATAAGTACATAAAAATAAAGAATAGGTGTAACTTTTTGTATTAAATATAAATATTCTAATAATACCGCGAATTGAAAACAGTAAATTAGTCGCGCGCCAAAGTTCTTCGTGCTAACATCCAGTCAACAGCGCAAAATTGTGAAATGGCTCTTAGGAAATATTTCATACTTAACTACGCACTAGATATTGATGTGTATTATTACGTACCTCAATAAGTTTAATAAACAGCGCTCTGTAAAAGGCATCGCTTTCGTCGTCGTAAAAGGCGCAGTAGTTTAGTGAAGTCAGCTCATCCAAAGTTAGATCGTAGTGGTTATTCTTGTAGTATTCTGTCATATTTTTCATTAGCCTAGAAAAGAAGATTTTGTTGTAAAGTACGTTTTATAATTCGGTGCAAAAAAAATTCACTTTCACATTTGAGTTTGGCAACAGGGTGTCGTAAACCTTTTTCTGCATGTCTCTTTTAAACCAAATTTATTGTGAGGTTTTGGTTTTACAGAATTTGTTAAAATCTACTTATAAGAACTATATCTTGGGTTAAAGCGCATAAGATAATGCAAAATGGGTTAGATAGTAATAGTAGAGACACAATAGTAACAAGTAACAACGGTTCAAACTTAACAATAAACAAAAACAATAACAGAAACAACAAGAAATCTACGAAATAATGTATGTACGGTTCATTCACCGCACAATAACGTTTTGCATACATCAGCGCTACGCGCCCAATAAATGTTATTGTTTACTTCTAACTTTGCGCATTCGTTAAACTGATTTACCGCGAAACAAATTAGCATCCTAAATCTACTAATATTATAAATGTGAAAGTTTAGATGTTTGGATGTTTGTTACTCAATCACGCCAAAACGGCTAAACGGATTTGGCTATAATTCGGGACACAGATACTTTGTAGCCTGGAGAGGAACATAGGCTACTTTTTATCCCGGAAATATATCACATTCCCTCGGGATAACGTCGTGTAGTCCACGCGGGCGAAGTCGCGGGCGGAAAGCTAGTAATTACTATATTTTTATACTTTTTACACTAATTACAACTATTACGGGAATCAGTGTTTTTATTCAACTACAACAATCTTCAGTGTGCCATAACTACTACTTACAACTACAACAACCGTCAGTGTTCCTTGACTACTACTTATAACTACAAACTCTCATGTACGGGCCCACTAAAACCCGTACAATGTAAAAGAAGCACTGTACGCGAAGCAGATAGGGGCCCAAGTAAAGTAAACAAAATACAAATCAAAATCAATCAAATAATCACACACATGTTAAAGTAGGTTTGTCACCACTGCGTCACAAATATTTTGTGCACGCGTGTTGCCAGTACGTAAAAAAAATATCCATCTAACATCCCTTCGAAAAAATATTTTGTTGTTTACGTAAGAGTAACTTCCATTTCTTTGCGATATAAGAATAAAACGTACTTTATACAGGTGGGAAAAATATATGGGCTTATTTTACAGAGAGGAAACAATCCTTTATTTTAAAAAATAAACAAAACAGCATTTATTTAATGTTTTTTTTCTAAAATTAGCTTGATTTACCCAGGAATCAAACCGGCTAAAATGAGGATCAACAACGTATTTTATTTTGAATGCAGTTCTAAAGACAATGACAAATCCTGAACATTTGTGTAATTATTTTTGTTCTACGACCAAAAATGACCGAGTTACAACCATTTCAATGCGCCAACAGCTGAGCAGCGGCGTGTCCGAGTGCGTGACGTCACAAGGCCCGAGCGCGCCATAACGTCCATACCCGCCGCGCTGAGGTGCCGCTTCCACGCTCCTTTTCTGCCGTTTTTTAGCTTTTCAGGTTACATTGATTAAAATAATCATGTACAAATATTGTATTGTACCATTTGTACTTAATGAGTCACACCAACACATCAAAATATGACTATAAAAATTGCATTTAATGCGCGTACTCGTGCAAGTAATAACAGTTTTTGTTTCATCGAAATCTGTCCAGGATTTCCAAAGTTACAGCGTTCTAAAGTTTCACCAGATTTTGTTTGCTTTCCTTGCGCGCTATTGCGATGACGTCATGTCGCAGTGACATCTCTGATTGCAGCTGCTGCGGGTGATTTCCGTCCAACTGTACCTATATAGAGTCTGCAAAGCTTCATTAAGTTCTCTAATAATTTTAATAAAAGACAAAATAAATACATATAAATGGTCTATTATTTTAAGTAAATGTGTTTTAATTTCGTACTCGTAACACCCGAAACAAACGAGGGTTTACAGAGGTGTAACACCCGAAACAGACGATAACATTAATAAAAAAATAACTACTACATATTTTTCGGATTTTCTATTGTATTAATGTACCAGATTTCATCCTTTATGACTGTTGTTTTTATAGTATAATTTATCTAATTAATTTCGCTAAATTTGGAATGTATGCAACATTGATCAGAAAGTGGAGGCAAAATCGCGTAACGCCCGAAACGCTACTTTTTCCTTTGTAACTGAAGTTTAAATAAGAATTTAGTCTTTATTCTTATACCACACGGAAATAGAACTTAATACTCTTAGTTTAAGACACAGATATAAACGAAAACGTTATCAGAATATATAAAAACAACACATTTAATGAGTTGAAGTGTAACACCTGAAACGATGGAATGGCCCTTTTACCTAATTTAAGATAGTTTCATTTATTATATGTTTCAGTTGGAAGCCTAGCTTACCTAAGTACTTTATAATTAGAGATAAGTATGTTCTGATATATACCTACAATACATTTATGACATTTTTTACTATCCTAATCCAATATAATCACAAATACAGAAAGTACCTTTACTGTATATATACTATACTGTAGGTACTATAGTCGACGGCTCATTTCGTTTAACAAAGCAAATTTCAACGAAAACGAGACATGCATGCTCCACTGTAACGGATTGATGTGCTGTTGACTGTACCTCTTTCGTGTAGTTAACCTAAGTATACCTAGTATAAAAACTAGCTTTAGTAGGTAGGTAACACATACGAAACAAACTCAGAAGATAAGACATGCATGCACGCACTGTAACTTTTGACTGTACTGTATATTTACTTAGAGATAAGTAGGTAAGTAAATACTTTTCCAAACAGGTCTGTTAGTATTTTACTAAAAAAATCCAACTTCCAGTTTATTACTTATTTTAAAATACTTTACACAAGCCAAAAACACCGATTTCTCATTGAACTCGATTCATTGAACACGATCGGACCTTGTGACGTCACGCACGTCACGTGGTGCACAGATTCCGGAACTGGAGTGATTTATTTTCAAAGTTTAATAACTTTTTAACCGCTTGCACGATTTTCATAATTCAAAAAGTTAAATTATAAGTAAAACATAGACAATGACGTGAGTATAATTTAGAACCAATTTGTTATACCTTTGGTGATCCTCATTGGAAAAAAAACAACACCCTGTAGTTTTATCGCGCATCAATCTATGAGGTCAATCATAAGGATCAAATCATTTTAAGACACATGATAAATTAAATGAAAGGAAAACAGGAAAAGGTGACGCATTCCTTGTCAAGACGAGTCGATGTTGTACTTTTCTATATTATTAAAACAAAGTCCTCCGCCACGTCTGTCTGTCTGCAGGGCTAGCATGACTGCAACGACATAGTTTGTCGCGTTACTTTCGACCAATCAGATCGCTCGTAGATAGTGCGCGTTACTTAAGGCGATGTGCTGATTGGTTGAAAGGAGCGTGACAAACTATGACGTTGCTGTCATGCTAGCCACGCTGTACACGATAAACTCGAAAACTACTACATGGATTTTCATGCGGTTTTCGCCAGCAGATAGATATATAGGGTGATTCTTGAGGAAGGTTTTATAAGTAATTGAAGATTAAAGCCGAATACTTAAATAATTTGAAGATTGTTTATAAAAAAAACCCGGAGTTTAAGTCCAAATCTTGTGGTATATTTTATGTCAATACTAGCTTTCCGCCCGTGGCTTCACCCACGTACACGACGTTATCCCGCGGGAATGTGATATTTATCCTGGATAAAAGTAGCCTATGTTCTTCTTATCAGTTATAAAAGTCTTGAAAGTAGGAAAATAGGTCATTTATAAAGATATTTTTATTTTATTTTTAAGTAAGTATTTTATTATTATTTATTTTCTCCAGGCTACAAAGTATCTGTGTCCCGACTTTCAGCCAAATCCGTTCAGCCGTTTTGGCGTGATTGATTAACAAACATTTATATTAGTAGGATAGTAGGAAGTAGGATTAACATAACGCTTGCGGTCAATGGACCTTAACAGCTCTACCTATTCCGATCTATCGCTAAGACTCATAGCCCAGCCCAAGGAAGGCCAGTGTCGAAGAAGTGGGGACATTAAATAGCAGATGATGAAGAACTCACATGTAGACTTCGTCAATATCATCAGTGATCACCCAGAAGGAAATTTCGTCAATGCTCATGATGGTGGCGGTGTAGCAGTGGTCGGCCTGCAGCAGCTTCTGGGCAGGGAGGTTGCAGGTGTCCGGCGCTGGGTTTAGGGGATCTGGAAATTAATACAAGAGGCATTTCACAATGAGGGCTACCGTTTTTTTGCTCACTAATTGGCGCCACTGTCGCGAGAGGTCCTGTTAAAGTTTGTTTACTACGGCCCCTACGGCTCTACGGGTGTGAAAGAAAGAAATCTTAGATAATACCAATTTATTAATAATATCCAGCATGCCGCAATGTTGTGCAGTCCCGTTTTGTTAGCTCCGCTTTTAAGAACTGGCGCTCATCATCATCATCATCATTTCGGCCGTACGACGCCCACTACTGGGCTCATTGACCCGTAATTCATATTTGCCTTTGTGAATCTCGTATTGCAAAATACTCACATTTTATTTATATTAGAAATAAACGCGCGTAGCTCACACACAAAGTATGACATTTGACGTTTCGAAGACCTCACGCGACACCAGCGCTCTAGAGGCGAATTCATACGCGTTAGCCCTCATTAGAGCCATTTGGCAGTTGTCTTGCTCGCACAATGCAACATTTTAATAGATTGTGGAAAAAATATTCCCCCCTATTCCAAAACGCGGACTAAAATAGTCCGGGTAAATCTGGTGCTGTCACGTTCATTTTCCAAATGAAAGACAGAATTAGCATCAGCTTTATCAGTGTATTGGAGTTGAAAATTTTGGTTATTATGAATTAATTTGAACTAAATGTAAGCTTAGATGATACAACACCAATGCGCTTTGTACTAGAAAATAAGACTTTTTCCACCTGAACAGCAACAGACTAGGTATTTTTCTAGTTTATACTAAAAAGTTTAGATAAAAGAGATAGTTACAGGACTCGAATATTAAGCATATCATGTATGAAACAAATGTTTTGGTAGCAGGTAAGATTTATAGCAACATAAAAATATTTACCTTTAATTCTCAAATTGTTCATATTATGTGTCAGTTCACATTGGACCTCAACCTCTTTTGTATGATCAGATTTAGTCTGTGGCACGCTTTCAGAAGAGCATGATGAGCTAGAGAACGCAATAAGGAGCTGATCTTCCTTTGGCACCTTCTTTCGTTTAGGTTCTTTAGACGGGCAGAGGTTATGGCAGGCCGTGGAGGTCGACGGTGTTGGCTCGCTCAGTACGTCAATAAGGTTGATGGGCCCAGGACGAGGGGTAGGAGGATGATTTTTTGTTGTATTGTCATGAACCGGTGTAAGCTCCGATGTTGTCAATTCTTCTGTGGAAAGAAAAGATCAAATTAAGAAAATGAAAGATTAATACCGAAATTGTGTAGCTGTTTGCTATGAACCATTTTGAAAAGCTTCATATAGGCTAAACAAATACTGCAATACGAAATTATGTAGAACTGTAAATATTGGGTTAAAATTTTCCAAAATAATATTTATCTGTTTGATGTAAAAAAACCCTTTTAATACAAATTATAAATTAGACTACTATAGACACAGTCAAGAGTATATTCAAGTAATAGAGCCAACGCGCACTTGCGATTTTTAGTCGACAGATAGTTTAGTCGGAATCGTAAGACGATCGTGATCAAACTGTCGGCCGATAGTTGGACGATAGTTCATGCACATTACCGACCGGCTGATAGTTGTGCTGTGCGATAGTTTGATCGGTCGATTTTTAATCGTTAGTGCGCGCACTGCCATTTAACTCTATACTGAATCCGAGAACGATCAAACTATCGCCCGATTAAAAGTCACAAATGCGCTTTGGCTCTTATTGTCACACTACAAAAAAAAAACTTCTCTTCTCTCTCATGTTAGTGTACTTAGTAAGATCTTTGAAACTATACAATGCATTTTATATCAAGTTTTCATCAACAGATACAGGGATTCAGGAGGAAGGTTTATATGTTTAATACTCTAGTGGCTCACCGCGGTTGTACCCGCGTAGTTCCCGTCGGAATAGCGGGAAAAATATAACCAATGTTGCTTGGGAATAGTGTAACTTTCTACTTGTGAAATAATTTTTAATATTGGTTCAATAGTTTTTGAACAAAAACAAACAAAAATCTAATTTATTATCTTTATAATAATGATCATCATCAGCTATTTAATGTCCCCAATGCTAGGGCACTACTGGTCTGCCTTGTGGATGGATAAGGAGAACAGGCCATGATCCACCACGCTGGCCCAGTGGTCCATTGGTGGGTTTATATGATTAGTATACATATATTTACATTTCACCTGCGCGAAACCAGGGTGAGTTGCTAATCCTACTTAATCTTACTAATATTATAAATGTGGAAATTACTCAAACACGCCAACACGGCTGAACGGATTTGGCTGAAATTTGGGACATAGATACTTTGTAGTCTGGAGAGGATCATAGGTTATTTTTTTATCCCGGAAAAATATCACATTCCCGCTGGATAACGTCGTGTAGTCCACGCGGGCGTAGCCCCAGGCGGAAAGCTAGTACCTATAACGTAAATGACAGGCTACAGTTCAAAGAAAACTCTTTCCTTTATTATGAGGAATGAGTCACACCAACGATTTTTGTTATCAGCATATCTAAAAAATATGTAACTCGTGAAAAAAAGATTCTGTTTTTATGTTTTTCCTATCTTCAAAAATGACTGAGATATTAAACGTTAAAGTACGGCCTCCGTGGAAAATTCGGGTGAACCAATGGCATTAACGTGTGACGTCACGTCGCACTTCCGTATACCTTCATAGAATCCTTTGGCTATATAGTTGCGCTCTCATGGTTTCGTAATAAATTTATTTATTTTTCTTATAGTCGATCAATGAAATGGTTAAGAAATTTTGTATTGAGCCCATGTGAAAAAACACGTTCAAATAATATTTTATTTTCGTGAATAATAAAATTAAATCAACTTTCGTAATGGTGGGCGGTATTCTGTCAATACATATAGCAACCGTCAAAACAAAATGTACTTACAACCTTAACTGACTTGGTGGTTAAATATGCACCTTAAAAAATGACAGCCATTTCGATAATTTTGTACTGCTAGTGGCGCCTCCACCACTGGGTCAGATAAGTTTGTGGGATAAATGTCTTTCGGTATCGACAGTAGGTGACAGTTTTAGAGTGCGCCTGCGCGCGGTCGAAATCGAATACTAATCATTTACCATAATAGTAACTGTAACTAGAGTCAAAAACGAACGAGTTGCGCGCAGATTGCGCACAGACGGACTCTATGTAGGTACAGTTAGACGGAAATCACCCGCAACAGCCGCAATCGGAGATGTCAGTGCGACATGACGTCATTGCAATAGCGCGCAAGGAAAGCAAATTTACAAAATCCGGTGAAACTTTACAACGCTGTAACTTTGGAAATCCTGCCAGATTTCGATGAAACAAAAACTATTAGTACTTGCATGAGTAGGCGCATTAAATGCAGTAATTTTTATAGTCATATTTTGATGTGTTGGTGTGACTCATTGTGATAAAACACTGAATAAATACCAGACAGACAGAACACATGGTGAAAGTCTAATGTTAGAATAAATTTATGGCTCCTTTTAATTGTCTATGCTAATTAAAAGTGAGGTGAAAGGCTAATAAATTATTAAGATTAGTATTTTTTTTTAAAGTTAATTACAATGGATATATATTGTGCAATGATTTATTGCAATAACTGATAATAATAAAAAGCATTTAATAATATTACAAATTACAAGGTATCTGGAAAATGAAGTATTTTAGAAAAAATCGACCCGTCTCACAACTAAAATCTTCATTTTCCATTTTTCTATTATAAAAATTGCATTGTGAATGCAAAAAAGTAAAAATTAAAATAACTTACAAGGTATCTTTTAAGATAAAAATACTTTTTTCTTTTATTTCTACATTTTATTGTAATTTTTAATTTTTTTGTTATTGAACTATAAGTAATAGGAAGAAGTTCTAAATAAATTAAACTTGGTTATTGATTAAATATCTTGGAAAGCTTAATTTAAAGAAAGCTAGTGAAAAACTAAATTTACAATCATTTATTTAGTTGTTCACTTACCGAGTTTGTTAATTGACAGATTGAAGTCGGTGATAAGATAGGTGTACTCGTCTAAGTGCTTCATGCAGGTCAGAAACCTCTCTTTCAGATCCGACGGCTCACAGTTTAGATGCAGGACAAAACTCTGTGCCTGAAAAAGAATTTTTTTCTTGAATACTTGGCCGAAATAAATTAAGTATACTCCATTCGTGAATTGGCGAATTAAATTATGTATAGTCTATTCTAAACCACTTGTTGCTGCATGTAACACATGACGTTCAAAGCAAAGGTCAGAGAGAGATTGATTTATTGTGTGAAATTCGTTATTTGATTTCACTCTGAACTTGAGTTGAACTTGTTCAAGTTACAAAATTAATGATAATTAAATAGTAATAATTACGAATATTAATTTGAACTCTCATCACAAAACACTAGCTAAGCTCGAAATAAAAGAGTATAGGTAGAGCCTTCAAATTTTGATAGAATATTGTAATTGTATTTATGTACGAGCTAACGTCGTACCATGCACTTTTCCCCGCATCATCACTTTTATGTTGACCTCATTTACACGAATGCACGAAATTATATTGCACAAATCAGTTCGCATTTATCAGGCAACCAAGTCACGCGTACTCATCACCATAAATGATTAGTTAATAGTAATTTTTAAGGGTTGTTCCAATATACCATTTTTACCATCATCAAGTCGTATCATTTATCGGAGCAGCCCCGACATTGGTCCTTCGAGCCCTTCGAAAAGGCGGGATCAGCTGCACGTGTCGGTTTCGGGAACTGTGAACGTGTGTTTTCGTTAACGTGTACGTGTCGCGCTTCCGGCCAGCAATTTTCGGACAAAGAAAAACCTGTGCGTTACGTCACTGTGGACATTACAACCAATCTACCACTGCGTATCCTGTGCTATCAAGACGGCACACATAGTCTGAGAATAGCAAGTTTCTCGACTAACCAAGTTGACCAGCATAGCGTGCGCATATACTGCCACGCAACCACCAGCAGCACCACCAGTATCACCACCAGCACCACCACCAGCAGCGAACAGCACCTATCAAGTAAGATCCAACCAATTTCTTACTAATCATGTCCAGCGTAGAGGATATTTATGCCAACCAGTTGCAAATTGGCGGCGCTATCGAGGCTATCCTGACTAATTTCAAGAAGGATGGCGCGGAGAGGAAAACACCAGACTACCTTCAACGCCGCCTGGATATTTTAGATAATTATTGGCACGAGTTCATCAATAATCATGGTAAGTTGTCAGAGTTTGGTATAGGGTCACATGCCTATTTCTTAAATAAGGACTATGATAGGGTCAGGGAAAGGTATGAAGCAATCCGATCGCAAATCGAAACGTATCAGCCGATGGCAGTGGAGAGACCAAGAACTCCTTTGCTGAAGCCACCGACTTTAGTTGAAAAATCAAGTGAACCTCAACCGTCACCGATAACAAGAGGTACCAGCAGCAAAACCGAAGAAATGCTTAGAAAACAAAAAAGCAATCTAAAAGCATTTAAACGCACTATTGCCAACATCGACCTGGATAGTGTTTCCGACAAGTGGGAGTTCGATGACCTCTTGCGCACCATTCAGATGCGCTGGGGGGTCGTCGACGCCTTGCACTGGGAGTTGGATAGCGAGCTCGATGGTTCCCATGAGGAATACGAAAACGCTTTTACTCAGTATGAAAAAGAATACCAGAACATCAAGAAGGCGATTAACAAAAAAATTTCATCAATGACTCACATAGAAAGAAGCACCCCTCAAATGGAAATACCACAGTTCAACGGTAATTACATTAACTGGATTTCATTTAAAGATCTTTTTACCGAAACAATCCATAATAATCATTCGATGTCAAAAGCACAAAAAATGCAGTACCTCAAGTCGAAAGTTAAAGGTGAGGCGGAGCGACTGATTCAGCATTTAAAGGTAAGCTCAGACAATTATGAAACTTGTTGGGAAATTCTGAATCAGAGGTTTAACAACAGAAAACTGATATTTTCGTCCCACATGAATATCCTATTAAATATACCAGTAATGCAACAACAATCAATTAACCATATCAAGCGGATACATGATACTACATTAGAATGTTTGAACGCAGTTAAGAATTTAGGTGTTGACATATGTACCTGGGACCCGTTAATAGTGCACATTCTTGCACAAAAATTAGATACTGAGTCGCATATGGACTATGTCGCATCTCTTAAGCAACCAAGAGAACTACCAAATTTAAAGGAATTTTTAACGTTTTTGGAAACTAAATTTACCACCCTGGAGTCATCGCGCAGAAAACAGGATGTATTACCTACACCAAAACATCAATCAAGTACCAAACAATCAAGTAATTACCAATATCAAGAAAAATATAATAATATTCAACGTAATACATTTTCATCGAGCGCGAACGTGACACCGCGGGCGGCTAGCAACAAGAACATAATAGCAGCTATAAAGTACAAGTGTCAATTATGTAAAGTAAACCATCATGGTATTTATTATTGCCAAAAATTTCTAGACATGCCACCACATCAAAAGCATAATATGGTCACTAAATTCAAGTTATGTCCAAATTGTCTAAATAGTCACCAAAATGAATGTGTATCAGAATATCGCTGTAAATTCTGTAACAAAAAACATAATAGTTTATTACACGACGCGTTTGCGCAACCAATGCAATCGACGTCACAGGCGGGCGAAGAGGCGCGGGCGCGGGGGTCGGCCAGTATAAGTGCAAGCGAAGGAAAAATCACGAAAAGTAGTTCGCATGTGCAACTGTCCGGTGAACCCATCGAAGTTTTGTTACCTACAGCCATGATCGAAGTACAGGGAGCCGATGGTCTATTTTATCAGATGCGAGCCCTATTAGATCAGGGTTCACAGGCCTCCTTGATCACTGAACGTGCAGCTCAGCTGTTACGGTTACCAAGAGAACGGTGTAAAGGTGTCATCTCTGGCGTAGGGGACAAAGATAGCGATATCAAAGGATTAATTAAAATCAAATGCGCTTCTTTAGTCAATGATTTTACTTTTGAAACTAAAGCATTAGTCATGATCAGCCTTGTTAAAAATCTGCCAAGTGCAACATTTGTTAAACCAGAATGGTCGTACCTAGATTACATCAAACTAGCAGACCCACAGTTTTATCTTAGCCGTCCAGTGGACTTGCTCTTAGGAGCAGATGTTTATTCTCTTTTATTACTCGACGGCCTGTGCAAATCAAACTCGACCTTAACGACCGCCCAACAAACACAATTGGGTTGGATATTGTGCGGTAACATAAACAAGAACATACAATGCAATGTTGTCCTTCATGATCTTGACGAGATAAAGAAATTTTGGGAGATTGAAGAAGTGTCGGAACCATCCTCATTATCGATAGAAGACCAGAAATGTATACAGTATTACCAAGAAACAAACACAAGACGACAAGATGGATCATATGAAGTAAGATTGCCATTAAAAAACGATCAAGTGACTAAATTAGGCCAATCTAAACAAAAAGCCATTGCCCAGTTTTATAAGTTAGAAAAATCACTTGAAAAACATCCAAGCACTGCCGAACAATATAAATTATTTATAAGTGATTATTTAATTCTCGGTCATATGATACCGGCGGCGGCCGGTCACGTGAATACGTCACCGGAATGTTACTTGCCCCACCATTGCGTCACGCGACAGGATTCAACTACAACAAAGTTACGCGTGGTATTTAACGCATCAGAAAAGACATCATCTGCTATCAGCTTGAATGACGTAATGTGTAGGGGCCCAAATCTCCAACAAGATCTTCAGTGCCTCATTATCAAGTGGAGGCAGTTTCGGTATGGTTTCACGGCGGACATCGAAAAGATGTTCAGGCAAATGTGGCTAAATATTGATGATCAAGCTTTACAGAAGATAGTGTGGCGTGGCAACGCTTTCGAGAAGCTACAATTTTACCAGTTAGCGACTGTTTCATACGGGACAAAGGCAGCGCCTTTTCTCGCTATGATGACGCTTAAGCAGTTGGCCCTCGACGAAAAACTGAACTACCAAGACAGTTCAGCACCTAGCATCCTACAGGAATCATTTTATATGGATGACCTGATCCATGGAGCACACCAACCAGAAACTGCTAAGCGCATACAATCACACATGATAAGACTTTTGAAATCAGGCGGATTTAATTTAAGAAAGTGGAAATCAAATCTATCAGACTTATTAGATCAAAATCAAGACCAAGAAAAACAAACCGATTTCGACTTCAAACAGGCGGAATCCACCAAAACCTTGGGGCTTGGATGGAACCCAGCCCAGGATTGTTTCACTTTTCAGTCCAAAATAGATCCATTTCCTAATAAATGCACAAAAAGAATCCTTCTTTCGGAAATATCCAAACTATTTGATCCTTTGGGCTGGCTGTCACCATTAACAACAAAACTCAAGATTATATTTCAAACCACGTGGAAAGCTAACATACAATGGGACGAAGCCGTGCCGGAGGAAATTGCCAAAGAATGGAACAAAATTAAAAGCGACATAACAACTATACAAGAGTACAAAATACCAAGATGGCTAAAACAGAAGAAAATGACCACCTTGAACTGCATGGGTTCTGTGACGCAAGCAAGGTAGCCTATGCGTGTGTCGTTTATTGCCGGAAACAATCTTTAGTTACTATGATCGCTGGAAAAACTAAGTTAGTACCATTAAACAAAGATACATCCCTACCTCGCTTAGAACTGAGTGGAGCGCTATTACTTTTTAAATTGATACAAAAAATCCGATCATGTTTAAACAACTATGACATTCAAGTCTATGGTTGGTGCGACTCCATGGCTGTTTTAGGCTGGCTTCACGGGGATACCGAGAAGTGGAAACCGTTCGTAGCCAATAGGGTGAAACAAATAAAAGAATCGATGCCTGATAGCTGCTGGAACTACGTAAAGTCTAGCGAAAACCCAGCTGACTGCGCTAGTCGTGGTCTAACCGCTTCCCAGTTGAAGGAACATACCCTTTGGTGGAATGGCCCCCACTGGCTTACCAATTACCAGCCAAGTAAACAAGAAAATACAGAAAAAATATTTTTAGATCAAGAACAAGAAACACGTAAAATTAATTTTGTTAACTCGACACAATTCGAATACAATGTAATAGAATCACTTTAAACAAAACATAGTTTTTTGTTAAAGATTGTTAGAATTATAAGTTGGATCAGAAGATTTATTCACAGAAATACGAAATCAAAATATTTATTATGTAAAGAAATACGAGAAGCAAGATTAGTCATAATAAAGCAAATTCAAGCGGACAAGTTTAGCGAAGAAATAAATCAATTAAAGCAAAACAAAAGCATAACCAAAACAAGCAAACTAGGCAATTTAAATCCAATTATAGATACAAATGGAGTACTTAGACTTGCAGGAAGGTTACACCATGCCAGTATAGACTTTGATAGGAAACACCCTATAATCATCCCGAATAATACGCGCTTAGCCGAACTCCTCATCACTGAAGCGCATGAACTCGCTTTTCATGGAGGCCCAAGGTTAACTACTGCGTTCATGCGCCAAAAATATTGGTTGATTGGTGGCATAAGAGCGGTCAAAAAGCAATTACGTCAATGCGTTCGGTGCAGGAAACATAACCCAGATCAACAATACCAACTTATGGGAGACCTGCCATCCTGCAGGACTAATGAATCGCGCCCCTTTTATCATACGGGTGTAGATTATACTGGCCACGTGCTAGTCAAGGCCAACAAGGGCCGGGGCATCAAGACTACCAAAGGGTATGTGGCAGTGTTTGTCTGTATGGCGACCAAGGCCGTACATCTGGAACTTGTTTCAGACTTATCCTCTTCCGCATTCTTGGCAGCCCTACGTCGACTGGCAGCTAGAAAAGGAGTTCCAGGACACATCTACAGCGACCAAGGTACCAACTTTATAGGAGCCAATAATATACTGCAGCAAGAGTATGAACACCAAAAAGCTACGTACAACGGAGATTTCATGTCCGAAGTAACTAACATGGGTATTGAGTGGCACTTCAATGCTCCAGCATGGCCATCAGCAGGCGGGCTGTGGGAGAGATCTGTCCGGAGCCTCAAGATCCACCTCAGAAGGGTCATTGGTGAGCAAAAACTCACCTTTGAAGAGTACAGTACCCTCCTGGCCCAGTTAGAAGGATGCTTGAATTCAAGGCCACTCTGCCCTGTCACGGAAGATCCTCAAGATTTAGATGCGCTTACACCATCACATTTCTTAGCGAGCGGTCCGGCTTTGAACATTTGTGAAACCGAAACAGATTTAAGAACGAGATGGACCCTAACTCAAAACATATTAAGAGACCTTTGGGAACGTTGGCGGAACGAATATTTGACACTTTTAGCCGCAAGAAGCAAATGGAGGAAACCACAGCGAAACGTCAAAATCAACGACATTGTAACCATCAGAGACGAAAACCTGCCTCCCGGGAAATGGGCCCTAGGCCGAGTGATATCATTACACCCAGGAAGCGATGGATACGTTAGGGTTGTTACCCTGAAAACCAAGTCAGGTATCATCAAACGCCCAATAGTCAAAATCTCAGTTCTACCCGTAGTCGGCGATAACCAAGATCCCGAACCCAACGAGTCGACCCCCCCTTGCCCCTCTAAAAAGGACAAGGATACCAAATTATGCCATTCGACAATAATATCAAGAAAACCAAAACAATATTCATTTACGTCAACGGCTATTTCACTTTATTATTTTTAATTACCATAATTACAACCACTCAAGGCGCTTACAATATAACTCCGCTTCAAAACAATAGTATTTATCTCGATACCATAACAAATATGCACTTGATACGAGATGACTGGCGCTTAGTTGTCTACCAAGATACAACTCCTTATGATCAAGGCAATAAAGCTGTAACAAAATAATAACATACCCAGTACTTAGACCGTTTATGCGCCAATATCAAAGAGCGATCGCACTACGACGGCATTATGTTACAGCTGCAACACGAGTTCGCCGAACTAAAATATTATAATAATATTTTATCAATTAATACGACACCTAATGGCACGCGCCTACGCTGTCGGCACGGTCTTATCGACTAGTATAGTATTATATTATCTGTGGTGTAGGTAATATCGCTAATAGCTTGTTTGGAGTACTCGATTCGCTATTTGCTGAGAAGTATGAACGAGACATTAATTTATCAAGAGACAATCAGAAGCATCTTGCATTATTATGAAGTAACCAAATTTCGGTCGTGGAGTCTGAGCTTAACCTTCTAAAACGAACGGAAGACACCATTAAAAACAAACTTACCAATGTATATAATGGAAAATTCAACTTCCATTTATTAACGCCGAGTTAACTGAAAGAAGACTGACCATTACCAGTCGATAGCTACGATTACTACGAGATTTACAACCTACTAGAAGTTCGAGTTCGTATATCCGGAATATAGTATGTAGGTAATGTTTGAAATTAAAACTATGCTGCATTAAATATCAAGACAGAAACAGATGCTTATATACCACTATCAGAAAGTAATTTAAAGTGCAAAAAGACTCAAATCTCCACCGATGTCGTCTCAAAAATCCTATTTATGCCATCAAAGATGATCAGAGTCTGTGTCAAAAGCTACTTACCAAATTCAAGAAAATGCATTGCTATCACAAGCACTTGCGAAAACAATGGGACGGAATTAAATAAATTAAATACATATTTCTTTTCCCGTAGTTATCAGTGTCATTTGAAACTACATTGTGAGGATCGTGTTACCGATGCCACTGACCCGCACTAGATTATTTAATGTGGATCAAGAGTGCATTATCAAAACAGCTGATTTCGTCGTATACACACATCGACAAGTGACTAACAAGTTGTGCATTAGTGCAGATATTATACTTCCCTCCGAGATTTCACCAACCAATCAAATGATAAACATCTCCCTACCTGACCCTTCCATTCATACCAATATACATATCATACTCTGACAGCTTTATCAATGAAACTCAGCTCCAATCCAACATCTAAGAGAGCAGCTGAAAATCATGAAAAACAGCGAGACGCTAACAGAAAAGGTGTTCTATCATGATGTACACCATTATACTGCCATATACGTCATGTTTGCGATAGTAGGTGTCGGCGGTCCGGCGGCGATCGCGGCGGGGCAGGAGCAGCAGCGGCGGAGCGGTCAGTGCCGCTACCGAGCCACTACCCCGGTCCAGCATCAGCGCTCAGTGTAGTGATAGTGTAACCATGGGCAATCAGTGTAGTGTAAGTGAAATAAGTTAAATAGTGCGCGGTTTTCTAAACAAAATAAAAACACTTCACCGGTGCTTTCGGTTCGGTATTTCACATTTCGAACTCTGGTGTTTAATTTATGTGTTATTTAAGCTAAGACATTTTTCATTTACCTGGCACTCTTGAATTTCTTTCATTAGTTCTAAGTGAAAAATTGTTTATTCACCAGTGTAGTATCATTCATGACTCATTTGAATAATTACTTTCTCTCCACCAATTCCCTATTCTCTCGCCCGGGAATATGTACGAGCTAACGTCGTACCATGCACTTTTCCCCGCATCATCACTTTTATGTTGACCTCATTTACACGAATGCACGAAATTATATTGCACAAATCAGTTCGCATTTATCAGGCAACCAAGTCACGCGTACTCATCACCATAAATGATTAGTTAATAGTAATTTTTAAGGGTTGTTCCAATATACCATTTTTACCATCATCAAGTCGTATCATTTATCGGAGCAGCCCCGACAATTTATATTTCAAGAACATACATGCTCCTCATCTGTTGAAGACAACATTATAGCAAAGAGTGTGCATGAATGCAAAAAAAGAGTTTCTTCGGGCACTTTTTGGCTGCAAAATGAGTTAGTTGTAGATGGTGTGTGAGTGGTGAAACGCACCGAACTAATAACTACTAACAATGTCGAAGATTGTAATAATAAACTCAACAAGGCAACGAAAGTAAAAAATCTTGACTGTCTTAATGGAAGACGCTAGCATGTACAGTGTTAGAATGAAACATGTTGAAAATAATTGCTGGACTCTAAGTAATCAAAATCTTTAGGTTAAAGAAAGAAATCAATGGATTGAATTGACGTTGTCTTGCAACAATATTAACAAAAAAAAATTCTCTGTAGAACTATGTTTGGAAAAGCTTTGAATTTAGTGTAAAACATTGCCCCACTAAGCCGAGTTTATTTATCTAGTGGGGATTTCTGGAAAAAAAGTAACAATCCCCACTGGTGGGGATTTGACGGTGGGGATTAATGGAATAATTCGATCTGATCGTGTTTGTGTACAAATAAAATGTGATTACATTAAACTCGAGATTGGCGAAATGCATAAAGCGAATTCCAAAGAAAGAAGAAGAAAGTTTCTTCTTTCTTTCATTAATTCAATAATTTTGTAGTCAGTGGGCCGAACACACACTGCTTTTTAAATATTTGACAAAAGGTAAATCACTTTTCTACAGTAAAGTACACAATATATTGTTATAGCATGGGATTCTATGGAAATAGCAAATGAGACCCATCGTTAATCTAAATAATGGGATCTAAAAGTGGGATCCAACGAAGATAAATGTTCTTTACTAGTGTAGTCACAAACAGCTGGTGCTTTTTTACTTTTTGTTTTTATCAAAGCTACTAGAAAAAAAATCGAAATAATTATTCAAGGTATCTTGTTACATTTTATGAGGGTAAAGAAAAAAGTTTTTCATACCTGCATCTTCAACTTTTGAATATCATTGATAGCTTGGTCACATTTCCTCAGAAACACACTTGTTCTCGCTTCGAGCTCGTTTCGTCGATGTAGTGTTAAGGTTGCTAGGTCCACGAAACTCCTAAATGTATTTGAAAAGACTTTGTTATAAAATGCTAACTTGGCAAAAAAGGTTTTACTTTGAAGGTGTCATTCCATTATTTTTTACTTACATTTTGGAGAATTTGTTATCACACGGATAGGTCTAAATTGAACAATAGTTGGATCTATTTCGCTTTATTATTTTGAAAGTTTTACAAATAAATAACTTTCATTTTTCTTCACCACACGCTACGTGACGTGACGTGACAGATAGAATTGTTTTGAACATGTGAGTTGAGTGACTGAGTGATTGAATGAATGAGAGTTGTCTTGCTCTTGAGAGTGAAAGAAAGAAACAATCACGAAACAATCGTTCACCATTCGTTTTTTGAGTGAGTTCAGCTACGGTACAATGAATGTTTTCCACTCGATACTAGATGGCGTTAAATAGTAGCAGCATGCTTTGTTCTCTAAGGTTATATTCTACTTCATGATAGATGGCGAAATTAGTATAAAATATAGATAATTACGTATTTGTAAAACTGTAAAATCATGATTTTTTTAATCCATTTTTTTATTCCATTATTATTAAATTGCTTTAAATAAGTATAGGGCAGAAGCCCCGGTTTTGGCCACTGTACCGGTTTGGGCCACTTTTTGCTCTAAAAGTTTTCTAAACAACTTTTCGCCATTTTTGCTAAAGTCAATTAAAATAAGGTACTTATTTTAATAATAATTTTAATAATAAAAACCTTAAGAATTCCATAAGTCATACGTTTTTTTTTCAATAAATCCCATTTTCTGTTTTAAAAAACTGTTTTGTATGAAAATTTTAAGAAATCTATTTTGAATGAAATTTGTTTTGCATTTGATTGGTTTCTAGCGCATTAGAATAAATTGATTTGACCTGGGTTTAGTTTTGATTTTTCGTTATACTTACAAAAGTTTAACTATCAATAAGTGGCCAAAACCGGTACATTTGGCACCTCTCACACATTTTGTGTTATATACAAAAAACTATTTTACTTTAAAAAAATTTAAATATGTACCGTTAAAGGTAGATAAATTATCTATAATTTAAGATATAATTTGTGTCTTAAATACCTAAGACCATTTAGTACTTAGTGTTTAAAAGTCAAAAAATCCTTAAAGTGGCCACAAAGGGTACCTCTGCCCTATTTACTTTTAGAACTTATACTATGTAAATAAACATTGTATAAATAAATAAAGAAAAATACAATGTGCATTTTCATTGCCTGTTATAATAAAACAAACTGAAAAGTAATTCAAATTATGTTTTCTTTTTGCATTCGCAATGCAATTTTTATTATAGAAAATATTGAGAGTGAGAGAACATTCGCCCGGCCCGGAGACGGGTCGAATACTTCATTTTCAACATTTTCAAATTATTAGAATTATTAGTTTTTTGCATTCACAATGCAATTTTTATTACTGAAAAATGGAAAATGAAGTACCTACCTATTTAGAAAAAATCGACACAATCGGGCATCGTGGGTTCGAGTCCCATCGGAGCTTATTGTATTGTGAGACGGGTCGATTTTTTCTAAATACTTCATTTTCCATTTTTCAGTCATTTTCAAATTACTTACCTATTTCAATATTCAATTTAACGGCATTCCAAAATGTTCCATTTGTGATATTATGTGAAACGAACGTCAAAGAATATCTTTGGTCTATTGAGCTAGAGTTTTTGGATACCTAAGGTTTCATTCACACATAATCCGTCATTGACGAATCATGATTTTTCATACAAGGAAGCTTTCTTTCATACGGGTACCGTCCACGTTCCGTCATTGACGATACGTTTTTCCTATACTTAGGGCGTTTGTGCACTACCACTGAATTTTACCGATCCGGAAAAAAACGGATGCTTGTATTTAATTAATTACTAATATAAATGATTAATTATTAAAATACAAGCATCCTATTTTTTCCGGATCGGTAATATTCAGTGGTAGTGCACAAACGCCCTTACTATACTTTTGACATTGTGTTTAGACAAGTGTGAATGAAGCGTACCTACCCATCTAATAATACCCGCTCTTAACAAACTTTCTTGTGTGTCTGGGTTAGGTCACAAAGTAACTACGCGGGCGGGCGGTCGCCCTTTAGGTGCTATTATTTCCTCGTTTATTCTCATATCTGTAACACTAGTGGTCGAGTTTCTTATCTTGGAATCAAGTACAATCACGTTAGCCCAAGAACTATCCGATATTTTTGTAAAAAATTCAATAACAGGCCAAATTTTTGTAAACGGACCTTAAATATAATTTTAAGAGACTATATTTTGGAATCCAACATAATATCGCATTGGAAGGTATAAAAAAAAAGTTATACCCCGAAAATGGTGCAATTTTTTCAGCAAATATGCTATCACCAATTTTATCGTGAACATGTGTTTATGTCCACCATATCTAAGCACCAAAGTCGAAATCCATAAAGAAATAAAACGGGAAACTAATACTTTATGAAGAAGTCGGTTGTTTCTGCAAGCATTTTTAACATAGGTGTAATGCCAATTTGAGTTTACGTAGAGAGTTTTTTTAAAGTTTATTTGTTTTTCATTTACAAATATAGGGGGATTATATACTTTTACGAAAGATAATTAATAAATGTATTCAAATGTTAAGTGAATAATACTTATACAATTTTTGCCCATTTTTTATAGATTTTTCATAGCTTTGTATTTGTTTTTTTAAATGTTGCTGTCATAAATATTGGTGGATTACTAATGAGTTATTTATTAAACTAGATGATCTAATTTTTTATGTTAAGAAATTACTAATAAGTATAGAATTATTGTTGAGTCTCCATAGAACGAATCAGTTTGGCTCTCGGGCTACGTGCAATAATAAGTAAACTACTTATGTCTACCTACCTATATCTTATTACAATATTGAATGACTTTTGTGGCACAGATAGTTTTGTTTTGGAACGCTTCAATGTGACAAAGTTCTATGATGTTCATACATTTAATAGTGTCTACACACGTTCCGATCCGACAGACGATTTTGGTCTGCTCCCAGACGATAGGAATAATAATAGAATAAATAGAAATAGGATAGGAACGTTTGTAGATCCTATTACTCGTGACTAGTCGTGACTGTACCTGTGTTGGTATATTTTTTATGTCATGTTTATTTATTTATTTTATTGCTAGCTGGTGGACATGTGGATAACCTTTACTAAACCAACGGCGGTCGCACGTCGCGGGTTACGCATTACATTTCAATTAAAAAAGGCGAACTAAACAACAGCAACGTAATAAATTCACATGGTCCCAACACTAATTGGATTCGCGGCCCGGATAACCAATTAGAAGGAGGGAGACGGCACCATGTTGCGTTGGGTCACTTGAAAACCTGAAAGCTCGCTGTTAGTGTGCGTAGGTTTTCCTAAAAGCTATGTTTTTTTTTGGTATGAATATGTGCGATAGTTTTATTTTATTTAGGTATAATTCGACAGTCCCTACGTAAAGTTCTAGATGTGGCACTTGGACATCACTTGGATGTTTTTTTTTTGAGTTTTTACTTTTTCATTTATTTATCCTTAACGCAGTCCGGCATCGGCTAATGAAACAAAAACGCGAAAAAGTGCAAAGTCTAATGTGCCACCGTGTGTACATATTCTTAACTTTAATTACTTACTAAGTACTTGCCAAATTTCAACAACATAGCTTCTATAGTTTCAAAGCTATAGAAGAAAAGCATAAACCATCAGTCAGGTTCAGACCGCTCGCTGCTCTCCTGTAAAATTTGCGATTTTCACTTATTTATAAGTACGTAAGGATCGTCTAATTTTAAAATGCGCTTCCTTTGCTCTTATCGCGTATGTTTGGTATAAAAGTATATGTTTGGATTTCGATTGTTAGTTTTTTTTGGGGTTCCGTAGTCAACAAGGAACCCTTATAGTCTGTCTGTCCCCAGTCTACCTCATAGACTCTTAGTACTAGAAAGCTGTAATTTGCTATAAATATACAAATATTAATCACGCCGACCAAATGGTAAAGAAAGATTTGAAAAAAAAAATGTTTTAGCTTAAGTAGGTACCTCCACTAAACGTGAAGTGGGGATGTAATTTTTGTTTCTTGTCTACCCCATAAGGTGGGGTGTCGTTGGATAGCAATTTCAAAAACAGTTTTTTGATTGAGGCATCCGTTTGTGAATTATTAAGCTTTAAAGTGCATAATTTTGTTAGAGTCATGTGTCCCCCTGCCAGCCAAATGGTTGTTTTTGGATACGTGAGAAATTATACACCAGAATATCCAAGGCTTTTCTGCTGGCAAAGACCTAGAAATAAGTTTATTTTTAAATTGTGAAAATATTGATGTGTTATGTGTTACTGAACATTGGTTAAAAGAATATGAATTATTGTTAAATTTGGATAATTATAGTGTTGTAAGTTCATTCAATAGAAAAACTGCAGTAAGGGGGGGTTCTTTAATAATTTTACCTAATAACACACAATATAAAGAGCGAAAGGATATAGTATCCCTCTCTGTTGAACGAATTTGTGAGATATCATGCGTGGAACTTGAACAAATGATTATAATCTGTGTATATAGCCCCCCTGGAGCAAATTACACAGTCTTTGAGTCCACTATGGAGGATGTTTTGAAAATATGCTGTCGTAAGAATAAAAAAATTGTAGTTTGTGGAGATTTTAATATAGACATCTTAGATATTAAATTAGCACAACTCTCCAGTAAATTCATTAATCTTTTTAAATCATTTAATTTGCTTCACACTTTTAATGAACCGACGCGAATTACGCCAACATCGGCCACTTGCTTAGATAACATCTTTTCCAACTGTAACTTAATTGAGAAATCGGTAATTAATATTATTAAATCCGACCACAGTGGACAACTAGCTTCTTTTGAGCACTATAATGTTACTCCTAAACGCGAAGTAATTTGCAGGCCAATACCGAAACGTGGTATTAATAAATTTAGAAATAATGTACAAGATAAAGTTCAATGTTTGCCAGCTTCTGCTGACGCTAATAACTCTTATCAATCATTATTTGTTATTGTTGAAAAAGAATTTAGTAACAATTTTAAACAAAAAGTTATAAAGTGTAATGATCGTAAGAAGTTCAGTGACTGGGCCACACCTGGTATTTATAATAGTAGAAGAAAGTTATTTGAACTCTATGCACAAAAAACGACTTCCTGTGATCCTAGCTTCATTGAATATGTCAAGAAATATTCAAAAACATTTAGGAAAGTATGTGCTTTGGCAAAATCTAGGTATATTTCAAATAAAATTAAATCATCGGAAAATAAAATAAAAGCTACCTGGAGTATTATAAACCAAGAAACTGGCAAAACAAAAAGCAAAATTAATTCATTTAACTTAAAAATTAGTGATCAGACTTTTGAATCGGATATTGAGGTGGCTAGTGCTTTTGAAGGTTTCTTTGCTCGAATTCCGTTAGAAACTACTAGCAGACTTAACTCTTGCCCCAACACCGCTGTCTCTCTTATGGAATCTAGTGTGAACAAGTACCAGGAAACATTTAGTTTTAGCTATGTCACTACCGAAGATATTATTAAAGCATTCAAAGCAATAAATATTAAGAAAACAGAAGATCTCTGGGGCATATCTACAAGTATCATCAAATCAATAATTGATGTGATAGCTCCATCATTAGCAATAATTTTTAACCAATGTATAAGTGAAGGGGTCTTTCCTAATTTAATGAAAAATAGTAAAATAATTCCTCTGTTTAAAGCTGGTGACAAAAGTGACCCAGCAAATTTTAGACCTATATCCATACTACCAGCAATAAGTAAAATATTTGAGAAATTAATTTATGCTCAACTTTTAGAATATTTTAAATTAAATAGTATACTGCATGAGAAACAGTTTGGTTTTTCAAAAGGTAAAAGTACAACTGATGCTGGGGTTGCATTTCTAAAACATGTACTTGATGCCTGGGAGGACAAGCAGGATGTAATCGCTATTTTTTGTGACCTTTCCAAGGCATTCGATTGTGTTGATCACCAAACACTATTAAGGAAGTTAAAACATTATGGTGTTTCTGAAATGTCAGTAAGGCTTATGCATTCATATCTGTATGAAAGAACTCAGAAGGTAGTTATTAATAAAACTGAGTCTACCGGAGCTCCCATTACTATGGGCGTACCCCAAGGATCAATATTGGGCCCGCTGTTGTTTTTAATATACATAAATGACCTTCCTTACTACGCGAAGAATTTATGTGAGACGGTGCTATTTGCCGATGATACATCTCTAGTCTTTAAAGTAGATAGAGGTGATGACTGTTCTGACGAAGTAAATAGTGCTCTTTCAAAAGTGTCACATTGGTTTAATAGTAATAATTTATCATTAAACTCAAAGAAAACTAAGTGTTTAAAATTTTCGTTACCTAATGTAAGACAAGTTGATTTTCATATAAGACTAGACGGCGATATGGTCGAATTCATTAACAATACAAAGTTTCTAGGTATTATATTAGACTCGCGACTACAATGGGATCCTCATATCGAAGCCTTGGCGAGTAGACTCAGTTCGGCCGCATTCGCAGTTAAGAAAATAAGGCTCTTAACCGATATTGAAACGGCTAGAATAGTCTATTTTAGTTATTTTCATAGTGTTATGTCCTACGGCCTTTTGTTATGGGGCTCAGCCGCTAACATCCACAGTATATTCGTGCTCCAAAAAAGGGCTATTCGCGCCATGTACAACCTCCGATCGAGAGATTCTTTAAGAGATCTATTTAAAGAAATAAACATTTTAACTGTTGCAGGACAATACATCTATGAAAATATAATTTATGTGAAAAAGTATTATAATACATTTGTAAAGCAGAGCGATATTCATCGCTTTAACACAAGAAATAAAGATAAACTTGTCGTTCCCAAGTTTAGGCTAGAAAAATCCAGAGCCTCATTTCTGGGGAAAAGCATAGCCTTTTTTAATAAAGTTCCACAGCATATAATTGAACTACCATTGCATAAATTTAAATGTTACATTAAAGAGTCGCTGATGAGCAAAGGATACTATAAAGTAGACGATTATTTGAATGACCGCAATGCATGGTCATGATGTAACACATAACATAATCACTGTTTAATATGATGTATTTTTATACTAAGCAATTGTTGTATTAGTAACGATATGTTTTTTTTGTAAATGTCGTTACCTAACTAAGAAACGCTGGCAAGTTTCTTGCGCCCATTCTTCTTGTCAGTTAAAAAAGTCTTGAATGGGTGGTAGGAAAATATTGACGATTCATAAGTACATATTTGTTATGTCTAAGTGAATAAAGAATATTTTTATCTTATCTTATCTTATTCACGATAGTAGTACATAATAATATGACGAAGTTAAAAGGAAAACTATCACAGCCAAGTAGGCTTTACAAGTTTTTGAGATATAATGAATTTTCGAAAACCGCAAATATAACTTTGTCATTCATACGAATACTATGAAAAACAAAGTTATTTTTTTCTGGCAAAAAATTACAGTGGTATTTTTGCTAGGTGTACGTAATCGGTACGTTAAGTGGGTACGGAACCCTTCATGAGCGAGTCCGACTCGCACTTGGCCGATTTTTTATTATTATTTATCCACAACGGGGCCCGGGGTAGCACCTAGCCTTCATCACACACCTAATAATGTTACATTCGTGGTGATAAGGGTGAAGGTGGAAGCACACTACTGCCGTAAACCTCAATCACTGAGGAACTGGCTATCTTATCTCTAACTGCCGGAACACAATAATGCTGAAAACATCATTGTTATGGCGTCAGACTTAGATAAGATGGTGGTAGCTAGCCAGGCGGACTAAGAACAAGTCCTACCACCAACCAAACTGAATACAATACCTATGTACATACCCCCACTGGAAATCGAACCCGGGACCTCTTGGTCTGAAATCGGTGCTGTGAAACTGTAAACCACTAGACCACAGAGGCGGTTAATTTGACTTATTTTATATTATGGCGCTTGAAGTCATCGCCAGGAGAATAGATTAGAAGATACTCGTCACTTACCCACTCAAAGTCGTAGAAGAAGAATAGAATAATAATTACTTCATCAGCAATAAATATATTAAGTTGTATTTTTCTACAAAACCAATTAATCAACAATGTTCAAGGTAGATCCAACGAGAAATAAAACGCTGCACTCTATCGTAATAGAGAAATAACTCAAAACCGAACAGGCGGCAATTTGACGAGGCTCTCGACCGCTTCAAATGGAGATATTAGCGCAATTTACGGCGGCTAACTACCGCGGGATAGAACAACTAATAACACCTAGCCTATATCAATAAAAGCAATTAGCATCGATCAGTGTTATGTTAAACGTTTTGTTTCGCGAGTTTCGCGACAGTAATAACGGCCCTTGAGCGCCCCAAGATGGCGCATGGCCGTTTCGAATAAATTGAAGAACAATTTTAGGAGTGTCAACGTTTTGAAACTGATTGTGAGGTGTGGACAACCCTTGGCTTACAAAATCTTTGCACTTTTGTAAAGGTATTAGGTATTTGGATTTTCAAAGAAACATGTATAAAAATCTGGTGGCTTCTTTATATTATCGGTCGTGGGTTCGAACCCCAGCAGCCGCCCCCTGATTCACGAACCGTCGGAAACGCCCTGTGGGCGTTTGTGCACTACCACTGAATTTTACCGATCCGGAAAAAAACGGATGCTTGTATTTTAATAATTAATCATTTATATTAGTAATTAATTAAATACAAGCATCCGTTTTTTTCCGGATCGGTAAAATTCAGTGGTAGTGCACAAACGCCCTGTCTCTGTCACTCACTATAAAATAGACAAAGACAAAGCACAGAATTCGAATCCGATTCCGTTCCGACGGTTCGTGAATCAGGGGGTAGAGCTAGTTGGGAGACGGCTTTTTTCTCTGAAGTATTGCAATCTTAATTTGTGGAATAACTTATGACGTGATAAGATATAACGTGATACTTATTTTGGCTTTTAATTATTCTATTAAGTAGAAAATATTAGAAAAAATCTAACCATTTCTCAAGTAGCTCCACCAGGGTTCGAACCTTGGGACCTTTTACTGTCTGGGCGAATGCTCTGACCGTTGAGAAGATACCCTCGTCATTCAAAAGAAATACCTTCCCGATATTTGACAATCGATTAAGATTACGACTAATATTTATTTTTCATTCAATCTATACTCTATACAAATAAATAAAATTGGAGTGTCTGTTTGTAATATTAAAATAACCGCTTTTTACTACATGCATATGATTATATATACGGTACATATACCAGAACAACATTTTTTATAATTTTTGTCTGTCTGTCTGTCTGTCTGTCTGTCTGTTTGTTCCGGCTAATCTCTGAAACGGCTGGACCGATTTTAACGGGACTTTCACTGGCAGGTAGCTGATGTAGTAAGGAGTAACTTAGGCTACTTTTTTGTCCCGGAAAAATATCACATTCCCGCGGGATAACGTCGTGTAGTCCACGCGGGCGAAGCTGCGGGCGGCCGCTAGTTATGAAATAAAATGGTATCGTAAATGCAAAAAAGAAAAAATAATTTGTAATAGCAATTATTTCATATTACAGTAGAATAAATTAGAAGCAGATTAATCAAGTGCGTTATTCGCTGACAGTGATAATTATATGTCGCAGTTCAATAATTATATGTCTTCATTTGCATACCGACTAACAGAGGTGTTAGGTATGTATTATCTCGTTAACAGCCGAATATAACTGGAGGGCTGATCTTGGTAAATGACCATTGTGAAGTCGGTGAACAGTTATCGCCTCTGTTGAGAATGTTCGTAATGGCAAGTTTACTCGCTTATATTTTAGAAAAGATTTAGCACATACCTACCTTGAGATTTTAAATTATTTTTATGCATTCACAATGCAATTTTGTAAGTAAGTATAGGAAAAATGTGATAGTAAAAAATCACGAGCCCTATAGGTAAGTAAGTAGCTCCCGCCTGAAAGCTACTTATAGGGCTCGTGGTTTTTACTATCACATTTTTTCTATACAAACCTACTTACTTAACCGATTCGTTGCTAATCGCACGACAGGCGTGTCATATTTTTTTTTAACTTGTGGCTGATGACTCTAGAAGCGTGTCATTTTTTAATCGATTATAACTCCCTCAAATAAAGTTTTAGAAGGATCTGCCTGGAACAAAACTATCATGGTTTTCAACGTAGATCTAGCTTGTTGTGTTAGCTTCTGGATATTGTGTGAATTTAAAAGTTGCAGAGGTTGACAACCTTTATAAGTTGCAATGAATTATTTTTAACGTGTGGCGCATGTCACTATAGGCGTGTTATTTTTTTAATCGATTGAAACTAACAAATAAAGTACCTAGAACAAAACAAAAATGATTTGGAAAATAATTTTTCGATTTTTAGATACCTAACTAATATAATGTGTGTGTAAGAGTGCGTTCTTTTATTTCATCGATGCTTTTATTTATTTATTTATTTATTTATTTATTTAGGTAACAAACAGTCATTTACAAATTTTGAGTAAAAAAAAAAGACATAAAAAGACCTTATAGTACCATAACTTAATACAATCAATACTAATCATGCAAGATCGTGTCGGATGCTAACATCTTTAGAAAAGTACCGAACAAAAGAAAATAAAAACAAATGATAAATATAACTAGACATAACAAAAATAAACATTTAAAATATTAAATACAATGTGAAACCTAAAGCTACCCACTACATAATACAGATAACTTATGCAAAAGAAATAAATAAAAAGGAAAATGCTAAACAGCCTGCATCAGTTCACCTACTTTTCTTCTAAATGAGTGCAATGAGTTTCCAAAAATATCAACTTCATTCAGAACATTATTATATAAATCACAAGATCGTCTGAAAAAGGTATTTTTAGCATAGTTTGTATGACAAAATGGTATATGGAAAGAATGCTTTGAACGTGAAGAGATACGAGGTACATTAAATGTTACTTTTTCTAAGAGATTTGATGAATCTATGTGGCTATTAATAATTTTATATAAAAAAATGATATCCAGACATTGACGTCTTGAAGACAGTGACTGTAGATTATGTTTTTTCGCGCTTTCATCGTAATTATTGAAACGAGAACCGGAGCGATAATCTAAGGATTTTAAAAATTTCTTTTGAACCCGCTCTACTCTATCTTTGTGCACTATGTACTGGGGACTCCACACAACACTTCCGAATTCCAAAATACTACGCACAAACGCGTTGTATAATATTTTAAGAGTACGAGCCTTTCTAAAAGGTTTTCCTAAACGGAGGATAAGACCCAACTGTTTAAAAGCTTTAGATACTATATTATCCACGTGCAAGTTA
Source organism: Crambus lathoniellus (assembly GCA_949710035.1). Classification (NCBI taxonomy): domain Eukaryota; kingdom Metazoa; phylum Arthropoda; class Insecta; order Lepidoptera; family Crambidae; genus Crambus; species Crambus lathoniellus. The sequence continues at coordinate 25,640,772 of OX453302.1, read as the reverse complement.
AAACTTAATTTGTGATCAATTGTCACACCCAAATCACAAACAGCATGCACACGACCAACTATACGGTTCGATAGACTGTAATCAAATGTGAGAGGATTGATTTTACGATTAAAACTGATAACGTAACACTTATCTAAATTAAGAGGTAGGCAATTGAGTCTGCAGTAACGTTCAAATCTATGCAAATCTTGTTGTAACAGCGCGCAGTCATCATTAGTTCGAACAATTCGATAAATTTTTGTGTCATCTGCATATAGCAGATGGTGAGAGTTGATGAAACATGCACTGACATCGTTAATATATAACGAAAAGAGAAAAGGACCCAAGTGGGACCCCTGCGGGACCCCCGATGGAATATTCAAAAATCTAGATCGGTATCCTTTGAGTGCGACTGCTTGACAGTGGTTGCTGATGTAAGATACAACCCATCTAAGAAGATCGCCATGCATACCGACTCTCGAAAGCTTATCTATGAGTTGTAAATGATTAATTTTGTCAAATGCCTTCGAAAAGTCGGTATACACAGCATCCACCTGACATCCCCCATCCAACGCGTTCAATAAAAAGTCTGTATAAGTGACCAAATTAGTGTTTACACTGCGACCCTTGAAGAACCCATGCTGTTCAGTAATTATCACATGACGAAACTGAGATGTTAAAAAGGTTGTTACAATTTTCTCAAAAACTTTCGCGAAAACACATATTTTGGATATAGGCCTATACTGCTTCACATCGTGTTTATCACCACCCTTCGGTACGGGCGTAACCAACGCTATCTTCCAGATACTCGGGAAGTGGCCTTCAGATATGGATTTCGAGTATATAATTGCAAGTGGTACTGATAACTCCTTGTACAACCTACGTATTATAATCGGATTTTGAGGTGCGATGTAGTTTTGACAAACATTACTGACATTTTGTGTTACATAAAGTTGTGGAAAAACAGTTATCTCGTTTCAAATAAAAAGAAAAAATATATTGCAATTTCTCCAAGAGTTACATTGACTCTTGAAGAAAAAGATATATAAGTCGATAGGATTTTAATATGGGACACTCTAGAACTGTCAAACTTGAAACGTTACAGGAGTCATTCTAGTTGAAAAAGACTTTTAAATAATAATGGAATAATTAAATTATTACTATATTTAATATATTTATACTTGGATTGATGAAAATAAAATAAAAAATAAACTAATGAAGTGAATTATTTTTTACCTATAAAAAAAACTTAAAACGACAAAAAAAGCTAATGACGAGGCAGTATGGTGTGCCTTAACATGAGGGCCTACTCTGAAACGCAAAACCCAAAACTTCGGTATACCCGTCCCTCTCACTCTCTAGTTGTAACAGAATCGAGTGAAAGGGGTGGGGCTAACCGAAGTTTCGGATTAGCGTTTCAGAGTACGGTCCATGTTCCTTCGGAACGAAATATATAAAACAATATAAAGAAGGCTAGAACAAATAATAATCGGACGTGCTATAACCAGTGTCACCAGATGTAGTATTTTCAATACTACAGTAGTATCTTTTGGTAAAATATTGAGGTTGGTGGTATATTTTTATGTAAAGAGTACTGTTTGGTAAGGCTTTCTCTTTTTGAGGGGAGTTCGATGAATACCGTCCTCAGTGTCTGACATCTTACAAGAGCACGTCAAGCACAAAATATAATATAGGTAAGCAGAACCACTGATTGTAAATTATTCTCGTTCTCTCCTTAGTTTCGCCGCCATTTTTGATTCGTTCCCTTAATGGTATGGCTTATACTTTTTATATTTGAGTTACTGAACATGCGCCGTCGCCATTATTATTTGAAATACGTACAAATTTTAACAGATTTGCCGAAAGACGAGCAATTCTATGCCATTGCCTAGTATATTAATGCCACTCAAAATCTTTAAATTTTAAAAGATATAAACGTGTTAACTACCTTAAAATGTTTCTAAAAGCTATTTTCATTACATTTTTTTAGAATACAATAAAAAATTAAACAACATCACAAAAGGTTTGAAACATCTGGAAATATAAAGTCACATTCCTTCCATTTCAAGAAAAACACGTAGTTTACCTCTTCAACATCAATTAAATAACGTATCGTGCCATACGCTACCGTCTTTTGATGTCAACTAAACTTGAATCAAGTTTAAACCAGAAAAAAAGAAAAAAAAAACCATGTGTTTTTATATACATGGCTGATGGCACAATAGGCGTGCGATCAATTTTTATGGCGCTTTACACGCCAGTCGTGACATAGAAAATTTGTTCACAGCCATGGCGAAAAGTCCAAAATGGGTGCCGCAACGAATCGGTTAATTTATGAGATAACGTTTGATTTTACGGTAGCTATAATCTAAAATAGTTATACCTACAGAGTGTTTGTTTAAAGATGGGACATACTTCAGGGGGTGAAAGTACCCATCAATACAAACAACATTTACAATGGGACCAAGTGCCATAATGCGAAAAAAAAATCGGCTGTTACGCCTGTTAGGTACATACACTTCAGTGGTAGGGCCAGATCTCTCACTGCCCAGCATAGTTAGTGAGATGCTGGTCAATGACAGATCGTGGCAAGCGGTAGTCTCCTTTTGTGAGAACGTGGTCTTCCAAAAGGAGACAGCGGAGAGGGCTCGCGAAGCGGATGCCCACGCGGCTCTTATCCGCCGCAGACGGCTGGGGAGAAGGAGGCGACAGTATGATCGCCTCATTCCCCCATAGTGAAGTCACGTCGGCGATGGTGGGTGTACTATCGCTGACATCGCACGGCTTGCACCGTCTAGGAAGGTGGCCAAACTTGCTCGGCCATCTTCCAGCCGCGAAGGGGCCTAGATAGCCGGGCCGCGGCTGTCAGGTATCAGGGGAGACTGTCACCCCAATCCCCCATTACCAATGACTGCCACGAGAGCAAATACTGGGAGTTTTAGTGGGTAGGACCCCCGAAGGTGAGTCCCACATTTCGAATCACCCCTGCACCCAGGGGCGAGGGATGCATAAACGCATTTCTCCCAGTCACAAAAAAAAAAAAAAGGTACATACACTTAGGCCTATTCGGTCTTGCACTTTATTATGAAACATTCGATTGTTTTTTCGCGATTTCGCACTTGGTCCCATAGGAAAAGTTGTTTATATTGATTGTAAGTTGTTTGTAGGGTACCTACTTTCACCACCTGAAGGGTGGGGTTTAAAATACAGGGTGTTTGTTTAAAGATGGGATATACCCATCTTTAAACAAACATCCTGTATTTTGAAATTTGTTTCATAACAACAGGATTTCAGGCAAAACGTACAAATAAAAAAATACACTTTCAAAAAAACTTTTCGTCTTACACCACCACTCTTAAACTATTCGCAGGTGTTGTAAGAGCAGATGAGCAGACTACAGGATAGCAGTTACAATACAAGAGAGTTGGCAGTATGTTTTGCAAAAGAATAGAATTTACAGCGGCCGCGCTGCGAGTAGGCCCAATCTATAGGTACCGAGATAGCAGAGAAGGGCCGCGAACTGTCGTTTGTAGGTTGCAAGTTGCAATTCAAATAATTTTAAATTATAAGCATTCCAAAACACAAACCTACAACTTATATATCTAGTAGGATAGGCTACTAGAATCTTCTTGGCTTCCACTACATTTGTCTCTTTCTCAATCCGTTTATATGCACCAATTCCCCTATTTATTTGTTTTCTTTCCCCCAAGGTTGCCTGGAAGAGATTGCTCTTTAGCAATAAGGCCGCCTATTGTGTGTGTGTATTTCTTTGTTGTATTTTTCCTGTATTTGCTGTTTTTGTAATCGTGTGCAATAAAGTATATTTTATTTTATTTATCTCTACATACATAAGTAAAAATCCCTAAAACACCATATCTTCTGAAACACACACCCCCCCCCCCCCACTGCTAAGTACATTCCCGTTGTGAGTACCTACGTTAATTTTGGATACGGTTTTAACCAATAGAGTGGCCTAAGACGAAGGTTTATGTATCTACATTGCAGCCGGAGTGGGTGGCTAGTTTAGCTGTATATTGATGATCTGATGCCAGAACCTTGTAAACAAATTCAGACACCATTGTATTATCCAGCCACCCTGTTATTAGCGCTGGTACCTATCGTCTGTAGGTTGTAATTTAAAACATAGTTTTATCAAAGCATTTGGACACACAGACTTGCACCTTCTAATATAAGTAGGATATTAGATTTTTTTTGGCTTTTCACTACATTTATCTCTTCATACCTGGTATTAAGCTATGAGACCACGGACCAGCACCAGAAGCGTTGGCTGCCAGAAGACCAGATGGGCAGATAACATCAGTAAGATCAGGGGAAAGAATAGGATGAAAAAAGCCTAAGATCGTACAGGATGGCTTGCATATATTCATGTAAGGAGGCCTACTCTTAACAGTGGGTGACTATAGGCTGAAGGAGAAGAAGAAAGAATATAAAACAAATTGGCTATCTGTTGTCTGTAAGTCATAGTCATAGTCATTTTTATTCATATAGATTAAATAAAATTAATGCTTATGAATCGTCCAAAATTTTTTTACCTACCACCTGTTATGGACATCTTTTAACTGACAAGAAAAACAGGCGAAAAAAACTCATCAGCTTTAACAGAAGCAACGCATTTACAAAAAAAATTTATGTCGTTGCTTGCTGGACAAAATGATACAATAATAAAATTTATACAAAAAGCTAATGCTGAAGGAAAGTATTCTCATACTTATGTATAGGAATATTTTCCTTTTATACATTGTTAGTGTTACTATAATTATGACAACCAAGCGTTGTGATCATTTAAATAATCTTCTACTTTGTAATAGCCTTTGCTTAAGAGCGTCTTTTTAACATGTTTTTTAAATTTATTTAAAGGCAGCTGGATTACTTCTCGTGGAACTTTATTAAAGAATGCTATGCCTTTTCCCAAAAACGAGCCTCTACTTTTTTCAAGTCTAAATCTTGGAACGGCAAGCCTATTTTTATTTCTTGTGTTAAAAATATGAATATCACTATTCTTAGTGAATGAGTCAAGATGTTTCCTAACATATAATATATTCTCATAGATGTATTGCCCTGCTAAGGTTAGTATATTAATTTCTTTAAACAAAGCATCTTTCTAACACCACAACTGATTTTAAGGCGGTCTTCATCAATAGAGTGGTCTTAGATGAAGGTTTATTGTATCAAGGTTTATTGTATCTACCTTCACTGCAGTCTGGGCGGGTCTTTAGTTCAGCTGTATATTCATGATCTGATACCGGTACCTCCATGTAAACAAATTCGGACACGATTGGATTAGATATTAAGACACAACATGCCCGAACAGGTCCAGCCACCCTGTTATTATCGCCGGTACCTATCGCCTGTAGGTAGTAATTAAAACATAGTTAGAACAAGATAGACGCCGGTACAGATTATGGTGTAATAGAAATGTACCACGTGATTACATATTTAATGGGGCGGCCATTATCGCGTTTTTACCACGCTGCTTGATTGATGGCGGATAGATTATGCCAGTGGCGCTCAAACTGTGAATATGACTTGGAGCAAGCGTGGATCCAGGATTTGGTTGAGGGGTGGAAGGGGAAATTTGGATTTTTCATAGATTCCTGAAAACTTCTTCTAATACTTTGGTATCTTGGTAAATTTTTGTGACTACTTATTTGTGTACAATTTTGTGGTATAGGACTTTCGGCAATAGACACATTACTTACCGAGAGTCAACGCGTAACCGTTTTGTAAATGTTTGAATTGAGTGATCCACATAAGAGACTATATCTTTTTTTCCTTAGGAGTGACACATTTTTGGATTTCAGTCATGGGTTTTAACAATTTTTGACTAAATATACATGTACTTTTAACCATAATTAAAGTAGGATATCTCAATCCAGATGCACATCTTTCACTCAAGTCAGTTATATTATAACTGAAGAGTGAGTGGCAAGTGTTTGACGAAGTTTCGGATTTTGCGTTTCGGAGTAGGCTCTTTGACTTGGAGCATTGATGGCATCGTAAGTACTTACTTTACTACTTAGGAATTTGGAAAGGAATATCACAATAGTTCTAATTTTAAACGTGACGTCATATTCTTTAAACGTCCCCAGAAAACGGCTCATTCTATGACGCATTAGTCAAATGTTATAGTGCGACAAGACAAGCTTTTCTGTTCCGGTGATTATCTTTGGAACTAAAACAGTTTTCATGACAATACATTTTGACAGCTAATTTCGTATTGCAAGTGGCTCCTCTGTCACGGCTGTCACCGGAACAGAAAAGCTTGTGGCACTGTACGTGCAGTTGAAGTGCAGTTGACGTGCAAAACCGTTTTTGATAACGCGCGGCTTTGACAATAGGTTGCGTGACGTGTGCGTCATTAATACTTCCATGCATTACGGCCATGAAGCTCGCACGACTTAATACTGAGGTAACTGGAGAGTGCAGTACGAACAATTTTTTGTGACCACAAATTACACAGTGGCTGTCTTCCGTCTCACCTACACTTTAAAAAAATACGTATGGTCATTTGAGACAACTGACAGCCACTACATACTAAATGTTAAATTTGCTGGTGTTCACTTTTTTATTCAGGGTGAGAACTCCCAGTTACCTCAGTATTAAGTCGAGCTTCATGATTACGGCAATACGAATTCAAACGTCAAGACCCAAACGCGATGACGCGCTGCATAGAATTATGGCGATTGACCGGCAGATCAGTAAGTTTCAAGATTAGTTAAAAAGTCGCGCATTTTCGTCCTATGAATTGAATGATTTAGTTTATTTTTCATTTTTACGAGTTTTGTTATGTGAGTTTTTGTTTGCAGTTTTCACAGGATGTAATTGTAAATATGTAACTATGTACACAAAAAAGATTCAAACGAAGCAATGTGTAAGTGAGGATCATGAAACTTAACCCATTCCTCTATTTCTGTCTAAGTTTGAGTAATTTATTGCTAAACCGCGCCTACAGAAAGTTGTGTAAACATATTTCTACAAAATATGAGATATTAAAAACATACAGAATGGTCATATATTATTATGTTAATTACAATTTTTACTATTAGTAGTTACTAAAAAAAGTTCATACTACTTCATTACAAAAAAAAAAAAAAATTGTAACTGTAATTAAAATAGAGTGTAGGTACTATGTACCTACCTAAAGAAAACTCTTGATTGACTTGATCATAAAAAATTCTAAAATGGTAAGCGCTATCCATTTTATTCTTCTGCATTGATTTAAGAGGTTCTCTCTTGTCGGTTGAATATTTTCCACTCTTCTCCTCTATGTCAATGCCTTCACCTCTTGATACGACATAACCTATAAACATTATCCTTTATCTGCTTGAAATAGCTTACTCTAGTTCCTTTACTTACTTACTTCGTACTTCTTTTTCATCTCCCTCCTCTCTCCCCCATTCCATTTTCCCTTCTTTTTGTAATTTTATTATGCTAGGTTTATATGCCAGATGTTATAGGTATCCAAGTAGTTAATTTTTTTTAAGCCCGTAAAGTTTGAGTGCAGCTGTTAGGATTAAGATCTCATTTCACTGGAACGCATGTCCGATGCCTAATTTATTGACTCCTTAGCTTAATGAGGATATGATTACATATGGCAATTCTTCTTGTCTCCTCTTTAGACCCCTAATATGCTAGTGTCAATCTAGTGCCCACCCCAGGATGTTGGGCTGCTACCAACGATTCAAAATTCTATATAAGGCTGGCGAAATGCCACGGGTCCCGAGCCTCAAGGGCCTCCCGAATCCAGCAAACACATTTAGAAAAAAGAAAGAATACGAATCCTGGGGATGGGGGGGGGGGGGGGGGGTGAAATACGTAGTGAATTGGCCACGGGCCCCAAACGGTATAGTTAAACCACTGTCAGGGGCCAGCCCGCCCTGAAAAATAACCCTAGATACGCCAATGTCTAACACGAACAAGGAAAGCATAAGGTGCTAAGCATAGGTAGCAGATGCTAATTTCTTGAACTGAATATATAAAACCTGCCATAATAAAATATCAAAGAAGGGAAAATGGAAGGGGGGAGAGAGGAGGGATGAAGGAGAAGGCCTAGAGCAAACTATTTCAAGCAGATAAAGGATAATGTTAATAGGTTGTGTCATATCAAGAGGTGAAGGCATTGATATAGAGGGAGAAGAGTGGAAAATACTCAACCGACAAGAGAGAACCTCTTAAATCAAAGCATAAGAATAAAATGAATAGCGCTTACCATTTTGGAGATTTTATACATTAAGAAAAGAATGTTTTCTTTAGGTAGGTGCATAATACATACACTCTATCAATCTATTGTCTTTTTTTTTAAATTAAGTAGTATGAACTTTTTTTAGTAACTGGTACTACTAACTACTAACAGTTAAGGTTGTAATTTACATATAACTATTTTGTATCTTTTTAATATCTCATTTTTTGTAGAAATATGTTAACACAACTTTTTCTGGGCGCGGTTTAGCAATAAATTTTGAAAATAAAAAAGAAAAAATTAAATACTCAACCGACAAGAGAGAACCTCTTAAATCAAAGCATAAGAATAAAATGAATAGTGCTTACCATTTTGGAGATTTTATACATCAAGAAAAGAATGTTTTCTTTAGGTAGGTGCATAATACATACACTCTATCAATCTATTGTCTTTTTTTTAAATTAAGTAGTATGAACTTTTTTAGTAACTAGGTACTACTAACTACTAACAGTTAAGGTTGTAATTTACATATAACTATTTTGTATCTTTTTAATATCTCATCTTTTGTAGAAATATGTTCACACAACTTTTTGTGGGCGCGGTTTAGCAATAAATTATGAAAATAAAAAAGAAAAAAAATTATTGGTTATTTTAGCACAAAGCAAAATACAAATCTGGGGCAACAACTGATACTAATTATAAATAAATTATCCAATTTAGTCTCAACTCAGTAACTCTGTGACCCAGAAAGGTCGCAGCACTGGTCATCCGTAGCGCCAACAGCGTGTGCAAGTGACAAAGTTTGCAACACGTGCATAACATTGTATAAAATAAACTACTTATAAACTCCAGTTCTAAAAAAAAATTGTTTTGATAATAGCTCTAAAGTTCTAAACAAATGTAAATTTGACGGAAGTTGTAGAAATTACTGAAACTTAGACAGAGATAGAATAATGGGTTAAGTTTCATGATAGTTACTTACACATTGCTTCGTTTGAATCTTTTTGTGTGCATAGTTACATATTTGCAAATTACATACTGTGAAAATTTAAAGTCATTAATTAAGGCTATATACCTACCATAAGAGTGGTGGAAATCTATAGGGAAATACACTTTTAGATCTTCTCGACTTATAGAAATCACGCCAAAGCTGTTGTTTGGTATGAACAATGAGCTTTTTGGGTATGAAGAACCGTATGTTAATTTCAGATTGTCTAGTTTAGTTTTGATTTAGGTAATATTTAAAGTAAATAATATGTTAAACGTTAAAAGAAACGTTACAATAGGTAATAGCGTACCAAATAAAGCTACTTAGGCCTTATAAATTTTAATATTGTTTCGTTAATTAAAAATATGATGTAATTAAGCATAGTAACTCCATTGCTTATCTATACTAATATTATAAAGAGGAAAGATTTGTATTTTTGTATGTAACGAATAAACTTGTTGAGGACCTGGCTCCATTGTCCTCGGTAAGGTGTTTATTAAAAAATTGGTAAAATTAAAAGAAAATGTATTTCACCATAAAATTTCTCAATGTGACAATCGTGTTATATAATTTTTCCCGTCGCTTAGCAACCAACCTGAACATCCTCCGAACCACACAAAAATAGCAAAATTAATATAAATAAAAGAACAATTAAGAAACTTAAATTAACTAAACATAACAATAAACATTTCTTATTTACTTAACTCTAATTCTAAAGAGTACAAGCATTTTAGAGAGCGGGTATAAACACCTTTGGCGGTTTTAACCCTAGCAGTTCGGATAACACCATCAATTCCCTTAAAAACTTCAATTATTAGGCCAAATGGCCACATAACGCGCTTCTGTGGTGTTTCCATCAGAACTACGTCACCTGTTATAGCAAATCTAGAACAGTAGCCCTGGCCTTGCTGAACTAATAAACTTAAATATTCTTTAGCAAAACGTGACCTCAGATCCTCCCTAAGGTTTTGCAAATAACGCACTCTTACATTTATTGTTTTTGTATCTAGTTGATCCAAATCAGGAACATCTGAACACGGAATCGGTTGTAAAAACATAGCCGGTGTTAAGGGTTGTAATAAAATATCAACATCGTCACTGATGTAAGTCAAGGGACGCGAATTAATTATAGCTTCGCACTCGTACAACAACGTTTGAAATTCTAAGAGTGAAACTGAAGCCTGACCAAGTATGCGGCGGAGTAGTTCCTTAACCATGCGAATCATGCGCTCTCACCATCCTCCCCACCACGGACTAGCAGGTGCTATCAAATGCCATTTTTTTCTTTTATTTTTATAAACTTTATGCTTTGTTAAGTTACATTCGACTCCGCCAAATAAACTATGCGTTAAAGACTCACTGTTTGATGGTTTCAGTTTCAGCCTCTTTGCGACATCTTTTATTATGTAAGAACGTTGAGCCCCGCTGTCAAATAATGCTCGTACCTTAACAATTGTGTCGTTAAGAACTAAATTTACCATTAGCGTCTGTAATAAAGTAACATTATTATTTTTTTGTGATTACAAAACATTAGAGTGCATATCAAAATTATTTACGCCTTTTTCATCTTGTCTGCGCAGTCCGTCATCACCATTTGACACGTTGGACATAACCTTTGACGTTGACGGTAATGATGACTGCTTACATACTTCATCCATCTCTGAACACATGACGTAGGTATGTCTTTTCATGCAGTTTAAACATTTTGGATAAAATCTACATTTGTTAGCAAAATGACCTATTTTCAAGCAAATGAGGCAAGCTTTCTTTTGTTTCAGAAATTCTTTTTCCTCTTCTAAACTCATACTTTTCGTTCGTATGCATTCTGAACTACTATGGGTACTCTTATCACACCATATGCAATGCCTGTCATCTTGCTTTTGCTCATAAGTGACACGTTTCAATGGCTGTCTTCGCTCTTGAGTTATTGCAGCGCACGCAGCTGTAGGCTCACGTGGCTTCAAAGTACTGTTGAAACTGTTTTTAGCAAGTTGAACCTTCTCTTCACAATCTACCTCGAGTTTCAAAAAATCCATCAATTTCATCAAATAATCTTTTTTCGGCAGTTTAGTAGAACGTTCCCATATACGTAATAAGCTCTCGGGTAATGCCGATTCAACTAATGGGTAAAGAATTGCTACATTACTCTCTGTAGTAACACCCATTGACTCAAGTGCCCTTAACTGTGTATTTAATTTGTCATAAAGAGCACACAAATCTGAGCCTTCCATGTTGTTGTGCCTTTGCTGGAATACCAAATCAAGCAACTTTCTAACGTAAGTTTGTATAATAAGTTCATCTTTCGCAAAACGCGCCTTTAGTTGCTCAATAGCGTTGAGGTAATTAGCTCCACTTGGTGGAAAACTCTCGACGAGATCGCGTGCTGCTGTTCCTGGTTCCGTGCCCCTGATCAAGTACTGAAACTTGTCGTCATCATCAATTGTCCTATCGTCGTGGATTTTCCGGAATTGGCCCCAGAATCCCAGCCAATTTTCTACTCGACCGTCAAACTGTCGCAATTCGATAAAAGGCAAACTGAACTTACGTTTCGTCTGTTCTGCAGTTCCTGCACTATTTGAGCTAATGACTGGTACTTTCATAATTTTTTCCAACTTGCACGCTAACTGCTGGCACTCTAGCTGACGTTCTACGCAATTTTCCAGGTCTAAAACGTCGATCATCTGGTCTTCCGAAATAATTGCTTTCGACAAAATTTCCTGTAATTGCTCGTCACTTTGTTGCAATGCTAGTCCTGCAGTTGTCAGGTTGGTTGCTAAGCGACGGGAAAAATTATATAACACGATTGTCACATTGAGAAATTTTATGGTGAAATACATTTTCTTTTAATTTTACCAATTTTTTAATAAACACCTTACCGAGGACAATGGAGCCAGGTCCTGTCACGGTCGCCACTTGTTGAGGACCTGGCTCCATTGTCCTCGGTAAGGTGTTTATTAAAAAATTGGTAAAATTAAAAGAAAATGTATTTCACCATAAAATTTCTCAATGTGACAATCGTGTTATATAATTTTTCCCGTCGCTTAGCAACCAACCTGAACAGAATAAACTCAAAAAGTACTTTACCGATTTCGAAAATTCTTTCACCGTTAGAAAGCTACAGTCTTCCCGAGTGACATAGACTATATTTTATCCTGATATTCCCACGGGAACGGGTACCACGCGGGTAAAACCGTGAGGATCCGCTAGTTATAAATAAAGCAATTCAGATTGTGAAAACATATAATTTTTAAATTTTTAACTAATCATCATCGCATCGTTACATTCAAATATGTGTCTCAAAACAAATGGTGCAAGCGCCACAAAAAAAGAAAAAGAAACGAATCTATTTCGTGGACTAAATTAAAAAGGCATTACACTCGCGGGACGACTCAATCGTGCATTGTGCTAATGCCAGCCACAGACGGGCCGACAAATCGGCCGCCATTACAGCTGTCAGACGCGACACAAACTCCAAATTAATATGGGAAAGGCTCGATGACGATTGACAAGAATATGGGGTAGGGTGGCCATGGCTTAGGGCCCTTCAGTGCAGTCAACAGCAAGTACCTACTTTATACAATACTAGTCTTCCGCCAGCGGCTTCAACCACGTGTACTAAACTACACGACGTTATCCCGCGGGAATATGTTATTTTTTCAGGATAAAAATAAAAAATAATAATTTTAAGCTACCCTCGATAAAAAAAAGGCTCCATAAAAACGTTTGTAAGTAAATACCCATTATGCGTGTCGAATCCCTTCTGCAGCTAACTAAAAGAGCCGATGACTTTGAAAACGTCTGAACCCACACAGACACGTCAAACTTATAACACTCCTCTTTTTGAAATCGGGGGTTAATTAAATATAGCCTATGTCACTCTTCAGCTCCCAAACTATCCTCATAACAAAAATCAAAAACAAACAAACAAAAGGAGAATGCCGATTTTTCCATACAAGTTAGGCCATGTTTGCGCTTTGATGAAATTACCGTTAATCTATAGTAATGTTCTCGAGATTATGTGGGAAAAATATCATTAAAATGTAATGCGGGAGAAAAGAGAAATCTCAATCTCAAGGAGCCGTTTTGAGGTTATAATTTTTTGACATTTTCGTATTACTTACATATATGACGTTTTGTTATTTTCCTCTTTTGTCGCAAAAATATAGGTACCTTGTCTTTTGAAATCAATATAGATTCCTCCATCATTTGCTTGTTGTTTAGCGCTCTTTTTACGTGACTTTTTGAGATTTGTAAGTATTATTAGGCCTCGTACGCACGTACGCACCGACAGGTGGCTTGCTTAGCGCCAAGCACTTTGATTTGATGCAAGCTATTTGATTTTTTCCCTTGCAGGGAAATCGGGTAGGCAGACTCGCATCCCAGCTTCTTTACTCGCACGTCACTGTCACATTAGCACTAGTAACTGGCATGCTAGGCATGTACGTATCAAGCGGGTTACTTACCTTACTTAAGCGCCCCACAAATGGTCAGTTCGCCTGTCGGCAACAGCCTGTCAGTTGGCCGCAATCGGCACACACTCACAGTTTCGTAACAGGTTTAGAACTGACAGCTAATCCGCCGGTATAGTGTGTGGCCGCAGTCAATATTGACAGTTATCGGCTATCAACTGCTCGTGTGTGGCCTCAAAGCCGGCTATTGACGCAGGGAATGACCGGTCTAGTGTGTGGCCGATGGAGGTCTCGTACGTCAGACGGCCGATCCGGTCTAGGTCGACAGGCGAACTGACCGTCTGTGGGCTCCTTTAGGGCACTTAGGGCTTTGACAACTTGTACAGCATTTTCAAGTTTATAACATGATTTTATCAAGTTTCAGCTTCTATTGTTACATATTTTTAGTGTTTTTTAATAGGTAATGTTATTTATCTGGATTTTTTCGTCAAACAATGAAAATAAAACATGTTTCCTAATATATTGGCTGTACGGACTTAGATCCCTTTGCCTTTCTGATAATGGAGAAATGTAAAAAAAACAAAATAGGTAAATTCAGTGAAACTATTTTCTCTATAACTTTTTAACGCCACATTTATTTTAATTATTTCTTGTTTCATATGAAAGCATTTTTTATTACCTTTTTTGTGGTATAAAATAGTTAAGACGCATCATGGCCCGGAATCCGGCATTCTCCTTTCACATTCATATACAATATTATATAGTATGTATGGATATGCTAAATCCATCGTTTAATATTTCAACTTTCAATTATATTTCGTCGTTTCATTCTTTGATATAATATTTACAGAGTAGTCCCTTTAACCTACAGGCAACTTCGCACGTCTTTAGAGATTAAAAAAAAAAAGTTCACTAATCTGTCATTTACTGTTCTGTGGTCAGTTTGACGCCATTTTTCTCATTCCTTTTTCGTGCGAGGCAACGAGCGCACGCGTCTATTTTAAATGCCGAAACGCAGCGCACAGGACAATGTTGAACGAGTCCAACGTTTATATTCTTCAGAGAATGAAGATAATGCCACAGGTACGTTTATAGTGCTTTATCAATTCCTATTCGAATATTTGTGCATACAAGTTATTAACAAGCTACACAATAGTTAACTAAATTTATCAGATATTAAGATACAATTAATACTTTTTTGTTTCTTGTTGTTCACTGGTGAACATGAACAAGTGATTTCACTAGATGAGTTTAGTTAGGTACATAAAATCAAACTAAATCGAGATTGACTGCGAGTCAATCGCGATGTCGTAATTAGCTGCGAGCTAATTATGGGTCATATTTATGACATGAAGTAGAATCTACCCGCGTTCTAGGATAGACGCATGTTAACTACACTTTATTTAGTTACATAAAATCAAACCAAATCGAGATTGACTGCGAGTCAATAGGGATATCGTAAATAGCTGCGAGCTAATTATGGGTCATATATTATGACATGAAGTAGAATCTACCCGCGTTCTAGGATAGACGCATGTTATCTACACTTTATATAATTACATAAAATCAAACTTAATCGAGATTGACTGCGAGTCAATTGCGATATCGTAATTAGCTGCGAGCTAATTATGGGTCATATATCATGACATGAAGTAGAATCTACCCGCGTTCTAAGATAGACGCATGTTATCTACAGTTTATTTAGTTACATAAAATCAAACCAAATCGAGATTGACTGCGAGTCAATCGCGATATATCGTAATTAGCTGCGAGCTAATTATAGGTCATGTATTATGACATGAAGTAGAATCTACCTGCGTCCTAGGATAGACGCACGTTATCTTCAGTTTATTTAGGTAGTTAGTCAAAATCAAACTAAATCGATATTGACTGCGGGTCAATCGCGATATCGTAATTAGCTGCGGGCTAATTATGGGACATATATTATGACATGAAGTAGAATCTACCTGCGTTCTAGGATAGGCGCACGTTATCTACAGTTCATTAAGTTACATAAAATCAAACTAAGTCGCAATTGACTGGGGGTCAACCGCGATATCGTAATTAGCTGCGGGCTAATTATGGGTCACATATTATGACATAAAGTAGAATCTACCTGCATTCTAGGATAGATGCACGTTATCTATAGTTTATTGTCTGCGGGACAATATAAATTATTAAGCCATAATAACTTATTAAATTATTTTTTGAATTTTATTTTTTACATTCTACCCTCATGATGTTTTTTTTTTGGCAAAAAAGAGTATGTTTGTTTTGGATACAATAAATATCATACAAAACGAACAATCTTTGGAAATATCCATCCAACAAACCTTGGATGCCGCAGTATCGCAAACGGCTCACTCAAGAAATTACATCGATAACTTTCGATCCACAATAATATTGTCAACGTTGAGGGCGTCTACGTCCGATACGCCTGATTTTGGAGATGCCATTCAGCTTAACTAATTTATGGACACCTTTATGAAAAATAGGTCTACCAAAAGATCAGAAAGAGAACTTGACAAAGGTACTTGATACCAAATAATTGTTGAATGTTGCACGCACCTAAATTAAACGCAGCGATTGCTGCCGCAGTTTCTGACGTCGTCGTCGTGAGGGGACGCTACAAAATGTTTCTTGGTTTTCAACAACAACTCGATATGGGTACCTCGGCAATAGGTAAATAGAGCAATGGACACACTGCTCTCCTCAGACGATAAGATACAATCTCTTTAGTATCTAAGCGACGACTGTCGCATTTTGGTATTGATTTACACCATTTCCTAACGAAAGATAGGATTAAACTTATTACATCTAGTTTAGAAAATAATTTCCTGCACGTCCTACAAGACTCCGATAGATATGACTCTTTATTGGGTAATACATCATCCGAAAATAGAAAAGCCAGTAAGGCAATCGAACGACAAGGTTCACAGATTTGGAAAACATTCACAATTCAGAAACCTTCTGCAGTCCAGTCCACAGTCATTCGTCCTGCCCATCAGGGAAATCGGTCAGGACCTCCTCAGTACCCGTGAAACAGGGGGGCGGCGGGGAGGTCAAACCACAGGACAGGACAGAGGCTAGCGCCGCCACCGCGACGAACCTACCCTCAGCCTGCTTCGTCTCATGCGAAGAACTACAATCAACCCAGGCCACGTGCACGGCCACAATAACAAAGGTACACGCTGGCAGAATTCAATACTTTTATGATTGTTGGTTTCATATAACATACAACAAAACTGTACTATCATGGATCCAAAACGGATATTATACCCTTTTGTACGGAAGTGACAGTCTGTCGTGCTTTAATCTAAATTTACCCCCGAAGAAAGTCACGAGATGGTTCAAGCTATAAATAAATTAATTGAATTGGAGCAATTTCACAATGTTCCCCGGTAATTGACCAGTTCATATCAAGAACTTTCCTTGCACCCAAGTCTAATGGTGGTAAACGCTTTGTCTTAAATCTTAAATCATTAAATAAATTTAGTGAGAAAAAAAACTATTTTAGAATGGAAGACTATAGAACATCTCCTTAACTTATACCACAAGGTAGTTTTGTAGCACCGATTGACCTCAAAGAGGCGTATTTATGACTTCCAATATGTAAGGAAGACGGAATAATATTTAAGATTTCATTTTCAAGCTCCAAATTCAAACTTAGCTATCGACGAATTTACTGACTTGCCTTACGGCCTATCCGTAGCATCAGCATCCAGGGTTTTTACCAAAATTATGAGAGAGGTTATATTATGTCCTATCTTAGAAGCCAAGGTCATAAATCAGTAAATTTATTTCGACGATGCTTAATAAATAAATTCTTTATTTATCAGACAACACTGTGGCCCATAGAAGGTTAGTAAAAAGAATCTTAACATAAGGCATCGGGGACACTTCCGTACGACTACGTACGGTACGACTCTTTAATTGTTACAATGTTTAAGTTTTGTTGTAAACCGCGAAAAAAGTGTGTTAACGCCTTCTCAAGTCTGTACTTTCCAAGGCTTTTTATAATTATGATACGCAACATTTCTCGCTGTAAAACGCAGAAACATTGCACAAATGATCAGAAATTATTTAAAATTACCGAAACGTACAATAAGAATCTTTGCTAATTTTATTGGTGTTCTAATTTCGGTCTGTCTAGCAGCTAAATACGGATTTAACTTTAAGAACGCCAGAAGTTGCAAGATGGCATTGCAGCGCCATAACGGTAAATGCAAAGCAAAAATTTAATTTTAAGAAGTCCAAAACTGGTGGCGCAATAACTTTTTTACAACATGCTGTCCTATGAAAGCTTTTACAAAGGAAGACGATATGGTGCAATATTACTGCGCATGGATAATACTACAGTATATAGTATGCTACATTAACCGTCAAGGTAGATGGAATAAAATTTCCAAGCTTAAAGAAGTTGACACGATGTAGGTAGATTCATCGCCATTTGGCTACACGCGTCATAAGTAAACACAAAAAATAACGGCTCAGATATCGAATCAAGTAAAAGCAACCCCGATACTGAATGGGAGCTATCTGACGAAGCTTACGTTGATATTAAATCACCGTCCCGTGCCACTGTTCTTAAACCATTAAATAGTAACATCGGCTCACATGAGTGTATTTAACGAGTTCTAAAAGGCGCTTACAAACTTAAACCAAGTCGCCCTAAATATACCTCTACTTGGGATTGGGACCCACAACTTGTTCTCAACCACATACCTAATTGATACCCAAATTTAGTACTGAGCCTAGACAAGAACACTTTGTACAATGCACAGGGTACAAATTTTCACGCTTATAAAACTAGAAAATGTATTCATTTCTCAAGACGGTGTTAAGATAGCCATAACTGACATTATTAAAACTTCGGTCCCGGGCCGCGAACAACCCATGCTGTACTTGCCATTCTTTCACGAGAAAATAAATATATGCCCTGCTTCAGTCCTCGTCGATCATAATATATATTTTTCAAAAAATATGAGGACTTCGAACGCAGACAAACTGTTGTTAAAATACAAAAAACTCCACAAGCGCACCAGCTCGCAGTCTATAAGCCGCTGGGTTAAATAAGCTGTTGGGAGCTTGGGAGAGAGTGGCGATAGCACACGATACGCCTCCATCTCGACCGTGCCTGCTCACGACTCAGTGTTTGTAGACGAGATAAGAAAAACAGCTGGTTGGACAAGTACCTACATCTACACAGCCTTTGCTCGGTTCTATAACCGGCCTAGTGAAAGCGAAGATGTCTTCGCGAGAACTGTAACGTTCCCTACTAATGATTAGTTACTTTTTTTTTGTTGCTGATTTATGATTAGGTATTTTATTTGTACGGAGAAAACTTATTACTATTTAAGGGTTGACTGCTTACATTCTGCTTATGACCAAATACATAATATGTTTAATTGAGATGGTTATTTATCCTTATAAAAACAACCCATCAACACTTCTTCTAGAACAAAACTTAAATCTCTAAACATCTACTCTGTAAATATTATATCAAAGAATGAAACGACGAAATATAATAGATGATCAAACGAACTACTGTGAAGTTCGATCGCTATTATATGAGTCGTTTCATTCGAAGATATAGCAACCCGCCCAGCCCAGTAAACCTCAGCTGCAGGCGGAGGTTTACAAACCCACTAGTTAAGCTTTGTTCTAGAACACCGCTATTACTCTGAACTTGCTCTAAACGAAATGAGAAAAATGGCGTCAAACTGACCACAGAACAGTAAATGACAGATTAGTGAACTTTTTTTTTTTAATCTCTAAAGACGTGCGAAGTTGCCTGTAGGTTAAAGGGACTACTCTGTAAATATTATATCTTCGAATGAAACGACTCATATAATAGCGATCGAACTTCACAGTAGTTCGTTTGATCATCTATTAAATTGACCTTTGTACAATCGGATGCTCGGTTGATTTGTTAACTGTAAAAGCAGCAGTCCTACCTAACAACCTACAAAAGACATAAACGAGTCTCGTACATTACATAGGCATTATTCGAATAAAACATCAAAAATAATTCGTTGTAAGCTTCCTAACTCATGTCATAACATTTGATATAGGTACCTAATATTATTGTGCTAGAGCTCAGCTTAAGGGTCTACTCTGCTCTCATGATGCACTGCGGTTGTCTTGTGACTGTTATTATATTGAGGACGTAGTTGCTAAAATCACAAATACTTACAGAATTTTTATTTAGCTTTCAAGTATCCTCAAAAAGTTCAAAATCTTGTGCACTCCATTAGCACATCGTGAGTGAACGAATGAGTGAGCGAAGGAGAGGTGTTCTCACGCACCGCTTACACAAAATAGCTTTAATTCAACTTTAATGACTCGT
This sequence comes from Crambus lathoniellus, assembly GCA_949710035.1. NCBI lineage: Eukaryota > Metazoa > Arthropoda > Insecta > Lepidoptera > Crambidae > Crambus > Crambus lathoniellus. Next base: position 25,620,847 of record OX453302.1, on the reverse strand, counting down.
TCGCGTGAATGAAATTGATTCGGCGGTGTTGTGACTCTGAGGAGATGATATTGTTAGGTGTGCTGGTGACATTTTGACAGGTCCCGTCTTGTATCGGTGTTAACCATGAAGTTCGACTTAATACTGAGGTAACTGGAGAGTGCAGTACGAACAATTTTTTGAATACCACAAATAACACAGTGGCTGTCTTCCGTCTCACCTACACTTTAAAAAAATACGTATGGTCATATGAGACAACTGACAGCCACTACCTGCCACTACATACATAAATGTCAAATTTGCTGGCGACACTTTTTTATTCAGGGTGAGAGCTCCACTTACCTCAGAGTATTAAGTCAAACTTCATGGTGTTAACAGTAATAACACGTTGGTTGTATGCATGAAGCTCGACTTAATACTGAGGTAACTGGAGAGTGCAGTACGAACAATTTTTTGAATACCACAAATAACACAGTGGCTGTCTTCCGTCTCACCTACACTTTAAAAAAATACGTATGGTCATATGAGACAGCTGACAGCCACTACATACATAAATGTCAAATTTGCTGGCGACACTTTTTTATTCAGGGTGAGAGCTCCACTTACCTCAGAGTATTAAGTCAAACTTCATGGTTGTATGGGTTAAGGGACGTGAGTGTGACCTCACTTTTTTGTTGTAACGGTGTATTCATGAAAATAACTGAAAATGGTGCTGAAAGTATGGCGCCCATTCGACGATAGGTTCAGCTGTCAGTTAACTGTCATGACTATTTTAGCCAATCAAATTGAATCATTCACAATGCTGCCGATGGTCCTCTATAAAGATTGGTTAAATAGTCATGTCATGGCCGTCTAATGTACGCCTGACACATTTTTTTGTCAGTGGCAAAATACTTGCGGTAAAGTAAATTGGATCTAGTTACACCCACAGCGCCTAGTAAAGCAACTGTGAATATAATTACCATTACTAAGGAATTCTATGAATAAAGCAACACAACACTGAATATTGTTAGCACTAACGATTTATTTTTATTTATTTTATTTTCCAACTTTTCGGGAAGCTTACAGCTAGGTTACTGAAAAATACAAACTTATACAAAATATGCAGATATCTAGGGCCAATTACAAGCTCCCACTTTAAAATATATAAATAAAAACACGTTTTGCATAGCAGACGTCACTGAATAAAAGGAATCTGCAATAAAAAGAGAGTGTTTTAATAAAACTCTAATAATCAACGTTACTCCATTTAAAAATTCGGTCTTCACGTCGCCAATTTATTAATTTAAGCTCGATGTTACTTAAAAAATGCGCCCTAAACACAGGTTATTTGCGTAAGCGCTAAAGTTTTAAGTAAAAACGGTCATTAAGCTGCAGGTAGTTGGAAATGACTCAATCTGCTGGCAGGTGGCGCGCGCGCAGACCTAGTTTGTTACCAGATGACACTATTCATTTGGTTAATATACATTTTTAAATTTTGCTGCTACTATGCTATTATTCGAAGATAAGCTTAAGACTGGATGGAGGTGTTTCTGACTAAACAAGTTGGAAACTGATTGGAGCTCTTTTTATACCTGGAAAACAATTCTACACCTACAAAACTTAGTTTTAGTTAAGTAAAAACGGCTATTAAACGCTGGTTAGATGGATGTAATCCTGCTTCCAAAGCGCACACGCTCGTGATACGCGCCCCTTCTCCAAAGTCAAACGGATTTCATCTAAAGATTACATCCAACGGCCAACGGCCACCGTATTAACCTGCAGGTTGTATAAAGTGCGTTCGGTTAGATAGTGTCGGTACACCCGCACGGCATTGTGGCAGAGCGACACTATCTAAGCGACTAAGCTAATGGACTTTAAATGGCCATGAGCGGCCAGTTTGTTCCCAAATTTTTTTACACTTTTAATTTGCGAGCTTTTCTTTATTTTCTGACGCAAAGAAATAAATGTGCTTTTCTATTTAGCCAATCCATATAAGTGGAGTGGACTGGTGACTCAATGATGTTGGCCATTCGATCAAAAGTAGTGCATAAATCCTTAATGTATTAGACAAAATGTGCTTTATCATTACCATATTAGCCCATTCATGGACAAATCATTGAAGATGTTAATGACATAGACTTCGTATTGTCATTTGTTGCTGCTTTCACAGGAAAGTAATTTTTGACATTCGAATGTAGACAAATCCTCTCTCAAACATATTATTATGTCGTATCTATACATACCTAACACTACCAAAGGATATAATGTAAATCGGGTGCAGCCCTTTGCATTCGTGAGTAATTAACAAGTGCGCCGGCGCAGGGCGTCAAGTGATTAAAAACGCATTAGGAGAGATCGCTCCGGCTGGAATGGCCAGCTATGCCGAGGTAACACGGGGGCGGTTCTAGCCTTTGTAGTTTGTACTATATACAAAAGAGGACTGAAAGTAACTTTTTAATTGTACATATAGTCAACCATAAGCCAGACGCATTATAGCTCTTTTACATTATTCGGTAAGAGAGTAGGTATACGGCTGCAGTCCGTATTCGATAGGTTGATTGTATAGGTAAATTACTTATAGCCTGAAGTACACGGGAGTAGCAAGGTAAAGTGCTACCGTACTACAAACTTTTCTGACCCGGGTCATTTTTGGAACTAATAAAATTTATACTGCTGATAGCCGGGGATAGATGAAACATGATGAATGCCAATATAATAAATAGGTCTTGAAAAAGAAAAGAAAACATGAGTGGCCGGGGAAAATTTAAGCCAACATACTATCATTTATCATACTATTTTTAACATACTTAATTTGATATAAAATACTTTTCATCAATTTAACAAATGTGTGAAGGGCGATCCCTATTCGTATCTTAGGGTGGTGTTCCACTTATCAAAGATCTTTGTCCAATATGCATTTGACCAAAGAAATTATCAATGAAACCATTCATGAATTCGTCCTCGTCCAATTTCTTTGATCCAATACTTATTTGATAAGTGGAATACCACCCTTACAAAAATAACTTTGTATATAGCACTTCTCTACATTATTTTACTAAGTATAAAGTTTATTTACTGTACCCGTGGCTTATCTCATATTGAAAATTGGTTTTATTGTGAACTGCCCATAATATTCTAAACTGATGAAGTAAAGAACTCACATTTTTAATGTCCTTCTGTGTCAACAAAGAACTTTAACTAAATCCTAAAACCTCTTTTTAACCACAACCTAATACTCAAGATTTATGAGCTAAGTATATGGCGATCATTCACAAAAATCAACTGTTATGGTTATGACTACTGTCATTTACCAATTGCAACCACTTGCAAATTTTACTATCGGCTGGTCCCATTACCTATCCTTAGTATAAGATCTATCAGAATCTTATTCAATCAGGCGTCACTTGATGGAAGTCCCTAACCATTGTGAGAAATGAAATAAGTATGTAGCTTACTTCCGCTAAAAAAACAACATGCAAGATGCACCGCCCGCCCACATTTCAGTGCTGGATTTCGCACGAGCTAACTTCTGAGGATGCCTCGGGTTGGGGCAAACACGTGTAGAGTAGTATAATCGGTGAAGGTCGCTGTGTCGCTGTCTTGCTAGCTGCAGATGCAGGTATTGTGAACAGGTAGTTTCGTGGTGTACATGTATATTTTCGAAAAATACGCGGTCGCGGTGCATCTTACATGTTGTATTTTTATTTGCGGAAGTAAGCTACATTATATCAGACATATAGTTAGCTATGTTGGCTACATATTTCTGTGCATCAGTTCCAAAATATCAACGGTCGCTAAGTAACGTATCGAAGATACACTTACTTGATGATTGATTTATGGAAACGGCCGTAAATCTGGTATCTTTATTAAAAAAAAAATAACAATAAGCCGGCCTAGCATGAGCGGCTTTTATCAAGCGATATGATATGGTACGGCATGCCGTCTTGCTTACACCTTAGTGGGGTAAGCAAGACAACTTGCTGTATCATATCATATCGCTCGTTATAAGCCGCTCATGCTAGGCCGGCGTTTTGCTTATCAAAGAAAGAGTTAACTACTAGGCTTAAGCTAAAACCGTTACTTACCTACTTTTTCAAATAATTTATAGGATATTCCTCATCGGTAGCAACAAAATGGACACTAGAAGTACAGTGATGAGTCGTTGATTAATAGAAACCGGCGTTTAGTCGCACGAATTAGCGAAATTACTACTAGGATATAAAGTTATAAATTTAATAGTAGATTGTATTACAAGGGAGCAAAATAATATATTTACGGCGAGGGCGCTATTTTTAATCCAGAGCGCAGTGAAGGATTCTAGAGTAGAATCTCGAGCGCATCGAGGGATTCTAAAGTAGAATCCTGAACGCAGCGAGGGATTCAATATACGCCACCCGAGGTGAAAATAATTTTGCGGCCGAGTTATACACTCTGCTTCTCATCCCCCTCTATAAGAAAAGCAGTTAATACAACTCAAATTACCTACCTACCTTTCTTTGTCGTTCGGATACATAATAGCGCTAGTCGGACAAGAAAAAAAAAAATTGAGTTTTGAAATAAAAAAATAAATAAATAAATAAAAAAATGTCCATCAGATTCCTTATAAGTATCTCCGGGGATGCCGTAGGGGGGTTGAAAATTTTGTTAGATTTTAGCTACGACTCACCGTTTACGAGATATTCTCAATTTTATAAAATTCCGTTTTTGAATTCCCGAAAAAAGTCCCGGCCCCATACAAAATCAGTTGATTTTTTTTTAAAGTCTTGCACACCCTTTGCTACACTCCAACCAATGCTTCCTTAATTATGTTCTTAATTCAAATCTCATCGTTTTGGACCCTGTTATGAAGCTGTTCAAAATTCAAATCTCATTTATACCCTCTTGTCATAACAGGTAAACAATGAATCGTTTTGGACCCTGTTATTAGATAAACAATCATCGCTTTTCGAATCGATGGGATGAAAAAGAACTTAAGTACCTAATAATATTCTTCCGGATCGACGAAGAACAACAAGGTCGAATGTTTCAGTTAGCTACCAGCCAATAAGCCGATCCAATTATCAGCTTTATGGCGGCAATTCGGAAAATGGCTGCCGTCGCCGTTCGAAATTTGAAAATCCGAAGCACACGCGTTCGAATCAATGAGTTCATCCTACCTAATTTTATTAGTCGCCTGTTAGCTGTTAGGAATTCACTAAAATGGAAGTAAGTATATAAAAAGATTTTTAACACTTTGTAGGAATCGTAAATGTTGTTTATTTATCCTGTTGTAAATTTATGGACGCGGTAAAATTAATCGAACAGCCGTGTATTAAATTCAAAGATTCAAAGATTCAGAGATTCAAATTTGTTTATTCAATTTAGATTGTTATTTACAATACTTTTGAACGTCATAGAAGCTACGCCATCGGTTCGCAAACCCTACAGCGGGAGGCCTTGGAGAAGAACCGGCAAGAAACTCCAAGGGTTGTTTTTTTCTCCCTGTTTTATTTCATACAGAGTCGTCAAATTGAAAAATGACCTTAACATGGTATGACTAAGGTCAGTTTCCATCACAATTACACAATGGGTTATGATAAATACAGTTAAGTATAGGCGAACTAATGATCATAGCGGTGAACAATTTTCAATTACTTAGGAATTCTACTTAAAGCTTTAATATTAGTTAAAAACAAAAGACAATTCTACTATATACTGCAAGCTGCGCCATACATGTTTCAAATGTAATTCTTAATAAAATGAATAAAAACAAAAGAAAACACATTTTAAGGCAAGCAGATAAGAGCAGACCCATTCCCACTGGCAGCACCCGTTCACGAGCATGACGCATGAACCAGCCATCGCTTCGCTCAACCATATTTTAGGGAACGTAACGACCCGCCTCACACGCCACCACCGTAGAAATGTTTTAGTGAGCATGACATACTCAAACTGCCTACCTTAAATGACCGAATTAAAAGCTTAACTAATATAAACGCTAATAATATAAAATATAGGACACGACTCACAATATCATACTAGGAACATTTGTTACGAGTGTTACGACCAAGGTGTTTTGTCGTTCAAATAATCATTTACAGTGTAATAGCCTTTTTTGAGGAGGCCACTCTTTATATGATTCTTAAACTCTAGATATGGTAAATCCAAGATATCACTTGGGATTTTGTTATATATGTGTATACCTTGACCAACGAAAGATCCGTGCACCTTTTCTAAACGGTACCGAGGCATTACGAGCTTATTTCTATTTCTAGTATTACGATTGTGTAAATCACCATGTTTGGTATACAAGTTAATATTGCGACGTACAAAAAGAATGCAATTTAATATAAATTGAGATGCAGCTGTCAGTATACCTATTTCCTTGAACTTGTCTCTAAGCGAAGTTTTGGAGCCTAGTTTATAGATGGCCCTGATTGCTCGTTTTTGCAAGATGAATATAGCATTAATGCCAGCCGCTAATCCCCACAAAAGAATGCCATATGACATGATGCTATGGAAATAACTAAAGTATACAGTTCTAGCAGTATCAACATCTGTTAGCTGTCGTACTTTTCTAATAGCGTAGGAAGCAGAACTAAGCTTACCAGCTAATGTTGCGATATGCGCATGCCATTGAAGTTTCGAGTCTAAAGTTACACCCAAAAAGATCGTTGATTGTACTAAATCCAGTTTTTCGTTGTTGATTGCAATTTCTACAGGTACCGTCTGTACATTTGGCAGAGAAAAAAGTACGCACTTTGTTTTCTTTGCATTAAGCTGCAAATTGTTAGAATTAAACCAACCGAGTACTTGTGACAGTGCTTTGTTTACATCGTCAAAATTGGTTTTGTTTCTGTCTATGTTCAATATTAAAGAAGTATCATCTGCAAACAACACAATATCACAGAAGTTTTTGGCAAAGAAAGGCAAATCATTAATATAAACCAAAAATAGAAAAGGGTCTAAAATAGAGCCTTGAGGTAAGCCTAGTTTAATCTGAGAGCCGTTTGATTTCACTCCATTAATGTCAACTGTCTGAGTTCTGGAACTGAGATACGACAGTATTAATTTCTGGGCATTATTTTTTACACCGTAATGATTTAGCTTCAACAGCAGCGTCCGGTGATCAACACAATCAAAAGCCTTGGATAAGTCGCAAAATATTCCAAGAGTATTTTGCGACTTTTCCCAGGCATCAAACACATGCTTTAAAAGTGCAACCCCAGCATCCGTGGTTGACTGACCCTTCATAAATCCGAATTGTTTGCTATGCATGAGATTGTTTAATGAGAAATGAGACAATAATTGCTCTAGTATTATTTTTTCAAATATTTTGCTTAAGGCGGGTAATATTGATATTGGTCTATAATTGCTTGGGTCTTCTTTGTTTCCTGATTTAAATAAAGGTATGACTTTGCTAAATTTCATTAAATCAGGAAAAATTCCTTGAGCGATACACTGATTAAATATAATAGCAAGATAAGGGGCAATAGCATGAATAATGTTTTTAAGTACAGTAACAGATATGCCCCATAAATCAGTGGTAGTTTTCATTTTAAGTAAATTAAATGTTTTGATTATATCGCTAGAATTAATTTCTTTAAAATTAAATAATGAACTACACTCAGATACATGTTTTTCAAGAACCGAGACAGCAGAAGCTGGTGAAGAATTCAAATTAGAGGTGGTTACTAATGGTATATTAACAAAAAAGTTATCAAAAATATTAGCAATTTCTGTTTCAGAGTTTATTCTTGCGTTATTAATGTTAAGCGCTAGACTGTTGTCATGTTGTTTACCTTTTCCTGTTTCACGCTTAATAATATCCCAAGTTGTTTTGATTTTATTATTTGACTTTTTAATTTTATCCTTTAAAAAGATTGACTTTGCTTTAGAACATGCTTTTTTGAAAATCTTAGAATATTGTTTTACATGTTCTACGAAACGAGGGCTGTGATTAGTTTCTCTTAATTTATATAGTTCATACAGCCTGTTTCTACTTTTATAAATACCTGTCGTAGCCCATTCGCAAAACTTTAACTTCTGGGTGCATTTAATCGTTTTAGATTTAAAGATATTATTGAACTCATTCGTTACTAATTCAAAAAGGGTTCCATAAAGCGCATTAGGATCATCATGCACATATGGCATCATAGAAACTTTATCAGCTACATTATTTTCAAAATTACGTAGTCGCGTTTTTGTAACGGGCCTGCATTGTACACTTTTAGGTGCATCAACAATATCTAATTCATAGGATACCTTTAATCCGTAATGGTCGGATGTAATATTTTTAACGACTAGTTTGTTAGTCGGATCAGACTCCGAAAAAACATTATCTATGCAAGTGGCTGAATGAGATGTTACCCTTGTGGGCTCCAAGAACTGATTAATTAAATTAAAAGAATTGAACAAAGTTAATATTCCTGTAGTCAATGCACAGCTTTCGAGAATATCAACATTAAAATCGCCACATACTGCTATTGGTTAATTTTTTAACTTTAACTTATTCAACACATCCTCCATCACCGATTCAAATGTTTCAAAATTACCTTTTCACTTCTCATGCTCGTAAAGTTCGTGTTTATGTTGGGGTATAGGCGGCATAAAATCGCTTTTTATGCTCTAGTGCATAAAGTAAAATCTTCGTCTAAGTCTCAGACTTTAAGACAAAGGTCGTCAGGTAAACAGTCACACACGCAATTAAACTTCGTTAAATAAACTTTATTAATACCTAACGTATTTCATTCTGTTTCTTAAATTTTGTACATAATCCATGTTAAATTATTAAATTAATAAAACTAGGCAAATTTAATGAGTTTTCTAAGGAATAAGTATTTCAAGAGTATTATGGACTACGATCTATGCTAAAGACACTGTGCTGCCAATGCCCGTATAAAAAAAAAAGAAAAAGAAAGTCTTCCCGCCAATATGGCGAAGTCTTTATTTTTTTCTTTTTTGCAATATTGTTATTTATTTTCCTCACACTCGAAGTGAAAAGCAGAGTGTATAACTCGTACATAAAACCCATTTTACCCTCGAATTGACTATCCACCCTCGCCTGCGGCTCGGATGGATATATACGTCTCGGGTAAAATGGTACCTTTTATGCACTTGTTGTACAATCTACTATTAGGTGGTCGGTATACACATACAATGACTAAGCTTTTTAATTCTACACATGACAGCTCGACATGACGTTCTATAGAAAGGTTTACAATATCCTTTCTTTCTCTGTAGCTTATATTATTTTTTACGAAAATTAGAGAGCCGCCACGCGTTGTTGTCTTCCTAGATAATAAATTTGCTAACTGAAAATTATTCACACTTAATTTATTAGTTAATAAGTTTTTGTATTGCTTGATGCTTTGTTGGATTTGAAACTTCTGAGTTCATTATTTTATTCGTTACTGCAGCCAATACTTTTTCGTATGTCAATTGTTTAGATTAGGTATGTTAGTTAAATAGAATAACTTTTGCTAGCTTTTGCCCACGGTTTCGCTAGCCTTAATTTCGGGGTGAAGTTCAAAGGATCAAAAGTCAGAATTTTGGTAGAGTCAACACGCTGAGACCATGCATTTAACGGTATCTAAATCATGCACGTATGTTGTCCACCGTTATGTTGTACAATATTTATATTAATCAATCAATTTATTATTTTAATGTGTTGATGTCATACCCTACGAAATAAAGCGAAAGTTTGTAAGTATGGATGTTCGTTACTCTTTCACGCAAAAACTACTTGACGGAGTTGGTTGAAATTTGGCACACAGATAGTATATTATATAGCCTGGATTAAAACATAGGTCACCTACTTTCTATTCCGATATTCTCACGGGAACGGGAATCACGCGGGTGAAACCGCGGGCAGCCGCTAGTATGAGTATAATTTGATAAGAGACCTATGAGTATCGAGTTTGATAGAGGATTGAAAAAAGTTACCTCAATTCATAGACTTCTTCAATTCCTATCACTGGAAGAATTGAGGTAAGTAGGTACCTACCTAAGTTTGTTGTTATATACCTTGTTATATACTTAATGTTGAAAATAATTCTTGTTTTTTTCCTTTTAAGTACCTAAAAATTTTACTTAAGTAAATTGAGTTTAGTTTAGATAATGAAAAATATATTTCTGTATAGTCTGTTTCTAAAAATATTAGGTACTCATATAAATAATGTAGTCTGTTTCTAATAATAATACAACTATCAATTTATCACCTTCCTTAATTAACACCTTATTCGCGAGAAATAAACTCCGATTTTCCATAGATGATTTGTTAGTTAATTTAAACCATTTGTTTTACACAACAGCCGATCATTAACAGTTATCCTAACCTGAGGCTAAATTTATTGTAAACAACTTCAAACGTTTGGGCCGTGTAGGCTTAAATTGCATAGAATAAGTATTAAATCAAATTTAACGAGGTTTTAGGCACGTCATGTAGGAATCTATTGTTAGTGATTCTCATAATTTAAGTATTATTGTTCGAAAATCATAATTCTAAAATTTTTCTTACGAATAAATGTAAAAACCGATAGTGGATGTAATATTTACTGGAATTACACAATGAGGCAACTGTATATTTACATATTATTTTTTTCTTTTTTGCTTTCACAATAAAAAAAATATACTTCATTTTCAACAATGGTTTTAGATAATCGAGTATATAAATAATTTAATTATTAGTAACTTACGTAGGTAACGTAAGATTAATTACATAAACTTAAATAACCTCTAAAATATTGTAAAATTTAATAAAAACATTAACGTGATTGGAATTTATTTGCCATACAACACGGTGTAAAGAGTACGGCAATATAAACGTGGCTTTACGACAATAAATTATAACACTGGCCGCCTCGTTCCAAAGGCAAAAGCCTCGGAAAAAAATAAAGCGTTCGAAATTTAATTTATTCAAAATTGAAACGTCACGCGGCACAAAGGCGCGCGGGTACAATAGCGGCCGGCGAGAGTGTTAACACGAAAATTAAATGCTGATATCACAATTAATCAAGGGTCCATATTAATAATTGGCTATTCACCGGCGCGAGGTGTCAAATTATATTGCTCAATTAACCGTTCATAGAATAGAATAGGGCGTGTTGGCTTGTTTATAAATACAGGTATTCTTTATGAAGTTGTAAACTATTTTGTGCTTGGATTGATGGATAAATTATGTACTACAATCGGTTTAATTATGCTTTTGCTATTAGTTCGCCGTGAAGTTTTGATGAGATATTTTTATTAATGATAGTGGAAACGGTTCGTATTTAATTAGGAATTATTGAGCGGTTTTTTTTATAGGTGGATTCAATAAGCGTCGTTTAAAATATATGTTTTTTATACTTACATGTTTGAAGCAATTTTTGGTTTTTTTCTAATTAAGTATTATTAAGGTTCAACGTTAAACATGTCTGTATGCTCTTTAAGCTGATAGTTGCTCTGTATTTTTTGTTCAAAGCGAAAGTACAAAGATTTAATTTCGGAAACATAAAGCATCTCGTTTGTTTCATCCGTTTTAAATGAAATAAAAATCGATTAAATTAGAATTTTTTATTTTTTCGCTAGACATTGAAAAGTTTTCTATTGAAATACCTATGTAATAAAATACTTGTAGGTACTTAACCCAACTTTACTGAACTCCCTTTGTAAGTAGTAAGGGTATAACTAAACCATTTCCATAATATAGTCTAATACAACGAGGGGACAAGGTGTTCGTTAAAATGAATATTTTAATAATACCTGACACATTAGTAATATATTATTAATCTACACAAATATTACAGAAATATTCGAGCTCTACGGACCGGTCAGTTGGTAGATCTGGGATTTATTTTTATCGATAGAAATGTTTAATAAACATTAACTGTTCTTCTTAACCGATTGCTAATCTATTGAAATATAAAATATCGGACTTGATATTGCTTTAGAATAACTTACTCTTGAGCAAGTCACAAATTATTTTCTTAAGTCAAAAAGCATAAAGAAAATAGGCGGAGATAAAAGCATTCAAGAGGTCAAAAAGAAGAGGGTTTTTTCTAAACAATTTTTTCAATTCAAAGTTATTGGAACGACACTCAAGAATTTTATTTTAGGCACCATGTGAATTCATAATACATTTATAATTACATTTATTTATCAATTCTCTATTGTACGTAAACTTACAAATGGTGGACTTAATGCCCTTTGGCATTTATTTCTATACACCTCTAAAAAAGCTGTTCAGCTGTTCCATACAAAAGTACAACATCCACTCGACTGAAATGTATGGAGCAGCTGATTTATTGTCACGATTCTGTGGATGGCCCCATGCTATCATACACTATAATATTTGTACTAATTAAAATTTAATGGTGTATATTTTCAAAGATATTCTAAATTTCATCTCTACGTAACAAAATAAGTCCAGATTATAGTAGAACGAGGAATCAACTTCGCTTCAACCCATAAACGTTGCGCTTCTAGCTCATAAACGTCAGCCCAATATTTAGCACCATTATCCGTATTAAAATAACGACCGACCCAATCAAACCGGCGTAAAATCGAATTAGGTATTTTTTCGTGAGGCAAATGCCGTTGCCGAGTTCCGCCATGTGTTTTATCGATATTCCTAATGTTCTCCTCACTATAATAGGGTTTGGACAGACGCAATCCGCAGTCTAATTTACGACGGGTATATTTTTTGGGATTAGTAGGGAAATTATTTCATTTCAAATCGTCTTATGGGCTCGATCAGATGACGGCCGCATTAATTGTATTTAACTCGTGTTAAATGTGTAACTATGCGTTTATGGTAATTTATTTTTTTATACTTGCTTTATGAGACAGTGTCTGTTAAATTATCGTATGATTATAATTTTGTTTAGGTATTTTTTATTCATTACTAGCCTTCCACCCGCGGTTTCGCCCGCGTGGACTACACGACGTTATCCCGCTGGAATGTCATATTTTACCGGGATAAAAAGTATCCTATGTAACTTTCCAGCTTCCGAACTATTCCCATACTAAAAATCGCGCCGATCCGTGGCTCCGTTTGGACGTCGCAGACGGACAAACACACTCACATTTATAATATTAAAATATGAAAAGGATGAAGCAAAGAAATGTGTTACAATAATTTGAACGGTGTAAATAATTGAAATTTTTCCATAATGGCTCGTTCATACGAGGATGTTTGACGTAAGTATCGTCTTTTTCACGAATCGTGATTTTTTCGGCGGTGTTAAAGGCGGTACTTACCTACTAATGTTTCTCAAATCCGCGTGTTCACACGACGACGATGATCATGAAAAATTACGGATACGTCCTCTCTATACTTTCGACATTCATGTTTTTGAAGAATAGTCAATGACGGATCCCGTGTGAACGAGCCGCACAAAGCACAGAATATATAAAATATATTTGAAATTTTCTGATATGTACCCTATAAGTACCCACTTTTGACATTAATGTTCTTGAAGAATCGTCAAAGACGGATCCCGTGTGAACGAGCCATAAGAATTCAAAAAATATTTGAATTTTATACAAAACTACGTCTTTCCTATACTTTTGACATTGATGTTTTTGAAAAATCGTCAATGACGGATCACGTGTGAACGAGCCGTAAGTGTGTGTTTAAACTTCAATTAAACGTTTACATGAAGGTAAAGCTTTTATTTTCCTTCGATAAATATTTCATTTATACAGCGTAGCCACATTTTGGTAGGCAAGTACCTATTTTCAAACTTAGATCTCTCCGTAAACTTTAATGTTCGATAGTACACCTACGTGTACGTGAAAAGTCAAAAAGCTCGTTACGACTAAAAAACTACCCTAAAATAGTATATTGTATTACAAGGGAGCAAAATAATTTTGCGGCCGAGTAATAGACTCTGCTTTACATCCCCCTCTATAAGAAAAGCAGTGAAGACAACTCAAACTACCTACCTTTCTTTGTCGTTCGGATACATCAAAGCGCTAGTCGGGCAAGAAAAAAAAATTGAGTTTGGAAATAAAAAAAATATATGTCCATAGATTCCTTATAAGTATCGCCGGGGATGCCGTAGGGGGGTTGAAAATTTTGTTAGATTTTAGCTACAACTCACCGTTTACGAGATATACTCAATTTAATAAAATTCCGTTTTTGAAGATTTCTCGGTCCCGAAAAAGTCCCGGCCCCATACAATATCAGTTGTTTTTTTTTAAGTACTGCACACCCTTTGCTACACTCCAACCAATGCTTCTTTAATTATGTTCTAAATTCAAATCTCATCGTTTTGGACCCTGTTATGAAGCTGTTCAAAATTCAAATCTCATTTATACCCTCTTGTCATAACAGGTAAACAATGAATCGTTTTGGACCCTGTTATTAGATAAACAATCATCGCTTTTCGAATCGATGGGATGAAAAAGTTTTTTTTTTACCATTCGGCTTTCTTAAACATTTGAAATGAGCTTTATCTACACTTATGTTATAATATTCAAATTATGAACTCATGCCTGAACGTATATTGATACATTTTATGCCATAGTCAACTTTAAAAAATAAAGCTGCTGTATCCGGGTGTTTCATAATGACCATTATGAAACACCCGGATACAGCTGTCACTCATTATAAAACACTTATATTTCTTAATTTTACAGTCTCCATGGCAACCGTAGGATTTACCGGCCCTTCCAACTCTTTCAAGCCCTTCTTTAGCCGGCAACAAACAGAAACTTTTTTAAAATTAGAATTTTGAATTTAGAAGGAATAGACCGTATAGACTCCTATGAGTGGGGTTTGGCACCAATTCACATTTTATAATTAATATTGATTTGCTTTATTTTTGAAATATATAATAAATGTAATGAGTGTAGATAAAGTTTAGTAGTGTATGAGACTGCACATAACTCGGTATTATGCGACAGTCACATAAACTACTATTTTAAGCTCTATCAAGGTATTATAATACTAGTTATACTATTCCGATAACTATTGTTAAATTAACAAAAAAAGTCTAAAAAACTGATGTGAACTTTTTCAAAAAGCCAAACGACCTTAAAAAGTGTCTCTAGTTGTAGTGTTAACAGGTTAAGTGCCACATACAAATATATTTTTTTTCAATTCATGAATGAAACACTAAAAATAAATGAAGAGAAAAACGTTTGTTGAAAATTTCAGATACAATATACAATACCACTTCTTTCATACAAGTTCCTTCGGGATAAAGAAATATTTTTTAAAGTGCGGTCACCGGTGACCTACGAGGCATTCAACGTGTTAACGTTTGAAAGAAGTGATGACACACTTCGAACGGTCGATCCTAAAAGAATTATGTGTGTTACCTACATCTCGCGTTATTAAGATAAGATCTTGTCGCTTTATCTCCACGGAAGCGGGGGCCATCTTGGTTTTTTTTCCGTGTTTTATTGGCTTTTATAAACAGATTAGAATTTGCTTTATAGCCTGTTCGCGTGTCTAATTATCGTTAGCCGTGTTTTTTTTACGCGTTCCAATCGTGTGTCGGGGTAAGGTGCAGTTTCATTGATAACGATTGTTTTGCTTTAATATTTGTATTTATTGGGAAAATGAAGATGTGTTGGCCATTATTTAACAAATTATATGGGAAACTAATTTACTACGGTAAAAAATAATCATGATTTCGGTTTTCTTTTAAAGCTTTCCTTCCCTAATACATCCAAGACTCACTTTGGATCGCCGAGCCAAGTCAGTTAGTTAGCTACGTAAACTAGATTTTTTACCATACAAGTATTTTATAACAATACTATGCCAATTACTTTGCGTGAGTATGTATTAATACAACATTAGGCAATGCTAATTATCCACACATTTCCATAAAGTTTATAATTTTTCAATTAAGCCATCCTAAAAGATTTGCAATTTTGTCGATCTCAGACATACCTTAAATTTGTTTAACACAATAGTAGAAATTGATGCTAAGCCAACCGTAAATAAAACTTTTTATGTTTCAATTTATTCGGTAGCGTCAGTGGAGCTGCGTCTTAAAGCTAGATTGAGTTGTTCTTCTGTTTTAATTTAAAATTTTCAATTAATTCGGCATTTAATTGGTGGCGTGATTGTTTATTGGCGACGAATATTAATAGAATACAGAGATTTATATCTTATTTTACTTATCTCATGGGAGTATTCGTGTAGTGTACGTCGGAATAGCGGAGGTTTTAATTATGTATCGTAGTATCTATTTATTGATTGGGATTCTGGTTGTTATCAATATTAAGGTATTTATTATGTTTAATGAATCGGCTGTAACGTATCGCTGGAAATTTACGACGATATTGACATGTTTTTAATTAACATTTTGTTGCCTATTGCCTAACCTGCCTACCAAGTGTTTGAAGTTTTGTGTTATTATTTACACACCTAAAAGTAAATATAAATCATTTTATTTATATTTACTTTTACACCACTTTGACCTAAACTGTTATATTTTTTTTTTGCACGATTTGGTGTAACTGTCAAGCAAGACTATCATCATGATTTGGTACGTTGGTTAAGTACACTTAACTGAAACTTATTTCCTAAAATATGATTTATTACGACTGCGTACAACATTCAAAACTATTTCCCAAACAATTAAAATAAATATTTTATAATTTTCCGGAATAAAAGAATAAAAACTCCCAAACTATCGCAATACCAAAAATCACGTCGATCATTTGCTCCGTTTTGACGTGAAAGATGGACAAACAAACAAAAAGCCACCTTTCACATTTATAGGTAATATTAGTATGGATTACGGATAACTACGTCTTTCCCATACTTTTGACATTAAAAAAAAGTTGTCCATACTTTTGATATTAAAAATATTTTTGCTCAATTTGGTGTAGCTATCAAGCAAGACTATCATGAAAAAGTGTACCTACTTAACTGAAACTTATTTCCTAAAATATAGTTTATTTGTATACTATCTTTGCGCCCGCGGCTTTGCCCGTGTGGAAAATCCACCACTAACACAGACTTGAGAAAAAATAATAAATTACATTTCTTTTCATTCGAAAACACTTATTTTTATAACTTTAGCACTTGCAAGCCTAATTTTATTCACTCGGCTAAAGGTCATGAAGCCAGTGCCGTTAAAAATCCTACAGGTATGTCCACAGACATCGTTGTCCAAAATAACGCGCTATCGACTTCGTTAATAATTAATTGAATATTCGATGGGCTCATTATGAATTTTAACGCTTGCTGTAATGAGCCAGCGGTGATTTGTCTTCGTTAAGGCAACACCGCTTAATTGTTATTGAATAATTCAACGTGATTTAGTGTAAATTGGTTATATTATTATGTGTGTAACCGTTTTTAAGAGTCGCGTGTAGTACTTAACTTGGTTGGGAGATGTATATGTGATTAAGGAGTTTGTAGCTTCATCTTTCGATGAATAGCATGAATACTTAGATGAAGCTACGAACTCTATAGTATGGACAGTGTTGGTTATGCATTACAGAAAGCATTATTTTCATTTGAAAAATCAAGGAATAGTATATTATGATACAAGTGAGCTAGGTTGCTCATTATACACGAGGCTGTGGGTTGCAGCCTGAGCCGCAGGCGAGGGCGTAAATCAGCCGAGTGTCTAGTGAGTAAGTTGCTTACGAGTTTCATACGCACTTTTTCAACACACTTGCGAGGAAAAACAAACATTTATTGCATACAATAACCTAACATTAGCTAAGGGAAAAAGCGCGCAAGTTTTTTTTGCACGCGCCAAATGTAAGGTGATTGATTACATACAGCCATACAGCCTACTTCAAAATAATTAAGTATAATAATAGTGATAAATGCAAATGTTTTATAACAAATTATTGTGAATTATAATTAATTTGATAATAATATACTTAATTATGTTTTTTGTCTTAATTAGGGACACATTTATTTATTCTAAAAACGTAAATGGATTTTCAGCCGTATAAAACCTCTTTGTTGTTACAAAAAAAGAACTGTTTCTATTACCCGCTGAAATTGAAAATGCTCTGTTGACTCGCATATAACTTGCAGTTAGGTACTAACTTAACTTTGTAGGGATAATTCTATTACGCAACTAGTACTGTAATATTATTATGCACGCGTGTGTTATAGTTCGGTTTATGGCCCTAAGATCGATGTAATAAGGCTCACTTTATGAGCACGTGTGTTGAAAACAATATTAAACGTTTTACAGACGTTTTATAACTAGAGCTAGTTGGGAGGGAGGTCGGTTTTTTCTAGTACCTACTTATTTAATTTTAAAATAAAAAACCTGTGTAAGTATTTTTTTACATATGATTCTAAAGAGTTGTTAGCATTGTTTGTTTAGGTATTCCTATGATGTGAATACAATAGACTCTACATAAACATTATAAATTCGGCTCGGTCGGCTGCGCCTACGCTATAAATCTATAAGTTGTTCTCTAGTTTAGGGATAATGGAAAATGGACACGGTGTTATTAATTTCTAACTGGTTTTATTGGTTTTTAAATATAAGATGAGTGGAAATAAAGAGATCAAACTTACCCTTTTTCGTTAAAGAATTATTAGAGTCGTGAAACCTTTTGATCATCTTCTGTTGGTCGAGAATCGTGACTACTAGAATACCTTTTTATCTGTTAAGGTAGGGATGTAAATACTGAACCTCTTGTTTAAGGGAAAGATGGTGAAGAATTTCAGATTTATATTTTTGCAAACAAATGATTTTTTTATTGAGTAATTTTACAACCTATGGCGGGTTTAGATTCGATGAGATGAGACAGGGTAGGTCTAATCCAGTCTGCGCAACTATGAGTGAACAAAGGGAATTGTTATACTGTAAGTTGTACCTACATTGTTTTTGGTTAATCTACTACTCTATCAGTAGTACAGTTCAATATCAAACTAATCTCCATCCTTAATTTTAAAACATCTGTTTAAAAACAGCACAGCCTAGAAGACTCCCCTGTGGCATCCCTGATTTAATAGAGACGTGCGAGATAATGCATCGCTGTCCATAAAATTGAAACGGCGAAGGTTTCATTTACGGCTGTATGAATGTATCCTGTTTTCTGACGTTTCTTGTATTTATAAAGCTGTCATTTGAGCACCGCATTGGGTTAGAGGGCAGATGCTTTGATCATAATTCGTGAAAAAATTTACAAGAATTGACAAGCTAAGGGGAAGGTTCCGTAGAAATAAAAGTAATAAAGATAGTAATCAAATACTTGAAAACAACTGTCATGTGAAAGGAAAAATCTTTTAAGAATGTTATAGAATGTTTCAATTTGTTCTTTTTACTAAAAAGAGAGACGTAGAGTTAAACAAAATGAGTATTCATTTAGTTTAGAAGGGCATTCTCACATTGACATATTCAATAGTTCCACATTCTTGGAAAACTTAACCGATGCCACTTTAACCTCCCTGAGTGAAAGTGTAGTATTTATTATATTTACAACATAGAATAATAAAAAATCCGATGCCGTATATAGGGCAGGCGTACCGGTTTTGGCCACTTTAAGGATTTTTTCACTTTTAACCGCTTAGTGCTTAATGATCTTAAGTATTTTAGAGAAAATTTATAATGTAGAGTTATAGATAATTTATCGACCTTTAAGGGTACAATCTACAAAGTAAAAAAAATCAATAGTTTTTTTTATTTAGAACAAATTCTGCGGAGGGGGCCAAATACACCGGTTTTGGCCACTTTCATAAAATTACTATATTTATAAGTTGAGTTTATGCTTAATTGATGTCTTATTAGAGTTCTGGGCTAAAACACTACATGAAATAGTATTTCAATCACAGCTAGCTCCTTACTACAATTTTATAAGTATACCTTTATCACTTGATTAAAAGAAAATTAGCGGATTGAGGCTAGTGTAGGCTAGTGCGTACACTAGCCTCAATCCGCTAATTTTCTAGTATGTTAGCTAAGAAAAGTGAGTTGTAAGTCTTTTAAAATAAATGAACTTTATGATAGGTTGGAAACTTTCTACTAATGCCAAAGTGGCCAAAGGTGGCACAATGCTAAAATTTCTAGCCCCACTTTTGGCCACTTATTGTTTCCCAACTTTTTGTAAGAACAGTGAAAAAACAACACTTAATCCATCTAGAAGAAACATATTCCAATATGATATAAAATATTAAATAACCATAAAATAATTTTATTGTAGAAAAAAAATGATTTTACAAAACCTTTACCCTTAACATTTTGATTAAGAATTTTACAAAATGTTAACTTTGAAACATAACACGTGTTTATTTCTAAAATATCGTACTACATAAAAAAGCTAAGTGCTGTAATTATTAACTAAAAGTCCAATCTTTTATTCGCCATTAATAAATATAAGCAATAATTATTTAATTCCTATTTATATAACTTTAAAGTGAAAAGTGACCAAAACCGGTACAGTGGCCAAAACCGGTACGCCTGCCCTATATTACATTGAGAAAATCTAGATAAAAAAGATCTGTGTTGGAAATCTGGTTTTTTCAACACATATTTTATTCCCATTTTTGGAGACCAGCTAATATAAATCGATCTTGCTTATTTTTATTAAAATTCCTGAAAAAAGTTTGTGGTTCGCAGGAGGATAAAATGAAATTAACAGAAGTTAACCTTGAAAATGTGTGCTCTTAAATAAGACTTAATTAAGGTGTCTTTGCCCACAGAACCCTAAAGGCCAACTGAGGCAAGGCGGCGCGAGAAAGGGCCGCTCGCATTAAATTATTATGATTTATGTGTTTTAGTGTAGTCGGGGAGATCACCTCCTTAATTATACGTCACGTATACGGACAAAGCTGGTTAGTTTCCGAACGAAGCCAAAGCTACTCGTAAAAAATTGGAAATAAGAATGAAGATTGAAGGAGAATGGTTGTAGTAGCAACGAGTCTGTATAGCAGTTTTTACTTAAAAAGTTAACGTTCTGTTTTTGAATGAAATGGAATTGGGTGAAAATCATTTAAAATGACCATTGTGACAAAAATGAAACAAAAATGATACCGTAACAAAAATGAAACCCGTAACAAAAAATAACAAAGCTGAAATATTAGGGTCTTTTCACAAGTCACATAAAACTGATTTATTTTTTCCAGGAACAATAAAAAGCATTATTTTTATGATTCTTTTAATAAAAAAACACTTATAATAACAAATAAAATGTTTTAACTTTCATGAACACAAAGGCTTCATTCATTGGTAGCTGATTGGTAAAATCAATGTCAATGACACTTAAACTCTGTACAGTCACGATCAATAATATGTAAAAAAAACATTTATGGGCATTCTGGTCTTTCAGCCTCTGTATTAAGGACGCTGTCGTTCAGCTGCTGACATCGGCATTCTAAAAAGAAAAATATTGAAAAATTGCATTGTGAATGCAAAAAAGTAAAAAAATAAAATACGAAAAATATTGTTAGTAACAAACAAAATGGACAAATAACCAAACAGCACAATAACAGCATGGATACTACGTAATTAAAGTCTGGAAATACATAAAAACACAGATTAAACACATAACCCTCATTTTGGACATCACCGTGTTTGGGTAAAAAAAATCAGTCTTGTGAATACGGCTTTTGTTCATTTTTGTTATATCATTTTTGTTACGTGAGAAAAAAACATAACAAAAATGAACAAACTTACTACTTGGAATAGAATCGAAAATATTTTAAGCCAAACGAGAACGTCATGAGTAAAAGCTGTTTGCATTTCAATCAAGATCGAAGACAAACCGTCTATATGAATTGATTAAATATATAAGTATTTTCTTACCTGCATAGTTTGGTAGACAACAAAAATGATGAATCAAAATTGTAATTTCCGCTCGGAGACAGAAAACCCCGCGTTCACTCACTTTTTCATGCGATGACAAAATTACCGACACATAATCGCTTTTGGCATCTGATTGGCTAATTAGAGAGCAAGTGTTGCCCTCTGGTAAACAACAAATAATACTAATTTATCTCGTTAGAAAAATGAATAACAAAAATGAACACATTATTGGACATTTATTTGAGGACTAAAATTTATTTATAGAAATAAGAAAATAAAATAGTTTAACCCGATATCAGCGACAAATCATATGTCTTAAACAAAAAATAATAATTTGTTTGAATACTGTTTTTTATTATATTTATTTAGGTGTACTTTGTAACGCTAGTCACGCAGAGGACAAATTATTTTGTATGGAGAAAATCCGGGCTAGGAGCGAATATAGGAGTATATTTGTTAAATACTGATAAGGTACATTGAAATTTATATATATTTATTTAAGTAATGTTTCATTCTACTAACGTGGGTACTCATTGCTTTATTTAAAAGAATATTTTGTAAAATATCGCGCGTGGACAAATTTTGATGTCAAAATGGTCATTTTAAATGATTTTCACCCAATTGTTATCGTTTTTAAAACTGTAATTCCAAACCAATGAAACGCAAAAGTGGCAAAGGTATGCTATGTTATTCATTTCAATTTCACTTTTTAGTAGGGATGTAGGTAACGGATACTAATTAATTCAGAATTCTTAGTATTTTGCATGTATTTTCATTTCCACTCATACCCATACGAAAAGGTAGATCTGTAAAACTAATACTTAGGTATGTAACCAGTACAGTAACGCTTAAACTGATTTGTGCTAATTTTACGAATTAATCACTAAAAACTTTAATTATTTACAAAATATGTCATAAGTAGGTACTTGCAATTAGGTATGCCAGGCTCCATATAAAAATGTTCGAAATCTTTTGCTTATAAACGGGTGAATCTTGCAGAAATTATAATTTTTTATTGTTGTATTACGGTTGAAATTTGTAGTGTTACGCAATTAAATTTCACTATTGCAAGAACCTGCGCGTTGACTCTGTCTAAATTCATACACAATTATTTACGGTTCTCACTGGAGGAATACTTACAATAGAAATACTTGTAAACACTTTCATATATGATCAAATTATAAGAAATACTCATTGTTAGTCGTTTGCAACAGAGTAAATCATTTATGATTTCTTTCTATATTAAATTCAGCGATATAGGTAGTATTATTATTGTCTAATCTATTACATTTAAGAAGAGCTTGTTTGTCTGTCCTAATGCTTGAAACTAACAGCCAGCAATGAATTGCAATTGAATTTTGGTAAATAGATAGATCGAACAATGGTAGCAATCAACTATTAATTTGTTGTTCTAAGTGAAATAGAAAAACGAAAATTTCGTGTAGAGTTTTAATGTTGTTTAAAATACTGTTGTTCAAAATTATATTGATGGTAGTAAGTTAAGGGAAAAGGATGTTCAAATAATAATGTAACATACATTACTAATAAGCCTTCAGTAGCTTTTAGGTAATTGGTAGAGGTTTGGATTGGATCTCTAAGGTTGTGGGTTCGAGTCCTGTCTGAAAATCTACTTGCGAGGCTATACTGTTTCAATTGTCATCTTCTCTCTTCTCTGCTCAGTCTTCGTAAACCTTTAACTCCATGCAGGCCTCTTCCAAATGTTTCTACCTCCTCTTTTGGCCAGTTAGAGTACAGTTACTACCCGCAACCTTCTTGACATCACCTTTTCATCGTTTTTGTGGCGTCCTTCATGGTCTTATCTGGTTCCATGCCCTTCTATCTAGGAGGCCAACCAAGATTCTTGCTTTCTGACAATTTGTAGGTACTGTAAGGCTCTTGCCTCACATAGATTTGCTTCTATCTAAAAATAAGAACTGGGGTTCCACTGAATCGATTTTTATTGAATAAATAACTTTTTAGGCCTAATCAGACGAGGGACTTTTGTCCGCCGACATAACCTAAAAGTGGAAACATTTGCTGCGAATGCAACGTAAACAACGAAGATTGATCTGCCCATTATGCTCCTGTCACCTTGCTAGATCTTTACGAATCAAATAAACGTCGTATGCATTGAGTTCGTGGCGAAAATTACCACTTTTTAAGTTAGTCCGGCGGACAAAAGTCCGTCGTCTGATTAGGCCTTTTATACACAACCTTAGATTAATAAGAACTGGAGTTCCACGTTCCACTGAATCTATTTTTATTGAATAAATAACTTTTTATTCACAACCTTACATTAATAACTCTTCGTAATTATTCTAAGTACCTACCTACACAACTATTTTCTTAAGATCTCAGAGCCGTTATCCATACAAGTTACTCTATGCGTTATCCCGAGGCCGGCTTGTCAATGAATGCGTCAAAACCTAATGACATATAAAGTGAGTGTCAGATAACTCTGCGCGCAACTGGGGCGTTTTTGGCGCTAGTTACAGTACATTTTATTGTCCTAAGGACACTGACCTAGAGTGCTTAAGGATATGGTAAAGATTAGTTTTCCGCGCGCAGACTTATCTGGCGAACACTCTAGTCCCACATATCTGCCAGTTCCGGTGACAGCCGTGACCGAGGAGCCACTTGCAATACAAAATTACCTATCTGTAAAAATGGACTGTAGTATTAAAATGTTTTAGTTCCAAAGATTATCACCGGAACAGATATGCTTGTCGCACTATAAGCCTTTCTTTTTAATCTTTTAATTTATTATAGGTTTTCGATGATTTGATATACCCATGAAGTTTGACTTAATACTCTGAGGTAACTGGAGCTCTCACCCTGAATAAAAAAGTGTCGCCAGCAAATTTGACATTTATGTATGTAGTGGCAGGTAGTGGCTGTCAGCTGTCTCATATGACCATACGTATTTTTTTAAAGTGTAGGTGAGACGGAAGACAGCCACTGTGTTATTTGTGGTATTCAAAAAATTGTTCGTACTGCACTCTCCAGTTACCTCAGTATTAAGTCGAGCTTCATGGATATACCTAACCATCCATTCGAAGGAGGCTTACGTTAATACAGAATAAACATTTACCTACTACCAGCTAAACATAGAGTATAAACTAACCATCTTTACAGTACTTTATCCTTTTCTCACACATCAATTATAATAGGACCTGGAGCCGTACTCTGAAACGCAAATCCGAAACTTCGGTTAGCTCCGTCCCTTTCACTCGATTCTGTCACAACTGGGGAGTGAGAGGGACGGGTATAACAAAGTTTCGGGTTTTGCGTTTCAGAGTAGGCCCTCTGGTTTGTAATGAAAATCATCTATCATAAAATAAATGTTGACTAGAATAATAAAAATTTG
The DNA here is from genome assembly GCA_949710035.1 of Crambus lathoniellus. Taxonomy (NCBI): domain Eukaryota; kingdom Metazoa; phylum Arthropoda; class Insecta; order Lepidoptera; family Crambidae; genus Crambus; species Crambus lathoniellus. Next base: position 25,595,815 of record OX453302.1, on the reverse strand, counting down.
TTTAGTAAACCAAGCGCATGTGCACACAACACCCCATTTAATTTCCGGGCGAACACAAACGCAAGTTAACACATTATTTTATGTAAATGCACATACTCCAAGTAAAATGTGATAATAATAACCTTCTTACCTGTCAATCCGATTCGCCACGCCACAGTCACGTGAAAATTCTCCACACACATCACTATTTACGACTTCACGACGCCTCTATAGGTTTTAGACTTTATTCTGGTGGAATAAGGGTGATTTTTCGTTAAGGTTTTCTTGCAAGTTAACAAGGTGAAATAAATTTTCACCTACAGTTTTTAAAGTTTAAATTCGTTCGTGTAAGCCCTAGTGTGAGTTAGATAGAAATCTCTGCGTTGACCGCACTCTATAATGACGTTGTCGGCAAAGAAGTCATTATTCATTTTTTTTAATGCACTGTTTTGTCGGAACGACATTTTCACTAGTTCGTTCGGGATTGTAAGGCAATATATCAACGCAATAAACAGTTATTACGGCCTGATGATTTTCAATTTGATGTCTCCATCGGTTTGAGCAATCATTACCAGTGGTTTAATCAAGGTGATACGAGTTTTTTGTTGACGCTACTTTATAACGCATTAGCGGCTTTATGAAAACTTTAATATCAATTGTGTTGACATAAAGATTATTGTGTTCTTTATGATTGGAAGTGCTGATACCTTTTGCTGACAACGAGTTTTGCTGACAATTTCCTTTGCAATTTTACTTCGGTCATTTGTTTGGTAAGGGTCCTGTGGCAAATTAACATATAATTATAGGTTTGAACCTCGCTAGCTGTAAAATGTGGTAAAATAACTTCTGGTAAGGACCTAAGTCATATTTACATCCTAGGTACTAATATTATAAATGTGAAAGTTTAGATGTTTGGATGTTGGTATGTTTGTTACTCAATCACGCCAAAACGGCTAAACGGATTTGGCTGAAATTAGGGCCATACATACTTTGTAGCCTGGAGAGGATCATATGCTACTTTTTATCCCGGAAAATATCACATTCCCATCGGATAACGTCGTATAGTCCACGCGGGCGAAGCCGCGGGCGGAAAGCTAGTATTACATAAGTCTTTAAGTATGCATGATTTTATGAAATCTTTTTTAAATAACTCTATCTCCGTATTTCGCAAGCTATATTTACCAAGTCAATAAATGTGCCTTATCTATAGGTATGTACTGTAGGTAGGGCAGGCGTACCGGTATTGGCCACTGTACCGGTTTTGGTCACTTTTCACTTTAAAGTTATTTATTTAAGAATTAAAAAACTATTGCTTATATTTATTAATGGCGAATAAAAGATTGGACTTTTAGTTAATAATTACAGCACTTAGCTTTTTTTACGTAGTACGATATTTTAAAAATAAACACCATGTTATGTTTCAAAGTTAACATTTTGTAAAATTCTTAAGCAAAATGTTAAGAGTAAAGGTTTTGAAAAATCATTTTTTTTTCTACAATTAAATTATTTTATGGTTATTTAATATTTCATATCACATTATAATATGTTTCTTCTAGATGGATTAAGTGTTGTTTTCTCACTGTTCTCACAAAAAGTATGAAAACAATAAGTGGCCAAAAGTGGGGCTGGAAATTTTAGCATTGTGCCACCTTTGGCCACTTTGGCATTAGTAGGAAGTATCCAACTTTTCAAGCTCATTTATTATAAAAGACTCACAACTCACTAAACTTTTAATAATGTTTAGGTTGTCCGCTGTCGCGGTAGTGAAGCGGAGTGGGTCAGCAATGCAGAGCGGAGTCGCACACTGTTTCTGCTTCGGAATCATTCGTATTTGTTAGGGCCACTTTTCACTTAAAAAGTGATATATATCTCCGTGCTTTATAGTGACACGGTAGAGGAAGTGGAGCGAGCGTGTCGAGTGGATAAGTGGAGTCAGGATGCTTGCCCCGCTTGGCTCTCTCTCTCCGCTTCTCTGCTAGGTTTCCTCACTCCGCTTCTTTTTAGGGTTCCGTACCCAAAGGGTAAAAACGGGACCCAATTACTAAAACTTCGCTGTCCGTCTGTCTGTCTGTCTGTCACCAGGCTGTATTTCATGAACCGTGACAGCTAGACAGACGACAGTTGAAATTTTTACTCGTGGTCGAGTGCCAATTAAGGCTGGGTATCCCAATTAAGTAACACTCAACTGTACGTGAAATCGGCCTGTTTTGATTTCAAAGATGGAAACCACCATAGTAGTTAAATGCCCCTTAAAATTAAGTGCCCCTTAAAGTTAAGTGACACTCATATTAACGTAAAATCGGCGTGTTTTGATGTCAAATATAGAAACCACCATCGTAGTTAAGTGCCCCTTAAAGTTAAGTGACACTCATATTAACGTGAAATCGGCGTGTTTTGATGTCAAATATAGAAACCACCATCGTAGTTAAGTGCCCCTTAAAGTTAAGTGACACTCATATTAACGTGAAATCGGCATGTTTTGATGTCAAAGATCGAAACCACCATCGTAGTTAAGTGCCCCTTTAAGTTAAGAGACACTCATATTAACGTGAAATCGGCGTATTTTGATGTCAAAGATGGAAACTACCATAGTAGTTAAGTGTCCCATAAAGTTAAGTGACACTCATATTTACAACAGCGATACAAACCACCATAGTGGTTAAGTGCTTCTTAAAGTTAAGTGTCCTTCAAAGAAAGATAACTCTTATCTTAACTAAACGTGACGTTGACGTGTTGCTGATGTCAAAAAAGGTAGAAGACGCCGTCATGGATAAGTGCCCCTCACTGAACGTGACATTGACTGATTTTAGAGGTAGAAGACAACATCAAATTCAAGTGTCCCTTAAAGTTAAGTGACACTTATCTCATCCAAACATGACATCGACGTGTTTCTGATGTCAAAGGTAAGAGGCACTATTGTTTTACTGCCCCAAATACCTAAATTAGCGAATTGACGCTATTGCCTACAACACTAGCCTAAATCCGTTAATTTTCTTCTATTCAAGTGATAAAGGTATACTTATAAAATTGTAGTAAGGAGCTAGCTGGGATTGAAAAACAATTTCATGTAGTGTTTTAGTCCAGAACTCTCATAAGACATCAATTAAGCATAAACTCAACTTCTAAATATAGTAATTTTATGAAAGTGGCCAAAACCAATGCAAACGATGTGGCCAAAACCAATGCAAAATGGCCAAAACCGGTACATTTGGCCCTCCCTGCAGATTTTGTTTTATATAAAAAAAACTATTGTTTTTTTTTTACTTTGTAAATTGTACCCTTAAAGGTCGATAAATTCTCTATAATAATAGATATAATTTTTTTCTTAAAGACTTAAGATCATTAAGCACTAAGCGTTTGAAAGTGAAAAAATCCTTAAAGTGGCCAAAACCGGTACGCCTGCCCTACAATACATGAATATAGTTCTATCTATCCTCATGCAGGAACCTAAGTTATGATGTACTGTACATACCGTACATCATAAAGTACAACACATAGTCCGTGAGCCGTGAGTTATGAATAGAGCTATGAGTAAACTATGTCTAGTTTTAAGTAAATGATGTGAACACTTCAAACCCACATATTAATATGATTGCAGGTTACCCAGTGCATTATGCAATTTAACACACAAACGCTAAAGTTTAGAGAAAATTTCACTTGAAACTCTCACGAAAACCGTTCTCCATACCGTACAAGCATTTGGAAAATGTTAAACCAATTCATGGTTTAAATATTGTATGAATTCACAATACTTACTTAGTTCAAAATATTTTAACTTTTTTTGCATTCATAGTGAAATATTTTTAATTATTGACAATTGATAATTGATAATAAAGACTAATCCTACTTCCTACTAATATTATAAATGTAAAAGTTTAGTTAGATGTTTGTATGTTTGTTACTCAATCACTTGTTATTCAATTTATTATTTCATTTATGTATGATATTATTATTTTGGGTCATACTGATAAGATGATAAATTGTAACCATAAGTTGGTACGGTAGACCGTAGGGCGAATTGGATTCATTGATCCGATTCGCCTCGGTCTACCCTTAAAATATGAATGTGAATCGGATCAAAATAAGAAATCCGTTTATATTTTTGCGTAGAAACGGAACGCGAGTGACTTGGCGTCTTACGACCCTCTCCCACCGTGTACCTCTTGCCATCGCCAATATTCAAAATATGAACGGATTTTTTATTTTGATCCGATTCGCCCATTGATCCGATTCACCCATCGATCCGATTCGCCTCGGTCTACCCTAATTCTGTAAGGTAATGTTATATCTCAAACATATATATTTCCCTTATTTTTCTTTCTTCAAAAGAAAACTAGTCTCACATTTGTAAAAATTTTCCTTTCGCATGAAATTTTTCTCATTAAGCCTCCCAATAACTCAATCGGGAACTCTCCCTGGCTGGACCCGGAAATCCAAAGGTTTCGAGTTCATAATGTATCCTGTCTTAAGCTATAAATTGTGGAACGAGTTGCTTTTCTTTCTATTATAATTCATACTAATAAATAAATGTGAAAGTGTGTTTGTTTGTCCATCTTTCACGTCAAAATGGAGCAACGAATTGTTTGAGAGCAGTGGCCCGATTCTGCTAACGTTTAGTCATAATCGTGTCTCAATCGTTTCACAAGAAATGTGAACTTTTTTCACAATACTACTGATTGTCACACCACACACTACATTCACATCACATCATACTGCCATAATTCTTGTAACTAGTGTGTAAAAAAGCACAACAATTGAAACACGATTGAGACACGATTACGACTTAACGTTAGCAGAATCGGGCCACTGGAGATTGATATAGGCTAGGTTCTTTCATCCCGAAAAATATATTTCGTTCCCACGGGATAACGTCATATTGTCCACGCGGGCGAACCCACGGGCGGAAGGCTATAGTTTATCTTAAAACCAATTTGTAGGTACCCTAACAGCTTCACACACCAACGTACCGTATACAAAAACTAAAAGGCTTTAACTCAAAACACATTGCGTTGTGACCGCAGCAAATAATAGTTTCCGACCGTACCTCTGAATTATGACAACATACTTCAGGAACCAGCAAATTATTATCACACCTTAGATTTTAAAGGCTTATTGAACAACCAACCTTATTTTAAAGTTGCTAAAGCTTCGTTCGATTATGTAAGTGCAGACGCAAAATTGCTTTACGGCAGTATAGTCTAGAAATGCAAAATTTTATATGCAGTTGTGCGTTTACGATCGCATTGCAATTTCGACTTTGTTTCTTCTAGTTAAGGTTTGTAATTCCTTGTGTAAGGACGGCATGTGGTCGGTAGGAGTGTAAAGAAGCTGAATCGGCGTCGGTGATGGCTCAATCAATGCGAAGGCTGTAGGTGTTTAGTCGTGTCGTCCGCAAACAATTTGTCTTACAATGTACTTCAAGTACAGAATATAAGATAAAACGGCAGTAACGCACTTACATACAAATGCCTGAAAAAACTCTCGCACATGAGTACGAAAAAGCTATAGGTAAGTGCAATTATCACAACGGCAAAGAAATAAGACCGATTATTACGGCAACACGTAAAGTACAGGTTCCACTCCCCAACACCACCTCACCTGTGTTGAGCTCTTCTAACGTTTTTGGAATTTAAGTGTCATCATTAACAGACAGACAGACGACATAATATGTTGTTAAATTGCGTACACATACCTATACCTAAAATAGTTTATTAATAAATACTACTCTTACAGCCAATTGTACCGTCTTCTAAAATTGTCCATTTACATGTAATGTATTTTTTTTTGGTGTACAGTAAAGAATATATCATTCATTTATTCATACTCTTATATATTTAATAAAATATTAAGGCATATTTCGTCAGGTGAAGTGAATGTATAAACAATTATTATTCTTTTTATCCCATCGATTCGAAAAGCGATGATTGTTTATCTAATAACAAGGCCCAAAACGATTCATTGTTTATCTGTTATGACAAGAGGGTATCAATGTGATTTGAATTTTGAACAGCTTCATAACAGGGTCCAAAACGATTGAGATTTGAATTTTGAACATAATTAAAGAAGCATTGGTTGGAATGTAGCAAAGGGTGTGTAGTACTTAAAAAAAACCAACTGAGTTTACATGGGGCCGGGACTTGTAAAATTTTCAAAAAAGGATTTTTTTTAAATTGAGTATATCTCGTAAACGGTGCGTCGTAGCCAAAATCTAACAAAATTTTCAATACCCCTACGGTTACCCCCGGAGGTACTTATAAGGATTTTTTTTTCAAACATGCGTAGCCTTTGCCCGACTAGCGCTATGATGTATGTAAAGAAAGACTCAAATAGGTAGGTAGTTTAAGTTGTCTTTATTGCTTTTCTTAAAGAGGGGGATGAAAAGCAGAGTGTATTACTCGGCCGCAAAATTATTTTCACCTCGGGCGACGTATATTGAATCCCTCGCTGCGTTCAGGATTCTACTTTAGAATCCCTCACTGCGCTCGGGATTCTACTCTAGAATCCTTCACTGCGCTCTAGATTCAAAATAGCGCCCTCGCCGTAAATATGCTATTTTGCTCCCTTGTAATACAATCTACTATTATCTTGTTTAATATGACATCGCGTGGCGTGAGTCATCCTTAATAAATACTCGTTTAGCCCGTCTTTTATTGCCATGAGAGCCACCTAACACTTCTGTCGTCGCAGTTTTCGTAAAAGCTATATGTAGAGTTGACTTACTGTTTTCGCTATAAAATTGACTATGAATGTGTACTGGGCGGGGAAGCACATTCCGCGAGAAGTTTTTTTATAGTTTTTTTAGCTTTGTATGGAGCTGAGGAATCTCTCGTAAGCTTTATCTTCTGTAAGATTCAATCGTCTTCAATCAAATGCGCGTCAAATCGATTGCAGTAATGGTAAGCTTTATTTTTCCTTCCCAGTAATGGAAAGATTACGGATTTTCCAAACATTATGACCGATTTGGCGCAGGATGGGTAGACTACCCACCTTCTGCGCCAGAGGTCTCGGGTTCGATTCCCGAACAAGACAAATATTTGTGTGCATGAACATGTCTATTTGTCTTGGTCTGGGTGTTTACTATGTATATTAAGTATGTATTTACAAACAAAAAGTATTTAAGTATATACAGGAAAATTTTTTGACCAGTGCACAAATTTTTAGAATCAACTCAGAATCGGCAAGTGAACAACTTTTTCCTAGAAACATGGGTCGAAATATGACAAATTTTTTTGGACTTCCCATACTAAATCTATCACGTGATCAGTCCGATTTGTATGAAGAGTCAAAAAATTTTTGCCATATTTCGACCTATGTTTCTAGGAGAAAGTTGTTCACTTACCGATTCTGAGTTGATCTTAAAAATTTGTGCACTGATTAAAAATTAACCCTGTATTTATCCGTTATCAAGTTTTCTATGACACAGTTTCTCAATGAAATTAACATGGGCTTAGATAATTGGTGTGATTGTAAGAAGTTATTTATTTATTTATTATTGACAGCAACGGAATAGCGCCTATTAGCCTTTAACGCAACTTTTTTCCAAAAGGGGAAATATTACGAAGACAAGTTATTGTACCTATATCAAATCAAAACTTTTAGATAGTTTAATCATGAATTGTTTTTGACGAAACTCATGATACGAGTATTTATCAACTCACGATGAACAGAGTTTATGCCCTACTTGCTTGCTTGGTTGCGACCGCTTAGCCACCAAAAGTCAAATAAATGCAGCTGACGTCGTCGCTGCCATGGCATCCTAATGATAATGAGATAGAGCACTTACTGATAATAAATTTGAATGCAAGTCAAATCATTATGTACCTATGTCGTGGCTGCATCGTTGAATTGGGCCGAACGACTGCCTGGGCGCATCACGAAGTGCCGCCATTTCGTGATTCGGCCAATTATTTCATGATGTATCCAGTGTAAAATTGGGCAGATTGATGAGAATAAGCAAGCTATTTTTCACGATTTGGCCGAATGTCTCTCAGCCAAATCGAGATTTGGCTTGAAACATCCAGATCTAGCTGGTCGCATCATAATAATAGTTCCATTTCGCGAAAACGTTAAGAAAGAGGACGGCTTGAAATAAAAACATGGATAATAAAACGAATAACAGTAAGAATATTTCAGAAAAAAGGGAGAGGAGTGTAGCAAAGGGAGTGCAAGACTTAAAAAGTCAAAAACTCTATAAAGGGCAGAGGTAATGTTTGGTTAGGATAGGATAAAAAGCACGTAAAAAATATAGAGTAAATACCTATAAAAATACCATGCATGGTTAAAAAACTTTTGATGGGTCACGATGGAGAAACATTAAAAATCACCGGGCCAGGGCATAACAAAATTTGGGAAACCCTGGCCTACGACATAAACACCACAATAAGCCTGTATAGAATTTATAGTTTTCAGGCTTTATCCTGTAATTGCGCATTTCCCACCCGCAAAGCAATAAATTGCGCCTTCGAATGAAATAAGTAGTTTCAATGTTATGCCTCTTTTATGAGTTTAGTGCCACTACTGCCACGGTATTCTCTACCAATCCAGTCGGTCTTAAATACAATACTTACAGACGACTGAAACGAGTTGCCGAGGCGTATCGTATCTCCCATACATACCTATAATGTACCTTTATAAAATCAAAACTTTTAGATATAGTTTAGTCATGAATTGTTTTTGACGAAACCTTAGGTAATTATAGTGCGACAAGCTTTTCTGTTCCGGTGATAATCTTTGGAACTAAAACAGTTTTCATACGACAGTCCATTTTGACAGCTAATTTCGTATTGCAAGTGGCTCCTCTGTCACGGCTGTCACCGGAACAGACAGGAGTGTGGGACTATACTCAGTTTGACGACCTCCGTGGCCGATTGGTGTAGATACACACCGGTTTTCAAGGTGCCGCTATCTCCAGAGGTCCCGGGTTCGATTCCCAGTCAGGTAAATATGAAGAACGAACTTTACAATATTTCTTCGGGTGATACCCGTCGTTGTTTCCAATTTCCATAATACTTGTGCTCAAGCTACTATACTTTGGTATTTTTTTTAAATGAAACGTCAGCTTGCAGACACTTTATTGGTCCGCACTTTTTTATTTTGATACAGTTTTATTATTAGGTTCTAAAGTCGAATTCTTATAAATATACACTGAAAACAGTGCGCTCCGCGTCTTAAAATCACTAAAATTACTATTTGCAATAAAATTTAGATTTTTTGAACACATTACAGTAATAATAATATTTAATGAAAGTTTATATTTATAAAGGTATGAGTCATTTTACAGTTGTAGATAGAGAGGTTCCCTACGCTAGTGTACCTAAGTTATTATAATTAATACAAGTAAAAGAGATACATTGTTTGTTTTTATTTTGTTATTATTCTAAGTACTTATATTTTTATTATATTTTTTTTCTTTTTAATAATCGTGGTAAAAATGTTGGTTTGTTTGTAAACATGCCTTTTTTGTCACTTTCTAACTAATATTTGTCTTTGGGTGAAAAACATATTGGTGTAGGTATATATTGTGGTATTGGAATAATGTAGGTGATTGTGTTCGTGAATATGTCGGGCCAGTTAAGTGTTAAGAGTAAACCCACTCACGCGGGCCCAATGCGGAGTGGTGCGTAAGCCGGGACCTGCGGCTTAACGTGCCTTCCGAGGCAGGGAGGAACTATTGTTAATCAATTTTTGGTCACCCATCCCAAGACGGCATTACGAATTTTTTTTTAACCTCATCGATCGCGGGCTGAGCGCACTCACCACTGCGCCACGGGCTCCTATAGTAATATATCCCATACAAATAACATAATAATTTGAAAAATCAACTTGTATAATCGAAATGACTCGAAGCAACAGCGATGTTATTGAGTACCGTCACAACAGGCGGAGTACTTACCACTTTATCATCGCCAATAATGTCGGGTCAGTTAAGTGTTAAGAGTAGGGTGGCTATAAATAAGGAGAAAATCTTGTAGGCACGTATAGGCGCAGCTTGTGCCACAAGTGCAACTCGTACGAGCGTTGTTGACGCGCTTGTGGGCTCGTATAATCTCGAGCCTTTCTATAGCGCGAGGTTCGAGCGAACACGCCGTAATATGCCCGTGTATGCGAGTCCAGTTTTTTGAAGCGCGTAATGTAGCGCGCGTGTATAGTGCGACAAGCTTTTCTGTTCCGGTGATTATCTTTGGAACTAAAACAGTTTTCATACGACAGTCCATTTTGACAGCTAATTTCGTATTGCAAGTGGCTCCTCTGTCACGGCTGTCACCGGAACAGAAAAGCTTGTGGCACTGTAAGCGCGTATGTCGAAGCGACCGTATACGCGTAAAAAAATGCGCTAGTCTGAAACCGCTGTCACTGTCAGGGCGACTGCTCTAACCACTGAGCTGCAGAGTCATTGAGCGTCAGTGGTTAGAGCAGTCACTCGGACAGTGATGGGTCGCGGGTTCGAGTCCCGTCGGAGCTAGTTGTAAGACGGGTAATGTTAAAGTAATTAGATTTTTTTTTTAGATTCCGCTTACACCTTCAATGCTACTTCTTGATCTTTGTGTTGTCTGGCGGAGTTCGATGAAGCCTCAACTTTATCTGGAAACAGTCTGTTTTAGTTTTAGACAATTATTGTTATCAAAGAATTTTCCTAAAATATTTAAGTATGCAGGTACAATATCATCATCATCATCATCATCAGCCATTTAATGTCCCCACTGCTGGGGCACTGGCCTTCCTTATGGATGAATAAGGTTCAATATACTTACTTACAACTAAATATTATTATTAATATAAAAAAAGTACATAAATACTTACTTAAAAATTTCTTCGATATTGTGCTTTTCCCTTTTAAAACAAAATCGTTTACAGGTTCTTAAGTTCAAAGCTGTCCTTTTCTCTAAAATATATAAAATAATTTTTACTTTTTTGCATTCACAATGCAATTTTTATTATTGAAAACCCCTTCAGTGGTGGGAGCGTTTTCTCCCGGAAAGTGAAAGATCGTAGGTTCGAGTACCATCAGAGCTAGTTTGTGAGACGGGTCGATTTTTCCTAATGAAATATTACAACAAAATTCAACAAAATTGTACTAGTTTCCTCTAAAGTGTGGTCACAACAGTAGAGATAAATACAACCTCTGGGGGGCGATTCTCAGGACTAGATATGAAATGTGATTTAAAGTTTCAAAATGAACATTTTCTCTAAATTCAATAAAATTACGTTCGTTCTGTAAAAGACATCAACGATTCACAAACATCGTCAAATTCGAATACTTTATTTTCTATAAGGTTTGAAGAAAAAAAATGAAATATATCCGCCAAAAACGTCCCAGGCGCGTGCAGAGTTATCCGATACTGAAAATGTTACAAAAATGTCTATAGTTTTTAAAAATACAGCTTTACGCGCGACATTCATGTCGACTGACACTGACGTTGCAAGTCGAGCGCTGGGCATAGACATTCCTATAAAGTGATACAAAAAATCTGTTTCAATCGACATCCGCCATTTTAATTTGACAGTACACACGCCATATAACTTGGCGTGTGTTGAATTCGACTTAATGTATATTGCGCGAGAATCGCCCCCCTGCACGCGCGCTCACGCGCACCGCTCGCTCCTGTGATTACTGTTGATAGAGACGGCGCGGCGTGAGGTATCTAAATTCCGCGCAGGCCGTACGCACATCGGTGTTCATCATCATCAAAGTCATCATCAGCATTTAATATCTGGACTTGACCCACTACGTGGACCCAAAACGGATTGGTGGGTGTAAATACCCACCATAGCAAATACAGCCGGGTCCAACCGCTCAACCTTCCTTTCAAAGCACATCCATTCTTATTTTTAATATTTTTTTTTGCTGGCTCATTCTTTTGTTAGACAATTTCAAAATTGTACTAGTTTCCTCTAAAGCGTGGTCACAGCAATAGATACAAACACATAACCGCTCTGCGCGCTCGGCTTGCGCGCACCGCTCATGTGATTACAGTTAATAGAGACCGTGCGAGATATCTCAATCCCGCGCAGGCCGCACGCACATCAGTGTTCTTTTCATATTTTGTAAATATCAGTAAAATAATATTTAATTTTTTGTTTCAAGATTGATTGTATACTATAATAACTATAATAGTTCATAGGTCGTTTGAAGGCACAATTGCACAGAGTTCAGTTTTAAAATTTTGTGTGGTGTGTGACCTTCTTTTTAAGGTGTTTTCATTTTTCTTGCTAAAGGTTCTTCTTATCTTATCCTTTATGGGCTTATCTATACTAATACTATAAAGAGAAATGATTTGTATTTTTGTAGGTATTATTGTTTTAACAAGTAAATACCTACGTAAAAACTATTGGACCGTTTTGAAAATTCTTTCACCAGCTTCATTCTTCCCGAGTAAAATAATAATATGCTATACTATATCCCGATATTCCTAAGGGAACGGATACCACGCGGGTAAACAGTAACATAAACAATAAAAAATCAGGACGCTTAACCGTTTAATTAAATAGTTAAGTACCTAGTAGATCTTTAGAGAAATCTATTTGAAACCGAATTTCGAGATTACATTAAACGTTCTATCACAACATTAACAAACCTAATTTTAGCGTTCATTACGTGAAAAAAAAACTTCTTTTCCCAGGTGTCAACATGGCGCGGTTTGCCCTAACATTCCGTGCGCAGCGGGGCGCCTCGGCGGGGCGCCTCGTTATTAGCACCTCGCACTACAAAGAAAGCCGCGAGCCCCCCTTTAGGGGGAGGGGGGCAACCTCGGGGCCCCGCTGGCTGGCCACGCAAGCCTGTCCGTAAAAGTTGGACTTTAGGAAGTGAATCATCTTTTAATCAGCCGTTTTAGTACCATCAGTGCTTGGTGACTGGCGTTGCGGTTGACTAAGCACTTAAAATAAATACTCTTGCTTAGGGAAAAATGAATTAAAGATGTAAAAATAAGAGTAAGTACCTATATTTATAAAAAAATTTACTTTTTTGCATTAACAATGCAATTTTTATTATTGAAAAATTTAAAATGAAGTATTATAGAAAAAATCGACCCGTCTCACAACCAGTCGAACCCACGACCTTTTGCTCGCCCGCCCGATAGAGCAGTCGCCCGGATAGCGAAAGGTCGTTAGTTTGAGTCCCATCAGAGCTGGTTTGTGAAACGGGTCGATTTTTTCTAAAATACTTCATTTTAAATTTTTCAAGGGTATTTTTTATTAAACTTTCATAAGATTAACTTTATTTCCGAGTTGTGTTGTAAGTACCTAGGCTCGGCAGTAGGCAGACGGCATGAGTATTAATGAGAGACTTTGATAGTAAGAATCTACTTAAATGTAAAAGTAATTAAATTGGCATAAAAGTTGAAACACAACTGCATGTAAAATTATTTTTCTTTTTCCAGCGAAATAAATCTCATCAGTTTCCGAAGCCAGTCTCGGTATGCTGCCTCTAATGAAAACATTAAATCAAAACTGCCTTTACAACATACCTTGGCTTTTATGGCTAAATTAATAAAGTAATGTTGATAAACTTATCGACAGTTATCGCAATATCTTAAGTTATCAAAGTACCTACCTACAGACGTTTATGCGCTTACGATCATCATCGGCAATTTTATTGCCCCTTCTGATGGGGCACAGGCATTCCTTATGGATGGATAAGGTGAGTGGTCCATGCTGCCAACGCGAAATAAATGCAGATTGGTGATAAACACAACTGCGATCAACGGTTTAACATGCCTTCCAAAGCACGGAGCACGAAACCTTATTGGCATACTTACCTAAAGTACAAGTATGAAATATTTTGGTGAACACCTATGAAACATGCGCCAGTCTACCAAAAGAATAATTACGAACAACAAATACTATCGACAAAATGTTGTAAATGATATACTTACTTTTTGAAATATTTCAGTTCAATCAAAGATGTAAATAGTATATTATGATACAAGTGAGCTTAGGTTGCTCACTTGTATCATACGAGGTTGTTACGAGGCTGTGGGTTGCAGCCCGAGCCGCAGGCGAGGGCGTTAATCAGCCGAGTGTCTAGTGAGTAAGTTGCTCATGAGTTTCATACGCACTTTTTCAACACACTTGCGAGGAAAAACAAACATTTATTGAATACATATTGTATTAACCTAATATTAAATAAGGGAAAAAGCGCGCAAGAAATTTTTTTTGCACGCGCCAAATGTGCGGTGATTGATTACATACAGCCATACAGCCTACTTCAAAATAATTAAGTATAATAATAGTTATAAAATGCAAATGTTTTATAACAAATTATTGTGAATATTAAAAAATTTGATAATAATATACTTACTTAATTATGTTTTTTGTCTTATTTAGGGACACATTTATTATTCTAAAAACGTAAATGGATTTTCAGCCGTATAAAACCTCTTTGTTGTTACAAAAAAAGAACTGTATCTATTACCCGCTGAAATTGAAAATGCTCTGTTGTCTCGCATATAACTTGCAGTTAGGTACTAACTTAACTTTGTAGGGATACTGTATTACCCGGTTAAATTGAAAAGTCTCTGTTTACTCGCATATAATTTGCAGTTAGGTACTTACTTAACTTTGTAGGGATAATTCTATTACGCAACTAGTACTGTAATATTATTATGCACGCGTGGGTTATAGTTCGGTTTATGGCCCTAAGATCGATGTAATAAGGCTCACTTTATGAGCAAGTGTGTTGAAAATAATTTAATTTTACACATTCAAAGTGAAATATTTCAAAAAGTATATCATTTACGACATTTTGTCCATAGTATTTGTTGTTTGTAATTATTTTCTCGGATGACTGGTGCATGTTTCGTAGGTGTACACCAAAATATTTCATACTTGCACTTTAGGTAGGTATGCCAGGCTCCTTATAAAAAAGTTCGTAGTCTTTTTAGGCACACATCCAGTAACCGGACCATTGTGAAAGTCTATCAACCGCCTCGCAGAAGAGCCCGTAGCGCAGTGGCTAGCGCGCTCGGCCTGCGATCGTTGAGGTTAAGCAACTTTCGCAATGGTCTGTCACGAGATGGGTGACCAAAAACTTTTTATCGCGAGCTTCGTGCTTCGGAAGGCACGTGAAGCCGTTGGTCCCGGCTGTATTTGCAGTCGATAATACCCACCAATCAGCAATCAGCAGAGGTCTCGGGTTCGATTCCCGAACAAGACAAATATTTGTGTGCATGAACACGTCTATTTGTCTTGGTCTGGGTGTTTTCTATGTATATTAAGTATGTATTTACAAATAAAAAGTATTTAAGTATATATTTATCCGTTATCAAGTTCACATAGACACAGTTTCTTAAGAAATTAACTACGGGCTTAGATAATTGGTGTGATTGTATGAACATATTTATTTATTTATTTATTTAATGGGCCCGCGTGGTGGGTCATGGCCCGTTCTCCTTATCCATCCATAAGGAGAGCCAGTGCCCCAGCAGTGAGGATATTAAATGGCTGATGATTATGGTTAATCACCACAATCACTCATGCACTCTCACTCACAGGCGCTCACCACGAAATTACCCAAAAGGCTCGTGGTACGACCCTGAACAGGCAACATAAAATGCACGATTTTTAATACACGTTTTCAGGCCTTATCTGTCAGTCTGACAGCTTGAAGTGGTAAGTGAAATTACTTTAATTTCTATCAAAGCCATGTCTCCTGTTCATGGTTGTGTGCCGGTTGACATTAATTGGAAATATTTTCTTTATGATATAAAAAAAAATAGATAAGTAGGTATACTTTTTTGAAATAAATGAAATACTTACTTTATTTCTGTTTCACCGTTTTCAAAATAACCTTGCCTGCAACTACACTACCTACACTGCTTACAACAAAATAAACTGAAGAAAAAAAACACATAACGTTGCTGCCTAACAACAGATGCTATAACTAAAGAGCTCTACATTCCTATTAGCTGTCAAATGAGCATCAATTTTCCCGCGTTTGCGCGTGCGTCACCTGTGACATCTCGCACTCGCTTCTGATTGGTCGACACCTCCCGCCCATGTGCGGGGTGGGATCGTCTACCAAAAACAATGACACGACGTTTTCTTTTGTTTAGCTTAATTGTGACTAACTAGCACCATCGACAACGGTATCTATTAATAGAATCTTTTTATTAGAACGCTGTGAAAAGAATCGTTTGTAGGCTGATGAAAAAGTAAAAATATTATTTATAACTTTTTCTTAGGTGCCTGCCAGTCGACTCTAGATCTAAAAATAGCGTTATGAACTCGTAATTTCAGTTTTCTGTACTTAAACGTTTTGTATAAAAATATCAAGTGATGACGGATAGCCTTTTTTATTTTTAAAGCAGCTACAAATGACTTTAAAAAGAGGTTCACAATTAACAATAACGCGTGTTTGACGATTAAGCTCTCCACTCCTTTCCAAACGAGGGTATTGACAATCTATTAAGTGCGCGATCACATCCAGACAATGCGTCGAGACAGCCCTACAGGCACTCACGCGCACTACCAAAATAACACGACCGCGTCCAACTTATTAACACATCAAGCGAGCGCAACGGGACCGGCCGGGTTATTATTTAGCCGGGTAATAATGGAGTCATCATTTCTCCCGTGACAGCTTCACACCTTGAGTCGGGACGGGCGAATTGACTCTCTTTATTATGCTCTCGGGCTTCGCTTTTTTATGTTTTTATTCTGGTGTACGGTTTACGATCCCCTTTGTAAGCGAGGCCGCCTGCCGCGGCTAGCGCGGCTTAATCGTGAGTGGTGTTAAACAGACACCGATGTAAGAAGATTATCTGGATTTGAACAATTTAGGTGTTTTCGATTCTTTAATCTTATTGCCAATGATGTTGTTAAGTTAAGTTTTTTTATTACTTTTATGGTTTGGTGTTTTAAATCAGTTACTTAAATGCGTTTAAGGTTGGATTGTTATAGATTGTTTTTAAGAAAACTGATATTGTTTTATACTTAGTGAGGTGCATTTTCGCATCTCTTGAAAAACTGACTTCTGTTTTTACAGACAGACGGTTACGAATAAAATTAACAATTATTCTTCATGTTACTACAAGAGTCCATATCTATCACAATGTCTATCATGTATCGTTTCATATAAGTACCTAACGTATATCAGCGCCTATGAAGACAGTCGTTGTAAAAATATATGTTACGGAAGGGTTTTTAAATATTTTAAATTTCGCTAAAGCTCAGATCTGAATGACATTTCAATAACGTTAGGCACTATGTGACAAAGACGTCAATAGAAATTGTCACTTTGAACTTTCAAAGGAAATCAGACCTTATCGATTTACAGCATACAAAGAATTTTAAAACTAAAGGTGATAAAGCAATTTCTTGGTCGAGCTTACAGTGTATGACTATATGTTAATTTGAAGACGAATCGGATAGTTATTAAAAGTACTTACATTATAAGATAGCAGCCCTTAATTACAAGAGAAGGTATATTTAAACCAATGCAAACCAATCATCAGAAAAAAGCATACATACTACTTAGGTACCTACACTTAACGAGAAAAATATCAATGTTCCTGAAGAATGATAAATAACCAAGCCTTGTCCAAAAAGGTGTGATTACGTACGACTAGAGCAACCAATCCCGCATTCGGGATCTCGGTATTTGCAGGATTCAGCAAATGATAAATAAAATACAACATAATATTATTATTATAATGATCATATTAATACTCACAAAGAGATAATTGAGCTACCTGTTTTTTTAGTATAGAAAGAATTTAAACATAAAGTAATTTTTTATAGATTATAGAGATAATAAATCAAGACTTACTCGCCAGACAGGGCTTTCTGTAACATTAATTAGCGTTTTTGGGTACTTATTGTAGGAAAATGATGTGTTTTTATTTGTAAAATGTTAAGTATATGTATATAATTTGTTGATACTGGAAGTTTGGTGTATAGGTACCTCTTGTAATTCCGCTGTTTGCACGATCAGAAAATGATGTGCTCCCGGCATCCCGGTAAACCGAGAATGCCCTTCGTACGACTGTATGTCGGTGTAATTGAAAGAGGTGGCTAATAAAGCTTTTGAGCTATTCGCGGCATTCAAGCCATTAGGAAAACAGAGGTACAGGCGGCATTCGTAGGTCATCCAATCCTGCAGTGAGTGCGATATCCGTATTTATAGCATTAATGATTTTCAATCCCGCGGAATCTTAGTATTTTGAGATGTCGGCATAGCGAGATTGAAAGCCCTACGTACGACGGTATCTCGGTGTAATCGTGAGAGGCGGCTAATCGGGCCGATTGTCTGATTCAATAAGGCGTTTGAGCCATTCGCGGCATTGGAGCCATTGGCGGCATTCGGGCCCTGCTATCGCGGGATCACCAATCATTACAACCCATTGTACTTGCCGATGAGTCTTTATCAATATTTTATTAATCGACTATTTTTATGATTCGCAAAAACTTTAGAAATGGACACGTTTTCGTTTCATTTTTTTTGGGTATAATTGTTACAAACGTAATTGAGTTTTTGGTTTGGTTTGAAAGTGCCGCATTGTTATTTATAGAATCTCATTTATTTATAGTAAGTATCAGATTTTCTAAGAGAAGGTATGGTTATTAAATAAAATTTAGCTTTAATAGTAATTTTATCAGGTTTTTTTGTAATATGTTCTTGCAGCTTCCTAGGTGATAAAAGTCACGAAGAAATATGATATAGAGTAGCACGAGTCAAAATCGAATAGTTAAGTAAGTACTAATCGTTACCTTAAGCTTAGAACAAAAAATTGTACTGCAACTAGCGCCAAAAACTCCTCAGGCATGCGCAGAGCTATCTGACACGCACTCTACCTAACAGTTCTGTTAGCTTCAAATAAGTAATGTTAATATTCCTTCATTTAGGACGGGGAGTTTATTGGCAATTTTTATTACAAGTTTTGTTTTGCAATATGATAAGTATAAATAAAACACTTTCACGGGTTTTTTCACGCAATCTATTTAACAACTTGGTTACATTTTTGTTGTTTTTAGAGGTTTTTTGGTTTATCCGACGTTTCGGTACCTTTCCAGGGGCCGTGGTCACGGAAAACTGACCGTTTATACTGATAGTTTTCCGTGACCACGGCCCCATAAATTGCGTGAAAAAATCCGTGAAAGTGTTTTATTTATATGGACAGTTCGCGAATAAATCTAAGATGTGTTTAATGTTACAAGTAATTTGCCTTTGTTATAATTTCTTATCACAAAACTGGCACTCAATGAAAAATATACCTTTAATTAAGTATAAAACTTTAATTATGTACACGGCCTAATAAAAAGAAAGCGAAGCGCTATTTTGTGCGGCCTACATTGTAGAGTCACTAGTACATACTCGTAACTTATGTGAAAGTATTTTGACATATGAACCACGCAATGTCAACTGCTTGCACGTAAAATGTACAACTTAATACATTACGCTGTCACAAGCGGGAAACCGCGCTCAAAGAAACGTAATTAGCAATAAATTTAATATTCAATTACAAGCCAGAGTTAATTAAGACGCCAAGTAATTTAATTACTGTGTTTGTCAGTGTTTTCTTGCGCTCTGCTTCGCACAATATTGTGAATTTGAAGTCTGTGTTGTCAGTTTTTGTGGCTTTGCGCGTGAAAAGTGTCTGCTGTATTAATGCCTTTTTGCTTCTAGCACAGTAGGCTTGATTAGAAATTATCTTGTATCTATTAGTACATGTAATTGCATCATTTCTTACAAAGAGTGATACCTCTGGTAAAAATATTATGTAAATGGTAATTTTTTCTTCTGCACAGTGGGCTTTTATAGAAATTTTCTAGTATTTATTAGGACAGGTAATTGCATAATTTCTTACAAAGAGTATTATGGTAAAAATATTTTGAAAGTTTAAATACGTTTTTACTTCTTTTAGTATAGTGGGCTTTGGTAGAATTTTTTGAAGTATTTATTAGGGATATGTAATTTTATTTTATTGTAGTAGTAGTTACGACGCCAAGTAATATAATTAAGTAAGTACAATGTTTTCTTGCGTTCTGCTCACAATATTGTGGATGTGAAGTCTGTGTTATCAATTTTTGTGGCTTTGCGCGTGAAAAGTATCTGCTGTGGAAATACCTTTTTGCTTCTATGCTAGAAATGCTATAAGAGTAGTCTCGTGATAGGAATTAATACCTACTAATTTACGATTTTTGAGGAGCCCGTGGCGCAGTGGATAGCGCGCTCGGCCTGCGATCGTTGAGGTTAAGCAACGTTCGCAATGGTCGGTCACGGGATGGGTGACCAAAAACTTTTCATCTCGAGCTTCTCCGTGCTTCGGAAGGCACGTTAAGCCGTTGGTCCAGGCTGCACTTGCAGTCGTTAATACCCACCAATCCGCACTGAGCCCGCGTGGTGGGTCATGGCATGGCTCATTCTCCTTATTCATCCATAAGGAAGGCCAGTGCCCCAGCAGTGGGGACATTAAATGGCTGATGATGATGATGATGATGATGAATTTACGAGTATTACCTAAGACGTAACGTCAAACATAAAAAATACAAAATACTAATTATTGCAAATATTCTTAAAATAATTTACTAGAGAGGTCGTTCATGATTCTAGCTTAGCAAAGACAAATATGACTTCTTTTCATTTTGATTGAATTTTAAGTACCTACCTATCTATGCTCACTAAAACCACTAAGTGACTTGGTCTAGGTAATAGGTATTTAACTAAGTACAAGCAATTACATAGAGCACTACTAATATACTTTTAAAAGATAACTTAGTTAACTGATAGTGGAAAAAAGTTATGAAACCCTTGTGCTTAGTTTTTTTTAAGTAATTCGTACAAGTAAATGTACTTCACCAGACCTCTGATCCTTAAAGATCCCACAGTGTAAGATTTTCAATAGCGTACTATTAACTTTTTAATAAATGATAAACGATAAAAAAGGTTTTAATTAATAAAAGGAGTGCTAATTATAATAAAAAATGAAGGTATTGTAATTGTGCGGCGCGGCACCGCAGCTCAGGCACGTTCGATGCGAATCGTAAAAATCACCCCGCCCAGCCCGTGCACAGTGATACTCGATGCAGAGTTAACATAATATTAATGTTATGAAACTGTTTTACATAATTATTTTCTTTTAGTTTTGCTGGTCATGCTACTTCTACTGACTTTAATTTAATAAATTCAAATAGTAAGTTATGATTGATACGGGAAAATCAGTAGGTATTATTTGTTTGTCCGTCTTTCACATTAAAACGGAAGAACGGATCAATGTGATTTTTGGTACGGGGGTAGATTGGGAGCTGGAGAGTGACATAGGCTACTGTTTTGTTTATCCCGGAAAAATATCACATTCTCTCAGGATAATGTCGTGTGACACGCGGGCGAAGCCGCGGGCGGAATGCTAGTGATTTATATAATAGGCTGGAAATAGTCAAATAATACAACAGTTTCCTTGAAAATCAATTTACCAAAATAGTGGGTAGTGTTGTAATTTGAGACGGAGCAATACTTGCTCTACAGTATTACTTTAATCAGTAAAGCCCTGTTTCTTTTTAATGTATACAAATTTTTTGTACTTACAAACAATTTACACGAACAACTGCTACTTCTTTATTAACGATAAATGTTTATTTATTCAAAACTTTGTTTCTTTTGCCATTTCTCGGCGATCGCCGTCTTTTTTGTGTACAACAACAGTTACACTTATATTTTCAAGTTCAACTATAGTATAAATAAAACACTTTCACGGATTTTTTCACGCAATTTATTCAACAACTTGGTTAAATTTTAGTTGTTTTTTGAGATTTTTTGGTTTATTCGACGTTTCGGCACCTTTCCAGGGGCCGTGGTCACGGAAAACTACCCACTATTTTTTGATTTTAATAAAAGAATATACCCACTCTAATTGTCTTTGTTTTTCGTTCGGAAACAGGATACGGTTAGGTATTGATTATTTTAACATTATATTTAATTATAACAAAATGATTTATTAATTTAATATTTTGATTTGTTTAAGTAATTTGGATAATAATTATTTATAGCAACGCAAAAAGTTACTGACTCGACCACCAGTTCACAAAAGTTGGAGCCCTTCGGAGAAAGAACTGGCAAGAAAACTACACGAAGGGGGACGATCTCCGTTTATTAAAATTACTAGCGGCCGCCCGCAGCTTCGCCCGCGTGGACTACACGACGTCATCCCGGGAAATGAAATAAAGTAAGATAAAAAACAGTTATTTCGATCTTCAAAATAAATTACAGTTTCTCGAACACTGAGAAATTTAAACTGTTTCCGCCTTCACCACGTGGAGGTGCTTCCAGCTTATGTTATTTACGTTTTTTTCATTTCTTCATGCATTCATTTCCTTTAATCAAATACTAAGAAAATCTTTTACTGTATGCTCGAGATATTATAAGAAATTTGTAAAATGTAACAGCTCTGATGTCACGCTGTGTTGTGTGGTTAGCATGGTTCTAATTAATATCTTTCTTAATATCTGGAACACACCCTTCCTTAAGGCGCTACGCTATATTCGTATATCTTAAACTTTATCTGGGCTCTGGGGGAAATCAGATGAACCATACTTTAGATTTTTGTGTCAATATAGAAAAACCTTATCACGCTGAACAACTTCTCTGAAGACTCTTTAATAGGATATCATCTCAAGTTTAGCTCTGCTAGGGTTCCACATCAGGTGTACCAGACCTTCGATATTTTTACGTCGATCAAAAATGTTCAACACGTTAAACACCTTAGACTCTGTTTGTGTCTTAAAGCTTAACCTGGCTGCTAGGGTTCCACACCAGTTCCTCACATCACTCATCACATGATTCACATATCCAACCATATTTTTGGTAAGTATCCGTTTCGTTTAAGAAGGCACCTGGATTTATTTTTTTCTATTATAAGTATAGCGGCCAGCCGCGGTTTCACACGCGTGGTTCCCGTTCCCGTAGGAATATCGGGTAAAAAGGTATCCTACGTGTTATTCCAGCCTATAATCTATATCTGTTGCCATCTAGATCCGTTCAGTAGTTTTTGCGTGAAAGGGTAAGTGTAGCATCCATACATCCATACTCACAAACTTTCGCATTTATAAAAGGGGAGCTTTATTAACGACAAATGTTTTTTTAAAAAGAATATACATTTCATTTGACTTAATAATACGGTAAAATCGTAGACAGGTAAAATAATGCTAAAAGCTAAAATAGACGCGAAACGTCAGCTCGTGCGGTGAAAATCAAAGTCCCACACTCCTCACTGACCTTTATTTATTATGCACACTCCTGTTTGTTCCGGTGACATTCGTGACAGAGGAGCCACTTGCGATTCGAAATAAGGTGTCAAAATGGACTGTCGTATGAAAACTGTTTTAGTTACAAAGATTATCACCGGAACAGAAAACTTTGTTGCACTTGTGCCTACTATCAGGGAAAATGACCAAAGAGAATGTAATACTACGTTGAGATGACAAATGATATTTTATTTTTCCTAATTAATCAATCACATGCACTAAGAAGTTTCAATTCCAACTTCGAAGTCAATCACCCCAAAAGTAGCTTTTTACCACTTTTAAACCCTGTTAAGGGATAAATATAAAAAAATACGAAACACATTTTCAATTAATTTTGTGAAGGAATATCTATGCCAAATTTCAAGTCAATCGGGCCAAGGAATCACGTTTTCCCATACAAACTTTGCCACCCTGTTTCACCCCTTAAGGGGTTGAATTTCGCAAAATCCCGTCTTAGTGAGCACCTACGCCCTAAATGGAGCCCCCATGCAAAATTTGAGACTCCTAGCACTTATAGTTTCTGAGATTTCGTGATGAGTGAGTGAGTGAGTGATTTTCCCTTTTATATATATAGATTTGCAAAAAGAACTAACCGTATCTTTAGTTCTTGCAGTGTGTGGTTTAGGTTGTGACTTTACTTGATGGATTATAGGGTCCCAAGCTGGTGGTATCTTCCAACCATCTTCTCTATTGAAATTTGGGTATTTACTAATTTCAATAGCCTCGCGCATCAATCTGGGAAAGTATCTTGGTTCTCTAGCGAGGATCTGCGGTTTGTCAAACCTTATATAATGGTTGGTTCCCTCAAATGAATGTTCACACACTGCAGACTTATTATCGCGCCTATGTTTGATGTCAGCTACATGTTCTTTAACGCGCGTCCCTATGCTTCTCTTTGTTTGCCCAATGTCTGCGACTATTGGGGATACCGGAGAACTATCTACTATTATTTATGGAGGATTTTGAGAAGAAGGCGCTGGCTTCAACACCAGTGTATCCCCGGTTATACAAACGGTACGTAGATGACACTTTCACAGTACTACCTAAAGATAGTGCCACTGCTTTCCTTGACCACCTTAACTCTATTCATCCAAATATTAAATTCACTATGGAGTTAGAGGCAAATAAGAAACTAGCCTTTCTAGATGTACTTGTTATCAGGAATCCTGACCAAACTTTGAGCCACACTGTGTATCGAAAAGCAACACATACAGATAAATATCTAAATGGTGACTCTCACCATCACCCTTTACAGTTAGCTACCGTAGGAAAATCTTTGTTTCAGAGAGCTCGCGGCATCTGTGATGCTGAACACCTGAGTGGCGAGCTTCGGCACGTCGAGCAAGTACTGCGAAGTAAAAAATTGCCAGTACCTCGCAAACATCACAGAAAACGCACCAAAGCAGCCACAGTAGAACGTCAACCTGCCATTCTGCCATATGTGAAAGGTGTCACTGACAAGATTGGGAGGATTCTGAAGCGTGCTTCGATTCATACTTACTTCAGGCCGCCGAAGAAGATTAACCAATTCTTACCACCAGTCAAGTGTAATATCCCCTTTCAAGTTGCAGGCGTTTACAAACTAGATTGTGACTGTGGGCTCTCCTAGATAGGGCAAACAAAGAGAAGCATAGAGACGCGCGTTAAAGAACATGTAGCTGACATCAAACATAGGCGCGATAATAAGTCTGCAGTGTGTGAACATTAATTTGAGGGAACCAACCATTATATAAGGTTTGACAAACCGCAGATCCTCGCTAGAGAACCAAGATACTTTCCCAGATTGATGCGCGAGGCTATTGAAATTAGCAAATACCCAAATTTCAATAGAGAAGATGGTTGGAAGATACCACCAGCTTGGAACCCTATAATCCATCAAGTAAAGTCACAACCTAAACCACACACTGCAAGAACTAAAGATACGGTTAGTTCTCTTTGCAAATAATTTTAATAAACGGAGATCGTCCCCCTTCGTGTAGTTTTCTTGCCAGTTCTTTCTCCGAAGGGCTCCAACTTTTGTGAACTGGTGGTCGAGTCAGTAACTTTTTGCTTTGCTATAAATAATTATTATCCAAATTACTTAAACAAATCAAAATATTAAATTAATAAATCATTTTGTTATAATTAAATATAATGTTAAAATAATCAATACCTAACCGTATCCTGTTTCCGAACGAAAAACAAAGACAATTAGAGTGGGTATATTCTTTTATTAAAATCAAAAAATAGTGGGTAGTTTTCCGTGACCACGGCCCCTGGAAAGGTGCCGAAATGTCGGATAAACCAAAAAATCTCAAAAAACAACTAAAATTTAACCAAGTTGTTGAATAAATTGCGTGAAAAAATCCGTGAAAGTGTTTTATTTATATGGACAGTTTACGCAGAAATCTAAGATGTGTTTATTCAACTATAGTAATTTTTCGCCCACTGTGCATCCGCCAATTACATAAAAGCACAGATAATATTTAAAAGCGTATCATTTAGCGCTGCGAAGTGTTATTATGTAACCTCTGCGATACGATCGCACCAGCATGTGCCACACCGACACTGCCTCTTTGCTCATTGCCAGTTTACATCAGTACCCCGAGTGTAAGTTTTTATGTCAAGCAAACGCAAACTATTTCGAGTACGTATTTATGTCAATTTGTATGAAAACTGCAAAAGCGCGCTACTCGCCGCTAGAGGCGCTGATACAGTTTTCATACAAATTGACATAAATACGCACTCACGATAGTTTGCGTTTTTTAACATAAAAACTTACACTAGGGGTACAGAAACGAATAATGCTGAATGAAAAATTGGCGATTAACATCAGCATTTTCGTTAATATGAATGTGACAAAGTTACATACAAACTTCTTATAAGACTACTATAAGTACTTACTTTTTGCCCACTGTGTATTCGCCAAAAGGGTATTTGACTGATTTTGTAAATTTATAAAAATATTTTTTTAATATTAGCAACACAATATATTACTTACTTATTTATTTCCAAATATTTTGAATGTTTTCAGAGATATAGAGCATCAACATTTCCGATTAGACAAAGAGAGCGCTACAGGCTTGTGAAGTCTCAAGCCTGTAGCGCGATAGTCTCGCCATAGAAAATTTAGTTTTATAAGGTACCTACGGCTAGAATCACAATTAAACAGCTCAAAAGTAACTTATTTTTACTTTTATGCATTCACAATGCAATTTTTATTATTGAAAATGAAGTAGCTTGTTGTAAAACAGATGATTTTTTTTCATTTCGGTATTCTTATAAGTATGGTAAATTTTTAAATGTCATTATTAAATAAATTGGCGATTAACAGCTAAATTTTCTATAACGACTATGTGATAATGTGCATCCGCCAATTTTATTATGTAAAACCGTTTTTATTTAAGGCCCGTGGTATCGCCAACGACCTTGGGCATAGAAAAGTGGCCTAATTTTCCCGCCCGCTACCCGCACCAAAACAGCTTAAACACACGTTTCGTCAAAACTATGTATTATTTTAAAACGAAAAATGCTCAGTTTTAAGTTAAACAAGTTAGCAATCTTTTCCTGAAAGAAACGTGAAAATATCACTTGTAGTTTAGAAGCAGTAGCGTATTTCAAGTTGAAAACAGCTTCATTTCAATGTTTTTTTTTAATAGTATCTTAAAGACTATGTTTTTTTTAAATGCTCAGATTGAAGTTTATTTATCAATATTTAATATATATTAATTCTGGATTCATCAGTAGGCTAATTTATGAGTTTTAGGGCCTCAAAAATGATCGTTTCACGACTACATGCACCTTAACGTTGCAAAGTGTTGTGTGACCTCTGCGATACGATCACGCCAGCGTGTGCCATACCAACCTCACTGCCGTTAGTTTAAATCGGAAACTAATAATGTTTTATTAAAATATATGCATTAAGTATGTATGGCATTAAATACACAAATCAAAGTTTGTCAATCAAAATTAATACAAGTAAGGCCTTGATAAGATCGAATTGTAAACCTTATCTTTGTTCTTGAAAGTGGCCAAAGGATCTTTTTAGTTGTGATATTGACCTTTTTGGTTGTAATAAAATGTGTTGTAAGGAACCCAGCTGGAAGATCATAACACCGATGGAATACGCACGTACTGTTCATATTAATTAATGAACATCATTTCTCAGGGCTTCTTATCTAGAAAGCTGTACAGAGCCGTTCGTTTATACGAGTTCGTTATTGTTGTTGGAAATTGTTTTGGATTGAAATTGTTGCATATTTAAATATTTAATGTTTCTGCGAACCATTTCCTTAAATTGTTATTAATAACATTGTTTTGCATATCAGCTGTCTTACTCTATCTATCCCTACATGTTTATTGACTAATAGCTCATCCTCGCGGTTTCACCCGCGTGGTACCCGTTCCCGTGGGAATATCGGGATAAAATACAGCCTATGTCACTCGGGAAGAATGTAGCCTTCTAATGGTCAAAGAATTTTCTAAATCAGTCCAGTAGTTTCGGAGCCTATTCGATGTAAACAAACAAACAAACAATCAAATCTTTCCTCTTTATAATATTAGTATAGATAATGTAATTTGACTTTGATGATAAGAATCTGATACCTACAAATTAAAATGCTCCTGTTTAAAATATCAGTCCAATTTTATCAAAGAAAACAAAATAATCTACTGAGGCGATTTACTTAAACATAAACATAACATAAACCACAAAATAATCACAAAACCCAAGTACTTACCGTAGGTACCGGAAACTGAAAACCATATCTGTTACAAAAAAATGCAAATTTAACAAAGTTCATGAAATAAATCTCTTTCCTATGAACTTATAAAAGAAAGATTTATATATATATATATATATACTTACCTACAATTTAATTCCCACGGAAGCTAAGCGATTAAATTTCACAAATCCAACAATATAATTACAGTACCTACTTACATACAATTTAAAAGTGCGTATAAATGCGAAAGGAAAAAAAAACAAAGTAAAACGTTTGCCGTTGGCCAATCGCATGGATTTATCAAAATAATAAGGCGTTAAAAGAACCCTTAATAGTTTGTTAAGCGCTATAACGCCGGAATAATAAGCGTACGGCTGGCAATAACAATAACAATCAAAAATAATGTTTCCCAGCCTGATAACTAGGATTGCTGTCGCTTCAGTACCGCACTGGGAAAAGGATTCAAAGGTCGGAGGTTACATTCAATGAGTTGAACGTATATTGAAATTGTAAAATCGAAACAAAAGACTGTGTTAATTTTATTTTTAATCATTTTAAAAAGGTTTATAACGCGTTGGGTTGCGTCTTTTCAATATGTATGAGATTCATGAAGAGCCCGTATCGTAGTAGTCGGTATGGTTAAGCAAATTTTGCAATGGTTGGTCAAAGGGTGGGTGACCAAAATCTTATACCACCTATATTATCTCGAGCTCGTCCGTGCTTCGAGGCACGTTATGCATATGTCGCAGCCAACTGGTTAAATCCGCCATTCAAGTAAACGCCTAGGCCGATAATTTTTTCCGTAAGCTATTTTATCTTCCCATTAGGTTGACAGAGTCACAAAAAAAAATAACCATGAAATTTAGGACGATTCGCTGCGCTTCGCGATCGCCTTAAATTTCTAACCTATCACGTGTTCTACAGGACTTCCGAGGGGTAAATGCTGCCATACTTAACCATCCGCCGGATTTAACCATCCGCCTGCGACACATACATGGTCCCGGCTTGCAGTCGTTGATACCCACCAAACCGCATTGGCGCGTAGTGGGTCATGGCCTATTCCCCTTATCCATCCATAAGGAAGGAATTCTTATTACCTAAGTAGCTCTGCCGGGAATAGATTTTGCTTTATTTTCAACATAAATATGAATTGTACTAAAATGGCATTGTAAATAAAAAATAATAATATAAAAATAACTTTAAGTAAATCAATGTGTTTCACGAAAATGGCATTGTTAATGCAAAAAAAAGTAATTTTAAATCAATGTGTTTCGAGCAATTGTTACTCCCATAAAGCCACAAAACAAAATTTGGCACCACAACTCACCGAATCCATATTAATTCAAAACATCAACCTACAATTACAAGTCAATAGATAGCGACCAATTTTCTTGGTTCACCCCCCAATAAATCATCGTTTAAAAACCCGTACGTATTTATCCGTACGATAAGCTTTCGCAATTTATAACAGGCATAACGCTGTGCCATATCTGGTTGGTAATTTCTCAAATGCACACCTCACCTCGCCCGTAGCGAGCAAATTAAATTGCCGACTGTACTTGTGAATACGGTATTTTACTGATTTTTTTTTATTTCTTTAAAATGTTTTTCGAACTATTAGCTACACAAAACAAGTTTTCATTTTGAATTATCTTGAATATTTTCAAAGATATAGGACTTCAAACTTTATAATTAGACAAGGACAGGACGCTATCTTAGTGACGTCAGTGGGTTAGTAGCGTCATAGTCACGCCATAGAAGATTTCGTTTTAGAAAGAGACAGCTATAGTCAAAATCAAACAGACTATAATTCTTTTATTATAAAACAGATTCAAATTATTTTTTCACATTTGGTATTCTTAATTGCAATATTTTTTAACGTCATCATTAAATATCTACATTTCAACAACAGTAAAATACCCTATTGTAAGTCTGTATATAAATTGTTATTTATAAAAAAGCTGGAGAGTTTGCTTGTTTGTTTGAACGGGAAAAGTCAACAAAAGTCGGCTGGACCAGGTTTGTATATACAGATTTGATTCAAGATACCTACAATATTATTTGATCAGTTTATGGTGTTTTATAATACAAGTTCTTGTAAACGTCAAATAATCTACGCTATCGGTTTCCAAATCCTACGGCGCGCGGCGGGGCGGGACATCTAGTTGGTAATTTCTCAAATGCACACCTCACCTCGTCCGTTGCGAGTAAATTAAATGCCGACTGTACTTGTAGATTGTAAATCGATATACAGGTTTTTTTTCGCGATATCGCACTTGGTCCCATAGTAAAAATTTATTGTATTGATGGTTAATTTCACCCTCTGAAGTGACATACATATTTAAAATTGTTATTATAATAACCCTCCTTCTGTCGCAGTCGGGTAAAAAAGTTGGAGAGTTGGCTTGTTTGTTTGAACGGGAAAAAGCAGAACGGTAAAAACGGATGGTATTGCGTTTACTATTACGATTACCATAACGACAGTTTTCCTGCTGAGGCTACTGTTCCCCATAAAATAATTAGCTAGCTAGGTAGGTAGCTAGAGTGCCCGCCAGATAACTCTGCGCGCGACTGGAGCGTTGTTGAATCTAGCTACAGTACATGTCATTGTAGATGTGGTATAAAGATTATTTTCCGATTATTACCCCGCGCCAACTTATCTGACTCGCACTCTACTTTACTATCCATTACGATGTGTTATTAAAATAAAAACTTTTACACTAGAATGCGCCCCCGATAAGTCTGTGCGCGGTCAAAATCGAATACCTACTAATTTACCGTACAGTAGTACAATGACATGCTCCTGATACCATAAAACATTATGGTCCAACAAACTTTTTATAGTTTATGGACTGACAAAGGAATCAACAACCCAACTTTTTATATCAAATCTCACACAAAACTTTTAATCTCCACCGTCCAGATTAAGAATGTAATTACATTATAATAACCCAAATCAATTAGCCTCGCATGGGAACACAGAATTTAATTAGCGAAACACAAGAAAACAAATGTCAAAAAGGTATTAAGAAAAAAGGAGAAACAAAAGTTTTTCGGTTACGGCCGGTACCTGCTCGACCCGGCACCTTGTGGCAAATTGAAAACGACGCGCTTGCTCTCCAAGGCAATAATAAATCCTCAAATAATAATAATTCATAAATAATAATCGTGGATGAAACAAAATAAAAATATACACGTCGAAATAATAAAGGATTCGGGCGGGCGCGCGAGCACACGGGGCGGTTTCGTTAATAAGGTTTTTGCTTTATATTTCGGGAGTCATGTTAAGACTAGCTTTCTTGTGAGTTGTGTTAAAAATAAGTGCATCTAGATGTTTATCCTTAAAAAATACTTTTACTTTAATTTCGGGACTTCTTTTTAGATGCACAAATGAAAATATACCTACACATTTCATATACCTAGTAACAAAAGTCGAACATATTTCAAAGTTATCAAGTAGAAAAAATAAAGTTTATAATGGCTTGTGCCTTGTCGGTAAAGCATACCGGTCTAGGCAACCATTACTTTTTATTAATTTTAATTAAGTCCCTCATGAAATGTTCGCATCACACGACTGCCCAAAGGCGACGTGTCTGTAACAATGTAAAGAGTAACGAGTTTCCTATTACGAACTCATTTATATTGTTCCTGAAATGAATCAGCTTCTTGGTACTAATTATGTACCGTTAATGGCTTCTTCATTTATGGATAGAGAATGTACTACTAAATTTGATTTTGTAATATATAAGGTATACATTGATTAACTGCTTTCTGACTCTATCTACGGTCGAGCCAATTGAATAGTGACCCACAATAAGTATTTTATCAAATATAAAAATCAATAAGAAATTCAAACTAGTGGACATTGATACTGACCTTTATAGTTCGTGAAATTTTCCATACCTATGCACCTACCCCCTTATTAATAAACGAAGAGTAGGTTTACACCTAGGTTTAACCAAAGGGTTTGCTTAGGAATATGACGCTTTGAAACGTCAAACGTAAGGAGTAGGTAATATTGCTAAGCAATATTTTTGGTTAAGGTGTAAACTTACTCTTTGTTTATTATTAAGGCTGGAGTTTATAATTTTTTAGAATAAAATGAGGATGTATTAAGTTTTTACTTGTGTTGTGTAAGAAACTAAGTTGCAACCCAACCCAAGAATTCACCCCGTGTGTACCGGCGCGTCGAACATAAAATTGTTTTTTCAAGCAACAGCTATAATTAGGCGATATGTTACGTTTTTGTTTGGCCCACATTTCCCGATCCTCTAATTTTTGTGTTTTTTGCCGCTCCTTTTGTAGTCGTTAATATGATTACACCGTTGGATGATGGCTTCATACGTGTTTTAGGTTATAACTTAATTTGCTCGGGGTTTCTTATTTGTTTTTTTATTGTTGGCCGACTTCCTGAGAGCCGCGTCTGTCGTGTTTTTTGCGTCTGGTCGTTAGGTGAAGGTGATTGAATTGTGATGGCCGACAGTGATTATTTACTCGGCGATGATGTTCGCGTTCTGTCACGTACGTAATGTTTTGGATAATTGTTTTGAATTATTTTGAACTCGTTTTTTTAAACTCGTCGTGTCACGTATTTGGGCGTACCGTCATGTATCAAGCAGAGTCGACACCATGTGTTTCAAATCGCTGATTCATGGTAATTTATCTTTTAATGGGATTCGTTTCGGAGATGTTGGTAGCAAATAGGTGGCTACTGCTGTTATGTTTGATTAACAGTTGGTTTTTAAGAACTCGAGTACCTAATACCGTGTTCGCACTATGAATAGAGAATAGAGAACAGCAGTTAATTGCGAAGTAATTATAGAACATCGTAAAAAAATTAACTGGTAACTATTTCACAACGTTGGTCTGACGTCTGCATTTTTATTGAAATTTTAATTCTTTAACTTGTATTTTTTTACATTTATTAAAATCCCATTTTTTAAACACATACCTCACTTCCACGGCTTCCAATAAGGTCGTTCCTTCGACTTAACTTGTTCAGTTGCAGTCGCGAGCAACACTCCTAGCAACCCTACCATGAGTTTTTATACGAATAACCACTGAACTAAAAGACGCATGCCACCTCCAATCAACAATACCGCTAGATAACCGGTTGGAGCGTCAAAAACGGCCAAACAAATAAGAGCGCATTTCATATTTTTTATAGCTTTCTGTCATTTACGACGTAAGATTGTGTCATTAGCAATTTCCCGGTATGCGGACAGGCTTTTGACACTGATCCCTAAGCAGCGCTATATTCCCGATCGAATGCCACGTGGACAAACTCACGGGCGGCCACCAGTTACCGTCACAAGAGCTCATAGTAGGGCCCTGTCAACTCCCAAGCAACTCCTAGCAATTTCCCGGCCGGCTGACAGGCAAATATGAAGTGATCCCTAAGGTCGCGATATAACCGTCTACCAGGCGAACGAAGTCACGGGTTGACACTAGTCATCGTTACAAGAGCTCATAGTAGCGGTCTGCCAACTCCCGAGCAACTCCTAGCAATTTCCCGGCCGGCTGACAGGCAAATCGCCCGACACGTGCAAATTGGCAAGCGCGACACGCAACACTCTCTCTCACACGACACGATTTCCTTGCCTGACGAATAAACTGATTTGAATAAGCCAGACAATAACCTAAAACGCTGACTGTCTTTTTTCAATATACTAAAAAAAAAGCATAATTTATCATAATTCTAGTAAAACAAGACTAGTTACCTATCGAATTCTACATTCTAGTATCGAAGCGGTTTGAACAATACGATAAACTCACAGCTTCGCTATGTTACGAGTGTAAGACTTAGGATGATCGCCTAAAACTGATTTAATAATGGTACTTTAAAAATGAATTAAGTAACAATTTTTCTAAAAAACGAGCAAGAAAATTTGTTTTATTCGTTGATGCGATTGATATTTGAGTTAAAGCTGCATGTTACTATGAAGTCAATGGAGATATTTTAAGCATTATCGTGTCGTAAAAGATAAAAGCACCAAAGAGTTACTACATATTGAGCTGTTTCGGCAAACTTGCTGGCGACATAGAAAGTGTCACTGCAACTTGGTAATTACTTAGTTGCGTGAAAAACTGTAGACTCGAGGGCTTGTTAGTATCGATAAAATTGAAAGTGTATTAGGGAGGTTAAACAGTAGAGTAGTGGAAAAAATCTACATTAATTTGTTATTTCTATATTGTCAATCGCCATAACAATAATATTTCCAACATTGTTGTGATCCGATGTTCAGAGACAAGATAGCCAGTTTCTTAGGGGTTGAGGATTTCAGAAACATCAGATGTGATGATGAATAGGTATGATTAATAGGTGTAGGTAATCAACAATTTCTTCCGTAAACTTCATTTCATGTTCAAAGTAGAGAAGCAGTTTCTAACTTTTCACATTTCTATTTTGACTCATTTATAATAAGGTGGTTATGTAAGTAGGTACCTATAAATACGGGGGTTTGAATGATGAGAACAAACTATTTATAATTGAACCTACAAATTGTATTATAACATAAACAAAAGATTTAATAAAACCACATTTTACGTTTACAACCGTTTTATTTACCGCCTTACGACAAGCCTACACACGCGAAATCACGTAGGTGTACCTACATCGATTACATAGATTGCTTTCCGAATCTAAATCAATTTTATTGGTCCACTCGTATCGCTGTACACTAAACTTGTTAAGTAATTACGTACCATCCAGTTACAATAGACCTTCGAACTTCCATACAGTTGCGCGGCATAAACGTTGAATACTTACACAACGCAAATGTATTTTTCTTAATTTACTACGTGGTAGCACTTAGCCTTTATAACACCTGATGGTACGTGTAGATAAGGCTGAGGAATCTTCAGCCACTGAGGTACTGACCATCTTATCTCTAACTGCCGGAACACAACAATGCTGAAAACATCGTTGTTATGGCGTCAGACTTAGATAAGATGGTGGTAGCTAGCCAGGCGGACTAAGAACAAGTCCTACCACCAACCAAACCGAATACAATATGTACCACCACCTCCACTGGGAATTGAACCCGGGACCTCTGGGTCTAATACCGGTGGTGTGTACCACTAGACCACAGAGGTGTGACCTCTTTATGGTTA
This sequence comes from Crambus lathoniellus, assembly GCA_949710035.1. NCBI lineage: Eukaryota > Metazoa > Arthropoda > Insecta > Lepidoptera > Crambidae > Crambus > Crambus lathoniellus. Next base: position 25,560,782 of record OX453302.1, on the reverse strand, counting down.
GGAAGTTTGAGCGTAAAAATGACGTGATAGGCCCAAGTATACTGGTCGACGTCTGACTCCGGTTTGTATGATAATTTTTAAATCGACCTCGCCGTTGAAAAATTGATTTCAACTGATACGCTTTTGATTATACGGTCGGCGACTGTTACATATAATTATTTGTATACAGCCTGCCGACTGAAATTGTTTCGAACAATCGAATGATCGGCTTACGGCCACTTACGTGGGTAATGTCCGCTGGAGTTAATAAAGCAATTTGGTTTGTGTAAGATTATTGTTTTTATAACCTAGCCTTGTTTTAAATGGTAATGGGACGGGATGCTAAGTTAATTTTTACGTAACGTTGTTTTTGTTGTAATAACGAAATGGAGCGAGCTGACGAATGTCACAAATTCGTTTTCTTAGTTGAGTTAGTTGGTAGCTATAGTCACAATGTAGTGTCATGATTTGAAGATAAACATTTAGTAGCTTGCCAAATCGTTACCCTTTTTTTGTTAAAAATCCATACTAATATTTTAAATGTGAAAGTTTGTTTGTTTGTTTACGTCAAAACGGAGCACCGGATCGAGACGATTTTTGGTATGGGGATAGTTTGGGAACTGTAGATTGAGGCTACTTATAGTTCCAGAAAAAAATAATTTCGGGATAAAAAAGAGTTTATGACCGTATATCTCAGACCTACTAAAATATACACAAAAAAAACCTCAAAAATCAATCAAGCCGTTTCGGAGGAATTTGGTTACACACACTGTGACACGAGAATTTTATATATTAGATAGGTAATATGTCTCATAGATATAAATAAACTTTTTAATATCTTTTATTTTTTTATCTTTTTTATTTTACTTGTGTGTGTACTAAATCTATAAATAAATATTTTCTCTGATTGTTAGTACCTACGTAATTATTACCAGAAGCATAACACATGGGTTTTCACTATCAAAATATAAAATTACCACAGATAAACCATTCGACACAGTTGTAACCATTATTTTGTCGCCACCAGTACCGTAATAGCGATCCGGTCTGCATTTATCTCAGCACAACTCTCCATTTGAGCTATTGGAGCTAAACGGGCACAATAAATTACAATAAATATTAGCTGCGTCGTGAACTTGTGAGATCAGAGATGGAAGGTGCCTTAAGTGCCTGGTAATCGGGAACCCACGCTTTGTAAGTGTCAGAGTGTTTTGATAAAAGAATTGAGAAGAGAAGACCTCACGATGCTTGTAGATTAAGATTGTGGAGGCAATTCGTTGATGTCTGTTTAGCTGTGATAGCATCAATTTAATTATTGGACCGTTTGATAGTTAGTACAATGACATTGTATTTTTGATGGGATAGATCTCTGGCGTAATAACTTACTAATTTAATTAAAACAATTAATACTTCAACTCATTTCATATTTCCGGTGGTACCACCGATGACCATAATATCATGAAGATTCGACCCGTAGGAGACTACAATATACCACTTTATAATGTCCCGGTCTGAGCGTGTTAATTCAAAAGACGAAAATGCGTGACTTTTTCTTAGTAATCTTGGTACTTCTTGATCTGATAATAGGTTCAAGAAATATAGGGCAGAAGCCCCGGTTTTGGCCATTGTACCGGTTTTGGCCACTTTTTGCTCTAAAAGTTTTCTAAACAACTATTCGCCATTTTTGCTAAAGGGAATTTATTTTATTTATTATTATATTTTAAGGTAATAATAACAACTGTTAGAAATTTTTATGTCATACGATTTTTTTCAATAAATTTCATTTTCTGTTCAAAAAAAAAATTGTATGAAAATTTTAAGAAATTTGTTTTGGATGAAATACTTTATGAACCTTTGTTTTTTATAATTAAATTGTTGTTTTGCACTGGATTGGTTTCTAGTGCATTAGAATATATTGATTTAACCTAGGTTTGGTTTTGATTTTTCGCTATACTTACAAAAGTTTAGCTATCAATAAGTGGCCAAAACCGGTACATTTGGCACCTCTCACACATTTTGTGTTATATACAAAAAACAATTTAATTTTTTAAAATTTGAATTATTTACCTTCAAAGGTAGATAAATTACCTATAATTTAAGATATAATTTGTGTCTTAAATACCTAAGACCATTTAGTACTTAGTGCTTAAAAGTCAAAAAACCCTTAAAGTGGCCACAAAGGGTACCTCTGCCCTACCTATGGAACGCGCAAAGATTCATAAAGTTAATTTTAACGTTGTAATATTTGTAATGCCAGTCGGACTTTATTTTGGTACGATAGAAAGACTGGCCGGTAAGTTAGCCATAGGTTACTTTTTGATAACAATAACAAACTTAAAAGGAACTGAAATAAAAAGTAAGAGTTTTGTGTAATAATCGCTGCTGTAGTTTAGAAATAAAATACCCATAATTTCATACGTTTTTGCCGACACTTTTCTATGCATACATGCATGCAAGCCCAATTTATTGTTTGAAAAATACTCGTCGTTTAGGTAATGAGTTTTAGTGAAATTCATTAGTTGGCGTGTCACAGGGCGCTATCGTGGCGCAAGTGAAAAGTGTGCCGTCTCTGTGCAGGTGGGGTAACCACTTCATAATGTGGCTTAGAAAATTGGGTGACCATGTAAATATTACGAAAAGCGGGATTTTTAACACTATGATCACGGAGTAACTGACTCTACCTTGTGACGTTACTCCGTGATCATGGCGTGTGCAACTGCGCCGAAATATCAGGGACTAGACAATAATTCAAAACATGGTAAAAATTCCGCTTTTCGTAATATTGGGTGGCCATGCTGTTAGTTTTTTTTGCTTTATGGTTGTGAGGACGGTCACAGGTTTTAATCTTTTCGCCCATCACGTTACACGACTGATAGTCTGGTATTGAACATACAAACACTACGACAAAATTTATTACTAACTATTTGGTGAGGTGAGATGATCGAAAACATCTGTCTTCTACATAATTCTAGATAATCTTTGTTTGAACACAATATTATATTACACAAAATAAGAATGTCCCATAATGTTTTTAAGCTATTGCATAGCTTTTATCGCGGGCTTTGAGCGCGGCGACCGAACCAAGAAATTCCGTAACGAAAAAACCTAACACCCTAGGAGGTTAACAAAACATTGTTTATCTCTTTTTGACAATAGGGGTTTACATATATTTTGTCTCTTACTAACATTGTTTTGGTAAAAAGAGATAAATATACAAAAAACCTGTTATTAAAAAGAGCTAAACGTATTTTTCTCTTTTTGATTACATGTGTTTATTTTTATATACTTAGGTCAAATTCGAATACTAATCTTTTCCATAAGTTTTTGAACAAAAAATGTACTGTAACTAGCGCCTAAAACGTGAAGCACTGGCTGAAACAGAAATAATAATAAAAAGAAGAAAAAGCAGTAATCTCAAAATTATGTCAAATTAATGTCACTTGTCAATCTCGGATTTTTATGAAAAAGTATGGAAACAGTTAGCTGCTAAAATAATATATTTTTGTAAAAGCAGTGCGATAATATGTTGAAAACATTGTTAAGGCAAGAGTGTGTTGGTGAATCCGTGTAATAATTAAGTACCTCAAATAGTGACACATATTAACTGATGACGATGATTTGAAATCACAAATTCTGGAAGTTGCACAGACCTAGGTGTTATTGTTGATCTCAAAAGACGAGCTGGCCTAACCTAACCAGATCAGCCTTTGAAAAGCTAACGAAGATAATAATATGGAAAGATCGCCGCACAATCAATAACACCAAGGTTCGATACACGAAAAGCTTACTATTTCCTATCTTCTTATATGGAGCTGAAACATGGACGCTCCAACAAAAGTACCACAAGAAGATTGAGATGTGGTGTATGATGATCAAACGGACTGCTCGTCACACAAATGTTTCCACTAAAAAGGAGCTTCGGATCAAACAAAGGCTTTCGACGATTGTGCAAGTGCGAATTCTAAGAATGTTTGGACTTATCATCCATAATGCAAGCTCCTTGGAACGATTCGATTGAAGAAACAAGGAAGAGTCAATGTTTTTGCGGCTGATAACCCACAAGATGATCAAGTCCTTATCAAGTCCACAACCAAGTGTGCCCTTACAGAATGCACACGCAGTGCCACAAATAGAGAGATATAGAGGAGCATCGCCGCAAAAGCCGCTACCAACTTAGCGGACCATGACCACAACCACTCCGTCAACCTTAGTCTTAGAAAGAAGATGTATATAATAAATACAAACATATATAATTATATATAGGTACAATAGGTAATAAAAATCCAAATCAAAACTGGGTGTTTTATTTTTATCGCCAACTTCTTAAAATCAGTAGAACTACGATGACTGTCTTTTCACTAACTCAAATGAAAGTGGAAATTACATCCACTTTTCATTTGAGCTAGCGAATAGGGCCATAGGGCCAGCTGGCAGCTGGGTGGCTTTAGTACAGGCTATTATGATGACACCAATTTACAGAGAGCAGCACTGTCGACAAGATGGCGGACATTCAAAAAATTAGACTTTTCTTAAAAATTTAGCAACTAATCGGGAAATTTTGTATGGAGAGTCGAAATATTTTTTTCATTTCCTGATAGCCTGAAGCCATGTTTAAAGTTTTTGCAACGGTGCCCCTAACACCTTGTATACCTATATATATTCACTAGCTGACCCGGCAAACGTTGCTTTGCCATATAAATTACTAGCTTTCCGCCCGCGGCTTCGCCCGCGTGGACTACACCACGTTATCCCGCGGGAATGATATAATTTGCCAGGATAAAAATAACCCTTGATCCTCTCCAAGCTATAAAGTATATGTGTCCCAAGTTACAGCCAAATCCTTTCAACCGTTTTTGCGTGATTGAGTAACAAACATCCAAACATCTAAACTTTCACATTTATAATATTAGTAGGACATAGTTCTTCGTATCACCATTATTAGACAGATGAAAATAAATAATCACGAAGTGAGTAAAATACATAGACTTACGTGACAGAGATATCTGCGCGCATGTGCGTCTGGGGCATTTTTGGCGCTAGTTACAGTACATTTTTTTGTTCTAATCTTATGGAAAAGATTAGTACCTATTCGATTTTGACCGCGCGCAGACGCGGAGGCGGCCATGGAATAAATGACAGTTTGGTATCGTACGACAGTCAAAACTATTATCCATACAAAATTACCATTTTTATTTTATAATTTTCCGTAATAAAAAGTAGCCTCTTATCTGTTACTCTTCAGCTTCCAAACTATCCCCATACCAAAAATCACGTCGATCAGTTGCTCCGTTTTGGCGTGAAAGATGGAAAAACAAACAACCAAATAAACAAACAAACACACTTTCACATTTGTAATATTAGTATGTATTCTTCATCTATACTAAGAGGAAAGATTTGATTGTTTGTTTGTTTGTTTGCATCGAAACTACTAGACCGATTTAGAAAATTCTTTCACCTTTAGAAAGCTACATTCTTTCTGAGTGACATAGGCTATTTTTTATCCCGATATTCCCACGGGAACGGGTGCCACGCGGGTGAAACCGCGAGGATCCGCTAGTTATGTATATAATAGAAACCATTAAACCAAGCACGTGTACTATTTAGTGTACCCTTCGATCAACAATAACACCTAGTTCTAGATACATAGTTGGAGTGACAGACATGGCCAAGCGTCGAACGCTCACTTGAGAGCTTGAGAGTATAATAATTATAAGTAGATTATTTTGACAGAGTCAATTATACTAATATTTCAAACTTGGAACTCTTCTTGTCATTTATAATGTAAGATCGTAACATTCGTTACCTTTTTTCCCCGTTTAAAAAAATGTCAGTCTGGCCATATAAAGTTTTCATTTAGTTCGTGAGCCTTCATCTAGTACTATTGTTGATCGAAGTAGGTAGGTACCTTTGTTTTTTGTGTATAGGCACATAATATATAATAGTGGTATAGGCCGCGCAGAGAAAGTACCTATATCTGATATTATATCTATATAAATGTTCATCGCGCGAAATTCGATGATCAAGCTCTTAATATCGTTCTTTTTGTTCATATTTTTTTTGAATGAATAATAGGGTATTTTACTGTTGTTGAAATGTAGATATTTAATGATGACGTTAAAAAATATTGCAATTAAGAATACCAAATGTGAAAAAATAATTTGAATCTGTTTTATAATAAAAGAATTATAGTCTGTTTGATTTTGACTATAGCTGTCTCTTTCTAAAACGAAATCTTCTATGGCGTGACTATGACGCTACTAACCCACTGACGTCACTAAGATAGCGTCCTGTCCTTGTCTAATTATAAAGTTTGAAGTCCTATATCTTTGAAAATATTCAAGATAATTCAAAATGAAAACTTGTTTTGTGTAGCTAATATTTCGAAAAACATTTTAAAGAAATAAAAAAAAAAACAGTAAAATGTATTGTTTTGGTGTGTAATTACACTATTTACTTATGCAATAGCTTTACCGCGGCAGTCCCCGAGTGCCACACGTGTTTTTTTTTAGATACAATGGGGTAGCACTTAGCCTCACACCTGTTGTTAAGTGGTGATAAGGCTGAAAGTGGAAGCGCACTACTCCCGGAATCCTCAATCACTGAGGAACTGGCTATCTTATTTCTAACTGCTGAAAAACAATAATGCTGAAAACATCATTGTTATGGCGTCAGACTTAAGATGGTGGAAGCTAGCCAGGTGGACTAAGAACAAGTCCTACCGCCAACCATCCCTGCATTTTTTAGTCTTTTTATTGAGATTATTATGTATATATTTTATATTATTAAATAAAATAAGATTTTTTGCATAAGGTAATCAAATTTATGGTCACCCGCTGTAAACTGAAAATATGGAAATCATGCAATACACAGGCCGATCAGTGGCACGACATGCTGGGAAACTTACGGTTTTAATAATTTCGTTAAAGTTTTCAAAGAAACTCATTATTAAGTGTGCTCCTTTATACAACTTATTCCAGGTGCTAATTCTGATGGTGTTTTGACTTATTAAGTTGTTGCTAAGTAATTGAAACTTTATGTAACTACTTTAGTCGATTTTCAGGTAAATTATTAACAACTATAAATAACTAATATGACAAAATCGGAGAATTTATAAAATTTTGATAATAAACAAAGGTTTAATTTTTTAGAGTAACACTGAAAATCGCTTGTATTATGAACGCGAAGAGTGAGCTGAAAGTAATGTTTGACGGCTGTTTGTTTTGTTTGTTTCTTGAGTAAGATTGAAAATGTTCCGTAAGAGGCTTTAAAGATCTTTTCACGAATATTGTGTTACAAAAAATCTTAACTAATAACTTTAACCTTTTATTTCAAATCTTTTACATAGAAATTTCTTAATCATTTTTCACGCGTTTATTTCATAAAAAGTAGCTTTTTTCAGGCGGCTAATATCGTAAAATGTCACTCTCGATGGAATTTAATTTCCTGTTAGAGTTTCATAATTATTGTGTCGAGCTCATTTTTCCAAGGGAGTCACGAATTCCATTGGCATTCTATTAAAACATTCTGGCGCCGAATCAAGTATCCAATTTAGTTTAACTATAACTCTATTCTTGGTGTTTTCATTTGAGAATTATGTGTGAAAAATATAAAAAAGCTAACCTATAATAGAATTAAAATCTGTGATATTAAGAAGAAAGTTAATTATTAAATTCAATAAATGTTCATTTAAATAAATTTTCTGTAAAGGTGTCTTTGAGTATATAATATCTATAGTAATATAATATAATAGATAACTATGAAAGTTTGTACAAGTATCTGTACAAACAGCATATGCAAGAAGTTAATAAAGAACGTCTAAGAATACATTAAGTAATATCATTTCAAAATGAATCTATATTAGAGATACCATCAAAAATAAGTCAAAATGATCATCAGTACTACCCTTATCACATCTAATCAACTTTAATGATAAACATTTGTAATTAAAAGGCCCCAAAACAACGCGTTATCCTTAAGCCCATGTTACACGTAACATTTGTGTCACGCCTACTGTCCATTAAATGTAACGTTTCTCGTTTTGCCTAATGTCCCGGGCAGCGTGCTTCCAAATCAGATAAGCCCGAGTTCACATAGCAGTAGAAAGTTGGAAGGGCCGATCCTACAATTATAAAGGAATTAGCCCAAAAATTGCGCCTTGAATGGCCGCAAATTGATATAATAAAATGTAGTATGGTTAGCGCTGGGTTCGGAGTGAGGTAGGGGTGGCACGTTAGGCTTGGACGATTGCTTAATCTGTTGAGGTCGGTTTGTTTAGTTTATTATGATTGATAGAAAATAACAGATATAAATGCTAGTTTATTTGATTTTTAGAAATTAAACTAGCGTTAATATTTTTATGAACTTATCATAAAGGCAAGGAATAATTTAAATTGTTTCGTTTACCTAACCTAACACGACAATTTTGAAAGGCTTATGATTATAATTTTGTATTTACTAAGATTATTTTTGTATTAAATCAGTCATTAGGTGGGTCCATTCTTACCTGAATTCGCGAAGAGTCCTACAGCCTGGAGATTTGTTTAGATAGGATTATTTTGATAAATGAAAATCCCTAAATTATTACAGTTATTAAATTTAGCACACCTTGTTACGTTACTTTTACATACATCAAAGTGTGCACTGATTCACTATACTCATAAAGATTGTAAAAAAACGAAAAATCCTTAAACCATAATTAAATAAAAATAAAAAAGGTATAAAATTATACACATAAAGATTTTCTTTCATTTAGTTTGGTTTAGGGTTTTTTGTTGTTTTATTATTATATATTTACTTATTATCAGCCTGAATCGTCTGAAAAGCTCTTCACCTTATTTCCATTATGCGAATTTTGTATTAGTTTAAAAAAAAGGGTGGTAGCCCTTAAAGTCGGCACTAAGGTGTCGCTCAATAATTAAGTGATTACGTTAGAGCGCGCGGCGGTGCGATTTGTATCACTGTGCGCCGGCCATTACCGCCCCACGCACTTAGCTCTTATGCCCTCGCATTAAAGTCCAATTTGCCCCGCTAATTGTATGCCCAAAAACTCATTTTGAGCGAATATCGGTAAAAGTGGATGACGTCAACTTATTTAAATCGCCAAAGTTTCGTAAGAGCGAAGGTTAATTTGGCAGTAAAACATAATTATAAATACGAAACTGACATTCTGTTTGTAATAACAGCTGAACCAATAAAAATAAAAAGGTCAAAGATATATTTTTATAGATTGAATTTGGAGAAGGCTAATATTATATGAAAAAAAAATTCGACCCGTTTCAAGACTAGCTCCGACGAGACTTGAACCCACGACCTTTCACTGTCAGGGCGAATGCTGTAACTACTGAGCAACGGAGTCATTCGATACGTGGTTAGAGCATTCGCCCGCATATCGAACTAGCACGTAATTTAATATCTAGGTAATTTCTACGGTTACTACGAATTTGACTACGAATTTTGCTACGGTATTTCGTAGCTGTAGATGACATCTTTCTAGTAGTCCCTCGCGGTCGCGTATCAAATAGCACAGTACTCCAAAATACCACATATTTTGGTCTTCAATTCTAAACTGGATATAAAAACTGACGCTATGTCTTCAATAAGATGAAAAACTCGAACAATAATAGCCAAGAGTTTACTCGGCCTCGATATAATATTGGAGTAGGTATTCATGAAAACCACACATTTCATTATATTTATTTTAATGTCAATTTGTGTGCTAAAGCAATGCCGCAATTTAAAAGTAAATTTTTAAGCGTTATAGATCCATCTTATAGTCGACATTACTTCAATACTAGTAGATGCCCGCGTCTTTGTGCGCATGTAATCTACTTTTATCGTCGGCTTTTTCCCACGGGAATGTTGAGGGGGAATGTCGGAAAAAAAAGTATCCTAGGTGTTATTCCCGCCTCTAATCTATCTCTGTTGCAAATTTCATCCAGATCCGTTTAGTAGTTTTTGCGTGAAAGAGTAACAAACATCCATACATCCATTCATACTCACAAACTTTCGCATTTATAATATAGTTAGTAGGATAATGCCTATTCAACTACGAATTTTGCTACGAAATGTCGTAGCCATAGATTTTGTCAAGTTAATATATCAATCAATCACCAATTTGATACCCGTAGCTGAAACTGGCCACAATCCCCATTAAACTCTCAAAGATGAAGAAAAACTCGAGCACACACTAATTGCCCAGAGTAAGTTGGCAAGATTAATGTGCATCGATAGCGGAGTAATGAAAACCCTCGCACCCGAATTGAATCATTTGGGAATTAATGTCCGAATTTGCATACGTTGTAATTAGTTTGTTATTCATGCCTTTTCTACCTTTGCCAGAGAGTAGGCGACGCAGAGGGGTTAACTTGACTGTTGTTGGAATGTTTTCGACCTTTACTAAATTCGTTTCGTTGTCAACTTTTTTTTAACAATTTCAGGGTTTTTAAAAAAAATATCGTGTTAAAAATATTTTTTTTTACCACCCCGGATAATTTCAGGGATTATTCTATTCATAAAAACAAATACCTTTTATTATGGGACCAAAACTGAAATCGCGAAAAAAAAAATCAGCTGTAGGTACATTTTGATTAAATATTTATGCACTTTGTATGGAACAGCTGACATTTTTTTCGCGATTTCAATTTTAGTCCAAATAAAAGTTGTTTGTTTTCATAAGTAGAATAATCCCTAAAATTATCCGGGGTGATAAAAAAATTACAGTGTATATGCAAAAGCTTGGATATTTGTTACTCAATTACGGCGAAATAGCTGAACGGTTTTCCGACGATTTCGATTCCTACAATTTGTGAATCAGGGGGCGGATAGCCCCCTGATTCGAAATCGAATTCGAATTATTGTGCTTTGTCTTGTCTTTTGTACAGCGAGTGACAGAGACAGTGCATACATTCGCTGTTCGGAGCGTTTCCGAGGGTTTGTCTTGATTCACAAACCCTGGGCTGGATGGGCACCGTGATAGATTATGGGCTGGAATAGCCTGCAGGCTACAATTTTACCCCGGGAAATAGTCTCATTCCCACGGGAAAACTAGATATCCTACTAATATTATAAATGTGAAAGTTTAGATGTTTGGATGTTTGGATGTTTGGATGTTTGTTACTCAATCACGCCAAAGCGGCTGAATGGATTTGGCTGAAATTTGGAACATAGATACTTTGTAGCCTGGAGAGGAACATAGGCTACTTTTTATCCTGGAAAAATGTCACATTCCCGCGGGATAACGTCGCGAGGTCCACGCGGGCGAAGCCGCGGGCGGAAAGCTAGTAATAAAATAATAATAAATAAAATTTTATTTTCAGACCAGACATCCATAGTATTAGTAACAAAGTGGTAATTAACCTAGTGTTAGTAAACTATAAAACTACAGGGGAGAAACATTATTCGTATTTGTAAGAAATCAATAATTGATTTCTTAATTATTATAGGGCTACTACAACAGATGAGGTTGTCTACATCTACACAACACTAAAATTTTTGATGCAGACTTACCCAATGTCGCAGAAAAGGGGAGTCCCACTTATCTGCCAACGCGTTCAGCAAGCTGTTGGTGCTGGAACGAACTCGTCCTAATAACGACGCGCACCTCTTGCGTATAATAGCATAAAAGTCGTTGGTTGCAGCCTCGGCAAACATGCTGGAAGCGCTACAAAAACGTCTCAGCCCCAACAGCACCCTGAACGCGTTGTTGTATTGTACTCGAAGGACATCGTATGTTCGCCGCGTATAGTTGACCCACAGGCTGCAGGTGTACATTGACTGGCAGTATGCCTTAAAAAGACTGATTTTGACTTCTCTTGTACATCTAGCAAACCTGCGCGCCAACATATTGCAACGAACACACAATGCCCTACGCTCTCTTTCTATATCTATGTCATCAGTAAGATCCTAATTATGAATATTATCTTATTATTGCATATTTTGTAAATAATACTCGATTTTTTTTTATTTAAATATTTAAGCAATTTGGTCTAGATATCTATACTAATATTATAGAGGAAAGATTTGATTTTTTATTTGTATGCATGTTTTTAATGGATAAACTCAAAAACTACTGAATCGATTTTAAAAATTAGTTCACGAGTAGAAAGCTACGTTATTTCCGAGAACACAGCCGTATAGAAGAGAGTCACTAGGAAATAAAGGTAAATCGTAATGCAGGTAAAAACCTTCTCTGTACCATTGCTTAATCTTTGTTGATTCAAGTCATGGCTACTGACTCCAACTGATTCTATTTACATAGATACAGAATAAACTTATTTATTTTATGCTCTATGGATTTAAATTTAAGTAGGAGATATAGGATTCATAATAATTTAATTGCTTACTCATATTTTAGGCCAGTAATTTTAGAATACTGGGATCTTGTAAACCAGTGGTTGACTACATAGTTAATTGTATTATTAACTTACAGTTAAAATGGTTCTACACAATGCGTTATTTAATTTCATGGAATTAACAAAAAATTAAGATGATTCTGTGAGAACCGAAAATGTATGACTGTTTATTGTTTTTTTGTTAAAGTTTAGTTTTCTCTGCGTTTTTAAGTTATAATTTGCGAGTAAGTATTAAGAGCATTTGCATAGAGGTAAGTGAACTTAGTTAGATCTTCTTGAGATTATTATCGTATGTAGTCATAATTTTCCCAAAGTAATATAAAAAATTGGGTACGATGGTGTAAGCAGCTTTAAAGGTGTGTCTCATTATTCATTTAATTTACAGAATATATTATTAAGTCCTACCCAACTATAAAACTTAGATATTTACGTTTCTTCCGCATAACCATTCGCCCGGACAGTGAGATCCATCGGAGCTAGTTGTGAGATGGGTCGACTTTTTCTAATACTTCATTTTAAATATTTTCAATATATAGCGATTTTCTCAGGTTACTGAGGCATACACTAAATTAAGGCCTGCACAGACGAGGGACTTTTGTCCCAGCGACTTTTAGGTTACGGCGGCGGACAAAAGTCCCTCGTCAGGATAAGATAAGATATAATAAAAATATTCTTTATTCACTTAGACATAACAAATATGTACTTATGAATCGTCAATATTTTCCTACCACCCATTCAAGACTTTTTTAACTGACAAGAAGAATGGGCGCAAGAAACTTGCCAGCGTTTCTTAGTTAGGTAACGACATTTACAAAAAAAACATATCGTTACTAATACAACAATTGCTTAGTATAAAAATACATCATATTAAAAAGTGATTATGTTATGTGTTACATCATGACCATGCATTGCGGTCACTCAAATAATCGTCTACTTTATAGTATCCTTTGCTCATCAGCGACTCTTTAATGTAACATTTAAATTTATGCAATGGTAGTTCAATTATATGCTGTGGAACTTTATTAAAAAAGGCTATGCTTTTCCCCAGAAATGAGGCTCTGGATTTTTCTAGCCTAAACTTGGGAACGACAAGTTTATCTTTATTTCTTGTGTTAAAGCGATGAATATCGCTCTGCTTTACAAATGTATTATAATACTTTTTCACATAAATTATATTTTCATAGATGTATTGTCCTGCAACAGTTAAAATGTTTATTTCTTTAAATAGATCTCTTAAAGAATATCTCGATCGGAGGTTGTACATGGCGCGAATAGCCCTTTTTTGGAGCACGAATATACTGTGGATGTTAGCGGCTGAGCCCCATAACAAAAGCCCGTAGGACATAACACTATGAAAATAACTAAAATAGACTATTCTAGCCGTTTCAATATCGGTTAAGAGCCTTATTTTCTTAACTGCGAATGCGGCCGAACTGAGTCTACTCGCCAAGGCTTCGATATGAGGATCCCATTGTAGTCGCGAGTCTAATATAATACCTAGAAACTTTGTATTGTTAATGAATTCGACCATATCGCCGTCTAGTCTTATATGAAAATCAACTTGTCTTACATTAGGTAACGAAAATTTTAAACACTTAGTTTTCTTTGAGTTTAATGATAAATTATTACTATTAAACCAATGTGACACTTTTGAAAGAGCACTATTTACTTCGTCAGAACAGTCATCACCTCTATCTACTTTAAAGACTAGAGATGTATCATCGGCAAATAGCACCGTCTCACATAAATTCTTCGCGTAGTAAGGAAGGTCATTTATGTATATTAAAAACAAAAGCGGGCCCAATATTGATCCTTGGGGTACGCCCATAGTAATGGGAGCTCCGGTAGACTCAGTTTTATTAATAACTACCTTCTGAGTTCTTTCATACAGATATGAATGCATAAGCCTTACTGACATTTCAGAAACACCATAATGTTTTAACTTCCTTAATAGTGTTTGGTGATCAACACAATCGAATGCCTTGGAAAGGTCACAAAAAATAGCGATTACATCCTGCTTGTCCTCCCAGGCATCAAGTACATGTTTTAGAAATGCAACCCCAGCATCAGTTGTACTTTTACCTTTTGAAAAACCAAACTGTTTCTCATGCAGTATACTATTTAATTTAAAATATTCTAAAAGTTGAGCATAAATTAATTTCTCAAATATTTTACTTATTGCTGGTAGTATGGATATAGGTCTAAAATTTGCTGGGTCACTTTTGTCACCAGCTTTAAACAGAGGAATTATTTTACTATTTTTCATTAAATTAGGAAAGACCCCTTCACTTATACATTGGTTAAAAATTATTGCTAATGATGGAGCTATCACATCAATTATTGATTTGATGATACTTGTAGATATGCCCCAGAGATCTTCTGTTTTCTTAATATTTATTGCTTTGAATGCTTTAATAATATCTTCGGTAGTGACATAGCTAAAACTAAATGTTTCCTGGTACTTGTTCACACTAGATTCCATAAGAGAGACAGCGGTGTTGGGGCAAGAGTTAAGTCTGCTAGTAGTTTCTAATGGAATTCGAGCAAAGAAACCTTCAAAAGCACTAGCCACCTCAATATCCGATTCAAAAGTCTGATCACTAATTTTTAAGTTAAATGAATTAATTTTGCTTTTTGTTTTGCCAGTTTCTTGGTTTATAATACTCCAGGTAGCTTTTATTTTATTTTCCGATGATTTAATTTTATTTGAAATATACCTAGATTTTGCCAAAGCACATACTTTCCTAAATGTTTTTGAATATTTCTTGACATATTCAATGAAGCTAGCATCACAGGAAGTCGTTTTTTGTGCATAGAGTTCAAATAACTTTCTTCTACTATTATAAATACCAGGTGTGGCCCAGTCACTGAACTTCTTACGATCATTACACTTTATAACTTTTTGTTTAAAATTGTTACTAAATTCTTTTTCAACAATAACAAATAATGATTGATAAGAGTTATTAGCGTCAGCAGAAGCTGGCAAACATTGAACTTTATCTTGTACATTATTTCTAAATTTATTAATACCACGTTTCGGTATTGGCCTGCAAATTACTTCGCGTTTAGGAGTAACATTATAGTGCTCAAAAGAAGCTAGTTGTCCACTGTGGTCGGATTTAATAATATTAATTACCGATTTCTCAATTAAGTTACAGTTGGAAAAGATGTTATCTAAGCAAGTGGCCGATGTTGGCGTAATTCGCGTCGGTTCATTAAAAGTGTGAAGCAAATTAAATGATTTAAAAAGATTAATGAATTTACTGGAGAGTTGTGCTAATTTAATATCTAAGATGTCTATATTAAAATCTCCACAAACTACAATTTTTTTATTCTTACGACAGCATATTTTCAAAACATCCTCCATAGTGGACTCAAAGACTGTGTAATTTGCTCCAGGGGGGCTATATACACAGATTATAATCATTTGTTCAAGTTCCACGCATGATATCTCACAAATTCGTTCAACAGAGAGGGATACTATATCCTTTCGCTCTTTATATTGTGTGTTATTAGGTAAAATTATTAAAGAACCCCCCCTTACTGCAGTTTTTCTATTGAATGAACTTACAACACTATAATTATCCAAATTTAACAATAATTCATATTCTTTTAACCAATGTTCAGTAACACATAACACATCAATATTTTCACAATTTAAAAATAAACTTATTTCTAGGTCTTTGCCAGCAGAAAAGCCCTGGATATTCTGGTGTACTATTTTTAAACATTTAGGCTTTCCTCTTGTCAATACTGGGCTAGAGTATGCCTCCGTTGTCTCTAATGGTAATTTAAATTAACCATGTCAGTATTTGGATTCAAAAGAATCGAATTATTTGGAACAGATTCCAAAGTTGAATTAGAAATGTCACATTTAAGCTGCTCAAAAGAAGCAGAAGTTAGAGTAGCCAGATTGTTGGCTAGTTGATTAAAATAAAAAGATAGCGATAATGCTATTTGTCGCTTATGATAATTATGCAGATAGTATTTATCTTTCGTCAAGTTAAGATTTTCTAACAGGGTATTTATGTCTATTATTTGTATCTGACTATTATGATATGCTATTGTGCTTAATGTTAAATTAAGATTATATCTTAATTTATTCTCTAATTGTGAAAACCCTTGACTATAGGGAAATGTAAACATAACAACTTTTCTAACATTTAGAGAGCATAATGAGTTACAGTATGATATTAACTGGTTTTTGTTTATACTATCTCTATTCCCGATTAAAACAATCAAGTTTGTGTTTTCACTATAAGATTTTTTTACAATTACTTTCATAACATTTCAACACATTTCAGGCCTTAATTTAGTGTATGCCTCAGTAACCTGAGAAAATCGCTATAATAACGTAAGTACTTGAGAGAGGACATCGTGCTCCAATTTAAAATGATCGAAAACAATGTAAAGCTGCTGCAGTATTATGTTGCTGATCATGAAACATCAAATGCCCCTTCGAACAACTGTCGCCGTCGTCGGCAGAATACACTAAGAACGGCGCGTTTAAACTCACAACTAAAATTACACCTCTTGATTGTCCAATAACTTTATCAGGTTGTTTTCGTCCATTAAATGCTTTTTAACAATTAAATAACGTTGAAAATGGCCCGAGGATCATTTACTTAATGTTGACGGATTGCGCGTTTGCTGCGCGGGCGCATCGCGCTAAATACGGGGCTATTAGGGCCTCGGACCGCTAATACCATGTGCAAATGGGTTATAATAACAGAAATCGCTAACGATGATGTGCCTAGCCGGGCTGTGGATTGGGGTCACCAAATTAAGATGTTTTGTCGGAATATCCATACTTATAAACTAATAATAGGGAACTTGCATTATTTCATAAATGTAGTCTATCTGAAAGATTTAAGGATTGCATGAAGATATCACAAGCGAAAAAGTTTAAATATGCTTAAATTATTTATTTAATGCAAATCAAAAATTAACATTTCAAAGTCCGCGCGTAAACGCTCAATGGCCGGACGTGACGTCATTTCTTAGAACGTCAAACTTTTCAATGTGCATCTGAAAGGAGTGACAAAGAAATTTTGACAACTGACGACAAACGCTAAAAGTGAGTGACCAAAGATTTCAGTTTTACTGACTAGGATTCGCCAGATAGGTAAATGAAAGAAAACGTATGTTTTTTAGCGAAATCTTTACTAGAACTTGGTTTCACATCCGTTTCTCTAAGTACTTACCATACTTTTAGGGACTGAGTTTTTAATTTTTGTGAAAACGAAATTGACAGAATATGGCTACCATCATTTTTTACTGTTTTTTAAGGTAATTAAAAATTAAGTAAGCTTTACGTAAAACGCACTAACATATAAGTATTGAAAATATGCCTATTTTGCATTAGTCTAAAATATTGTGGACTCTAACATTGACAAAGGCAAAAATACTTGTTGTTGCTTGATTGATTATATTGATACTTGATTTATTTCTGCTGCACACTGGAGTAAATATACTGTTACATTGTTATAAATATATTGTTTAAATGAAGATGTTAATGTTGGTAGAAAATATAAGTACCTACTGAGGTATATTTACTACATAATAATATGTATAGTCAGCAGGCAGGCCGCCTGCAGTCCTTAGTCGAACAGGCCACCTGCTTTTCGGTTTTTAAGTGCGCGCACTAGGCCACTTGCAAAAGTAATAACTGCAACGGCCAACTGCAAATTAAATGCTGCCTTATTTCTATATAATTCTCCGGCATTATTCGGCCGGTCCGGGATAAAGAAATAAAGGAAATTCTTTTTTTTAAAAGGATATTTAAAGCTTATTTACAAAAATATATAAGGTCCTTCTTAAATAGTGCACATAATTTTAAGGGGTCAATGTACTCACGCATACAAAAAACATTTACTATAGTACCAACATTGAAAACGTGAAAAAGAAATCAGCTGTTTCAAAGAAAATATTAATTCGAATAGATTAAAATGTATGGAACAGCTGATATTTATGTGCACTATTTAAGAAGGACCTTATATAACATAAGCCCTGCCTTATCTATATAGTGTAATTATACTAAAAAGTTTCAAGCTTTATTTAAATGTATTATTAATACTAGCTGTTTATCGTGTTAATTATAGCGATTTGGAGGCAACTTCGCAATTTCTTTCTATTGACAAAATTTTATGTAATCGTGATTTTGAGTAACATAGTCACTAGTGTTAGTCCTGAAGTTTGCTGCATCTTAATTTGAAATTCAGTTTTTCATTAATATTGATATTACAGACGATCATGTAAAGCAATCTAATTTTCGTTGGCATATAGCGGGCCCTTAATGTAAAACTGTGGGTGTGTGGGCGAATGTGGCCAATGACAGGCCATTGCCTGCAGGTGGACTGATAGTCGGTTGCATTGCATTGCATCCTTTATACTTGCGACTGCATGCCTTGAACTTTCTCGTAAATATTTTCATAGTGTCCACACACTTGTGCACTCGCGACGTTTACCGCTGTGCTTCACATTCCAATATTTGTCGCATGACAGGATGGACAACAACGTTATAGCAGTTTTAAAATCCTTAAAAAAAAAGTAATAAATGAGGGTAACCATGTGTCAATTTTGTTTTAACAAAAAATAAAAATTCAATCTCTAAAAGTATGGCACCCTCAGAGAAACGGATGATATGCCAACTTCTAGTAAAGATTTCGTAGTAATAATTAATAAAAAACTAAAAAACCCGAGAAGTAAAGAGCTGGTTTTTTTCATTTTTAATGGTAAATTTTTGCAGTCTTGTTTTTAGTTTTTTAAATATTACCTACGTTTTTATTTTAGACTTTTTAGTTCATTGTCAATAAATCATCTTTTTAATTAAGAACTTTTATTCTTTTCTTTTCTAGATAAATTAATACGGAGAGATTTACAAAACTGCAAGTTATAGATGTTTATGGAATCGCTATTTAAAACTCTTCATTTAATACCTACCCCACTCGATGAGATTTAAAAATATTTCTTTTACAATGCACAGAATAATATGCCGCCTAAAAGCCGCCATTTTGTTTTTTGTTAATATTGATGTTCTATTTTCACTCGGGCTATTAAGACGAATCTGATGACGTATCAATTAACAAAATCAGTTTATCCGTTTAGTACTTACGAGGGAACATAGGAATAGAAACACATACATTCAGGTCAAAAACGTAACACTTTTTGGGCTTCGCCCGCCGCAGTCAGGTAATTTTTTACTTCGCCCGCCGCAGTCGAGTAAAAAAACTTAAGCTTACTTTCATTTATCAATGTGGCGAAGCCTAGTCATTAAAACCGAAAACGTTGGTCACTCAGTTCAAACGTTTGTGGTTAGTTGTCAAAATAGATAAATTCTATTTATTATTAAACTATTAACGTTTGTACCATTGTTTCTTCATAAGGTGCTAAGCAATTAGATATTTAAAGTAATTTTATGTATTTCTTTAGTTTACTTGCAAAATTTGAGAGATTCGATAATGCACAAATTGTATGAACTCAGTGACCAAGCTAAATTCTTTACTAGATTCGAATTTAAAAATAATTAACACACAATGCTTAATTACTTTGACAGGTGACAGTAAATTTTTAACAGTTGCTGAACTGAGTGTCCAACTCAGAATTAATACGAATTATTTGGAGTTTTGCTTAGGAATCAACAATTTTTTTACTAGATTCTCTGACAGGGTCTCAAGCTCTTTCTCTTTTGGTGGTCACTCCTTTCAGATGCACATAACTTTTCATGTCGCGTAAAGATTCTCTGATAGGCTCTCAACCTGTTTCTTTTTTCGTGGTCAGTGGTCACTCCTTTCAGATGCACATAACTTTTCATGGCGCGTAAATATTATTTTTGTAAGACAGAATTAATTTATTTCAGTTTTATTTGACATACAAAAAAGTCAGTAAACGATACTTTATTACTACTACAATGGATAATTCTTTTACAAGTAAAGCTAAATCTCACAAAATAGAGTGTGCAGTTTTAACTGTGCCTCAAGAGCCTAAACTTAGAGAAAAGTGGATGAAAGGAGCTATATAAGACAACATTCACCCTCTTCAAAATCTGCCTTGCAATGTTGTGAAGATCATTTTGATGTAAGTACGTTGTATTCGTAAAAATCATAACCTCGTTAGATCTTGCATCAACAGTGTATAAAGTAAACAGCAATCTCTACACTTGAAAAATTTGAATTTTCCATAAATAACCACCGCACTATGTCCATATAAACCTTAAGCAAATCTCGCGAGTCGAATTTAGTCAAGCCATTTTCCATTTTGTAGATATTTTTAATGTTTTATGACATGATTTGAATGTATGATCACTACATAGTATAAAACAAAGTCGCTTTCTCTGTACCTATGTCCCTTTGTATGCTTAAATCTTTGAAACTACGTAACAGATTTTGATGCGTTTTTTTTAATATATAGAGTGATTCAAGAGGAAGGTTTATATGTACTTTTTATCCCAATATTGCCACGGGAACGGGAACCACGCGGGTGAAACCGCGGGCGGCCGCTAGTTACCTATAAGTTTTTGAACTCAGCTTAAGTGACTAATGGAATGACGTCACTGCGCGCTGATTGGTGTTTCAAATCACGTTTCAATTTACGTAACTTTACATTAAAATATTTTGCAAAATAATAATAATTTTGGAATAAATCTTCCACGAATGCACTTTTAATGGCTATCATCATTGGATTATTAAAATAATTTCTCAAAATAATTTTAATGCAAGTTCCCCATTGGGTCTGTCTTAGTATTTTGTCATCGCTTTGCTAAACCAACAGTAGTCAAGCGCCTCTGTGGTCTAGTGGTTCACACCACAGATTTCAGACCAAGAGGTGGGTTCGATTCCCAGTCGGTGTGTACATATTGTATTCGGTTTGGTTGGTGGTAGGACTTGTTCTTAGTCCGCCTAGCTAGCTACCACCATCTTATCTAAGTCTGACGCCATAAAATTCATTCCTCAGTGATTGAGGATTCCGGGAATAGTGCGCTTCCACCTGCAGCCTTATCACCACTTAACATAAGGTGTGATGAAGGCTAAGTGCTACCCCGTTGTGAAAAAAAAAGTTTCTAGTTGAAGTTTGTCTTAAAGATTCTCTGCGAAATGTGTAGTATAGGTATGTGAGACAAATTTGCAAAAATCGATGGGACCAATATATGGGGGTAGTTGTGAGACGGGTCGTTTATTTTCTAATATTTCATTTTCAATAATACAAATAGGTATAGTGAATTCAAAAAAGTAAAAATAAAAAGTAAAATATTAATTAGTTACATCATACTTTTTGATCAAAATTGATTTTAATAAAATTAGTAGTCCTTGTAGTAATTTTTCATCGATCATTAAACTAATCAAAATCTTGAAAACTTATAAAGAGAACAACAAGCAACAATTACCATAAATTACGCTTATGGCTTATGACACTCCAAATAAGTATGTGACCTTCGATCAGCAATACCACTAGATAACGCCTCATGAACTAAACAAAACTCAAATATGGCACCAACTAATTGTTTTTTAAACGGAGAAAACGGTTACGAATGTTACGATCTTATGTCAAAATTGACAGAAAGCGATCAAAAATAAGATCACACTTTTGAAGTGTGCTCTTATTTTCCGGCCGTTTTTGACACTCCAAACGGTGTGTTACATAATTTATCATCAAACTATAGTAAACTTTAAGCTCATTTATCGGTCAAAGTGTAAAAAGATGTATGTTCTAGTCTTACAATAAAAAATGCAGTCTTCATTGTTACCATGAATAACAACTATTGTATGTTGAAAACGATTTCTGCATTGTAACGACATCCTAGAGGAAATTAGCAGTATAATATATGAGATTATTATCTCCTTGAAAGCAAAAAGCTTTGTCACCCTACATATTGCAATAACTCACTAGAGATGGATGATTCGCGTGAAAGTTTGAAAGTAATGCTTTGCCTAATCAGTTTTATAACAGCCATAGCAATATGTCATAGTGTGTGCTCATAGAAACTAATGGATACATTAGAGGCTCTACCATTTGTTCTCCTAGACAAATATGCCGTTATATACAAACTGACAGATCGATTGTTATATTTTATTTAGGTTTAAAATGTGCGTGGGAAGGTGTTGCTGTTTCTCGCGAAGTAATAACTTAATTTATAATGTTGATCATAGAGATATGGAAATATTGTAAACTAGCGGATCCTCGCGGTTTCACCCGCGTGGTACCCGTTCCCGTGGGAATACCGTCATAAAATACAGCCTATGTCACTCGGGAAGAATGTAGTTTTCTAATGGCCAAAGAATTTTCGAAATCGGTCCAGTAGTTTCGCAGCCTATTCGACGCAAACAAACAATCAAATCTTTCTTCTTTTTAATATCAGCATAACTGAAATATTAGACCTTTCACTGTCCGGGCGAATGCTCTAACCACTGAGCTACGGAGTCGTTTGCCTCGACTCCGTAGCTCAGTGGTTCAGAGTCCCATCAGATCTAGTTGTGAACTTGTGAGACGGGTACATGTTTCTAATAAGTCGGTAAATATACTTCAATTTCAATAATAAAACTTGCAATGTGAATGCAAAAAGGTTAAAATAGAAGGAAAGTTAGAGATATGCTTTCGCTTTAGGTCATAAATTACCTTAATATTATTTTGCAGTTAGAAACTTACAGAGTCGCGGGCTTATTATTACTTACTAATAACCATATAATTGAACACATGTTTATTTATAAAAGGAACAGGGCAGTGTTGCCACGTTGCATGACACGGCTCTCGGGTGACAAAGAGGCGACGTTCCGCGTCACAATGGCCGAATAATTTGAGCACATTTAAAATTATTAACGTAAAACTGACCGCGGTTAAGGGGCCTGCAGCTCTCATTTAAAACAAATAGGTATCTTTTTTTAAACTAAGGTCAGTTTAAACAGTTTTAATCTTCAAAAACGTTTCAATTCAGGTATACCTGCTCGTATTTAGTGACACTACAACATGACGTGGTGACGAAGCCTTAAATCCTTAATAAAATAAAACAGCAGACATGACACTTCATGTCTGCTGTTTTATTTTATTAAGGATTTAAGGCTTCCACACACCGGATGCGTGAGCAGCACGATGCGTTGCATCTGCAGCACGCTGCGTCATAAAGCAATTCACACCGGCACCACGGTGGGCGTCGCACACGGATCGCAGTGCATCTGCGACGCCGCCCGTGCGTCGGCGACGCCGAGTGTTGCTATCGGATCGCGGTTGTCATTTTCTTTCAATTCGTAATTCCCTTCCTATTTTATCTCATAAAAGAGAGTTTTATCTTGTGAATCTTATGTACATTTGTATCTGCGTACTATATTAATTAATTTTTCGTGTATTTCAAAATCCATGATGACAATTTGTAAATATTTACAACTGACGTGCCGCAGTCAGCGTCGCAGCTGCACGCAGACGCATACGTCACCGCGGTGTGTCCTCAATTGAGAAATCCTGTAGAATACAACGTCACAATGCCGGAGCTCGTGTGCGGCGTTGCCGTTCCGCTGTTGCGCGACCGCACCGCGGTTGTTTCGGTTTGTATCTCGCGGACGGCCGTGCGGCTCTCGCACGCAAACGCAACGCAATGCTGCTGCGATACTGTTGGTGTGAACCTACGCGTACAAATTCATATATTACAACTCATGACGCACGCACACGCAATGCAGCACGTCTGCGTGCGTTTTTGGTGTGTGGCAGCCTTTATAAAAAAACTGAATCGAGCTGCATTTTTTATTTAAAACATTTTCGTTCAGTTTAATATTTATGTTATGGGATATCTGTAATTTTCTAAATATATGTTACCTTATACTTTCTACTCAACGAAACGAATGTCATGGAGATGTTTTAGATTTTCATTAAGCCTTAATTAAAAAAATGAAGTATTTAGAAAAAAATCGACCCATCTCACAACTAGCTCCGATGGGACTCGAACCCACGACCTTTCGCTTTCCGGGCGACTGCTCTAACCACTGAGCTACGGAGTCGTTTTAAAAAATCGACCCGTCTCACAACTAGCTCCGATGGGACTCGAACCCACGACCTTTCGCTTTCCGGGCGACTGCTCTAACCACTGAGCTACGAGAAGCGTCGAATTTATCCAATACTTCTTACACGCTGTATAGTCAGCGCTAATTTCATCAATGTGGAGATATTACTACCCTCACACGCGAAAGAAATACCTTTCCAGGTATTTGGCAATCGCTAAAGATGAAATTACTATTGCAACTTATTTTAATTTTTAGTTTTTTGCATTCACAATGCAATTTTTATTGCTGAAAAAATCGATTCTTTTTAAATACTTCATTTTTCATTTTTCAGTAAGTAATAAAAATTGCATTGTGAATGCAAAAAACTAAAAATTAAAAAAAGGAGCCTTAATTAAATAAAACTATTTAGCTTATTTTGAGCGATGTTACGAGGCCTTCCTTGTCCTAACTATCATTATAAATCGCCAACGTCGAATATAGAGGCCTTAACATTACAGTATTGTTACTTAACCAACTCTATTGTGACGGAATAAGAGCTGTTTTGCGTTGCTATTGTTCTTTTTAACCTCTGGCATGGGGCTAATTAGTCGTGGTTTTAAAATAACACGCATGCTAATAATTTAGGTAAGAGCGAATCGGCTTTGCAATTAAAAGTTTTGCTGTTTGCGTTTTTTTATACTTAGTGTTTCTGCAATATTGTGGTATTGGATTGCAGTTAGCCTCTCCGCACACGAACCACCTACCACAACCACAAAACGCCGCCCACAGAACACGAAAAGATTTTTTTCTCTTGTAGAACGCCGCAACCGACCTATTTCGTGTAGTTTTCATCCATACTAATATCACAGTTTAAGCAATCATTCTAATATTATAAATGTGAAAGTGTGTTTGTTTGTTTGTTTGTTTATTTGTTTGTTTGTTTGCTTGTTTGTTTGTCCGTCTTTCACGTCAAAACGGAGCAACGGATCGACGAGATTTTCGGTAAGGAGATAATTTGAGAGCTGGAGAGTAACATAGGCTACTTTTTATCCAGGAAAATTATAAAATAAAAATGGTAATTTTGTATAGAAAACCGTTAAGCTGTCATACTTCACACAACTGTCATTTCTTAGCCGCTTCCAAAGAGAAGGTATGTCAAAGATTATGTAATTGACATTTTTGCCGCTTAGGATTTCTTTTTTTTTAATAAGTGACATTGTGTCAGGCAGGTGATACGAAGTTCGTGTCGTGTCCAATAAAATTATATGGCAAAACAACGTTTGCCGGGTCAGCTGTACATTATATTTATGAAATCGCCGCACACGGTTGTCGCTGGTAGTCGTCACTTGTTTCTTCTTCTAGTTTCAAGTGGCGGCTTTGTGGCTGTCGCGTGTAGCACGTGTGTGACGTCGGTTTAGCTATAGCCATAGATGTATTATTCCTGTAGATGGAGCATAAGAAAATGAACAATTCCTTCTATAATTTACTCTCGTCTCTCAAATGGCGACATGTCGTGTGTTAAAAAGAGATAACAATAGCCCAACGTGTGCGTCTTAATGAGCTGCGCGCCACTTGAAAGTAAACGTCATATTTGTTTGTTAACCAGCTGGTTAACAAATGCTTCAGAAAGAAAAGCTTTTTTTGTACAAAAATATAGAAAGATTTGATGGTGTGGTGCGGTAAATCTGTTGTTTGTTAAGAATGGCCTGTACTGTTCCCGGTTATTCAAGCAGAGTGAGTGTTTTGAAAGAGAATAATGAACACATATCATTTCAGAGGTAAGTCACACTCATTGTTTTGTGTTTTTGCGAACACATTTTTATAGCTTACTGGTCCGTATTTGCAAAAACTAAATCGCTGTACGTGTATATATAGTTTAACATTGACTTGGTTAAAGAAAATCTGGTGTTTTTTGGCTAAAAATATATAATTTAAAGCCAATTGGGATTTTTTGACATTTGACCAACCTGATAGTGTTGTAGTCCGATTTTATTATGTAATATCGATAAAAAATTGTAGTGTTAACAATTTTGTATATAAACTTAATTTTTCTCAATTCTAAACAGATTATAACTATTATGAAAAACGGGATTTTTACCATGTTTATTTTGTTTTTCGAGTTCCCGAAATGGTAAATAATTTTTTTTTTTTTTTTTTAATTGGTTCCCAAAATAAACATGGTAAAAATCCCGTTTTTCATAATAGTTATAGTGATAATGACCATGTAAGTTTAAAATCTTATTCTAAACAGATTTCCCACCGCCGCGCCGCCGCCGTCGATGTAAAGGAAACGTGAATAAAAAACGTAAGAAAAACGATTGGAGACCTTCGCAACAAACAAGAATATGCTCGATGTACTTATTAAAGCAAATTGTGGATTTATACTTAAAAAATTTAATACATTATAAGTATAAAAAATGCGTGAAATCTGTATTTTTTTACTTGATATCATTCAACAGATTATTTAATTTAATAAATTGATTAGAAATCTCGTTCAGTTTTACGACTATACCTCCTAGTAAAAATAGTATATTTATCATCATTATCATACCTACTTGATATTTGGCAAAATAATTCAAAATTAAAGGGCTTGCTTAGACCATGAAACTGAACAACTTTCTCTTTGGACCACAGCATACGTCGAAATATAAAAAAAAATATTCTGCCACACTAGATCGATCAGCTGAGCGTGCGCTTTTGTCTGGTTGGAAGAAATTTTTGCCATATTCGACCTATGCTGAAGTTTCATAGCATAAACAAAATTCTAAGGCCGTGAGCACTTTGGACACGATTAGTACTAAAAACTGACAGAAAAGCGGATTATGAACCGCCCAATTACATTAAGTCTAGCCGCATTGAAAATTGCGAAGCGCTCTATTCAATGCGGCGTACTTTCGATCAGCCGTATTGAATACGGCGTATCTTGAATCCGCAGCATTACAATGCGGTGCTGTTTTCCAATACAGCTAGATGCTATGTAATACGGTGAAATACAATACGCCTGCGATATATACATATACATTGTAATTTTATGTATCGCATTGCATTCAAATTATTTTTACATCTTTTATCGATAACTTGTTATAAAAAAAACCACAGCACTATCATTGCATCATCATCATCTAGCATTGCATAGTCAAAATGGAGACATTCACTAATGCCGACGCAACAGATTAACATGTATGTCTCTTTCTATCTTATGACAATTTGATAGTGTTAGAAGGGGTAAAGGATGGGTGAGTTATAGCTTATTTTTGTGATCCATCTACAGGAATAATACATCTATGGCTATAGCTATATAGTTGAAAAGTTCGTCCTTTTGAACAGGCGAAGACATTGGGCCATACTGCCAATTTTTGAATATTGTGTATTTATGTTGTAGTTCCTTATGTTTTCATTAATTTATTATAATATTGTATTGTACCAATGTAAACTGTATGTAAATGAAGGTAATGTGATGTAATTATGTAGGTATTGTTTTTTGTATTCGTTGTCCATAAATTGTATGTCCAGATGTCACTACTGTGTTCAGCAGAATACCAGTGCAG
Organism: Crambus lathoniellus; assembly: GCA_949710035.1. Lineage (NCBI taxonomy): Eukaryota > Metazoa > Arthropoda > Insecta > Lepidoptera > Crambidae > Crambus > Crambus lathoniellus. Next base: position 25,532,942 of record OX453302.1, on the reverse strand, counting down.
CCAGGCCTCGTCGCTTGCTGCTTATACTGAGCTGAGCACAGTTTTGGCATCACACAACAACACATGGAAGTATTTTCTTGTTTTTTGTTCTTCTTATTTGGTTCTCTGTGTGTATATTTTGTTGTGTGTTGCTAAAAATAAATAATTCTCTTTCTTTCTTTTCTTTCTATAGAGTTTTTAATATTTCTCATCATCATCATGTCAGCCGAACGACGCCCACTGCTGGGCATAGGCCTTCCCCAAGGATCTCCACAACGATATTTCTCATATGTAGTTATAATTTTTAATATACTTACTAAATTGCCAAAGACTGTTTTTTAATGGGAATAACAGGCTTTGCTCGAAATAGTAAGGCGAAAGGGATTGCTTTTTCGCCTTACTATTTCGAACTAAGTAGGAACCTACCTAATAGCTGAAACCTTGAATTTCGGTTTTATTATTTCTTACCGACGAAACTGCACTTTATTATTTATTTTTAGTTTAAATAAATTTTGATGAACTGGATATTGAATATCAGAAATTAATACATAATCGGTGGATCAATGTTTGAGAGATACAGCCAGAATCTTTTTCAGTTAATATCTCAGTATTATATGATTTGAGGTTAATATTCATGTCATTTTAAATCGTTTATAGTAAGAAGCAAAGCAAAGAACAGAAGCTCTATATTTTTTAAAGGTTGATTTTAACAATGGAAAAAAAGCAATTATTACACGAGGGAGGTGTTATTTTTATTCTTCAAGGCTTTCACATTTTTCGGGCTGTATAGATTACTAGCAGATCCTCGCGGTTTTACCCGCGTGGTACCCGTTCCCGCGGGTATATCATTTAAATCATATATGTCATTTGGGAAGAATGTAGCTTTCTAATGGTCTAACGCCCGAATTCTCGAACGCTAATCATCTTTGGGAGCGTCTCAAACATCATGGCATCTCTTTCATACATTTGACAATTAAAGTGACAGGGCGATGTGTGAGACGCTCCCAAAGATAAGTAGCGTACGAGTATTCGGGCATAAGAATTTTCAAAATCGGTCCAGTAATTTAAGAGCCTTTTGGGTGCAAACAAACAATCAAATCATTCCTTTTTATAATAGAAGTATAGATTATATAGGCCTTTGCGTCTATTGCAGAGGATGCAATTAGTGCATCGGAGACAAACTCATAATTATGATCTCGATTGTATACTTGAAAAGAGCTACTGGTTTCCGACTCGATTGGAGACGAATCCTCGATCTTCTTTTATTCATTTAGGCTACTACGAGTTATTAAATGATTCGTGTTTTTAATATAGGTACAGCTAAACAAATTTAATCATGACCAACAATAAGACTATTTTCCAAGAGATATTATAATTTGGTATAGGTAGTCAAAATTCAAGCTTGTTGGCTTTGACTCTGACATTTATAGTTTCGACGCTTTCAAAGAAATTATTAGCAAAATTGGTCATGGTTCAATTGGTCCGACTGTACATGTAATATAAGTGGGAAGACAAATTTTGTCTTACTAATTTAGCTATTTTGTCTTACTTCACTCTCCTTTGCATTTGTTATTGTTTCCTTGTAATTATATTATGCAACTGACGTTGGTAAATATAGAAATACAAGTTGATTTCAACGACTATTCTTATTATAGGTAAGTATTACACACATTTACCCAAAACCGAAAGGTTGTGTTGTGGGTTTTTTGTGTGGTTTAAAACAAAATGAATCCTGAAATGTGTTGTTTCTTAATCTAGAAATAAACCATAATTTTACTTTTAAATGTGTTATATTTTGATTCAATAAATTACTCACATAACATACCTTTTTACACAGTGATAAACAATATACAAATACTTCAACTATACTCCATTCATAAGTTAACTTAATTACTTTGTACCTAAAGTATAATTCGCTCTACAGAAATATACAATTTTAGAGATAACATAAAACATTTTCGCTATTAATTTTAGACAATGTGTGGTGTTACAAAATTATGCGAATTATGTCTATCATGCATAATTTTACCGTGTTATAATTGGGTGGTTCTAGAGCGTATCTTATCAGATTGGATGAATTACTTGTACATAATATTGTCATTAACAAGCATTAAACTTTGTTCTCCGAAAGTTCGTTTTCGTGAACAAGCATTATGACTTACTAAAGACGATATAAAATACTTGAAATCCGCCGCAAAACCAACAGATTATCAAACATAAATTTCGAACGCTTAATTTTGAAAGAAAAAGCAAAATATTTATTAAATTAAATTGTGATCTGATGTACTTTGAAATACATTCAACTAAAATAATATCTTTTATGAATAACAACAATTCCAGTACTAAAATATTTTATACAACTCTATGACCAGTAGTACAATTGTACTACTAGAAGAAACAGAGAAAGATGATTTCAATTCGATTTCATTTAGGCATTACATTTTTTGCACAAATCAGTAGCCGTATCACAAAAACTGTCGATATGGTAATCATAATATTAACTATACAAGTGCCACAAACTTTTCTGTTACGGTGACAGCGGCGCTACCATGTTCTACATACTACAAGCTAGTAGCTATTTAACCGGCCCTGACTTCTAAGAACTTCAGCCGCCAGCACCGCTATGGTTGGACATCAACTTGACAGCAAAATGACATAAAAAAAAAACACGTTAGTTTCACATTTTGACCACCGGAACAGAAAAGGTTGTGGCACTGTACCGTCCGTCAAATGCTGTCAAAGTGCTGCTGTCAAATGTCTATTGAATATTCGTTCCATATACGACCAAAAGAGGCGCTGCTCCTGTTTCCATACAACGTTATACGATAACGATAGTTTTTCGTGCTAGGGTAGGCGCAGTTGTTTGATGTTAGTTTCCTTGTAACTCTCCAGCACTGTCACTAAGTATCAGTTAAAAATAAAACAGTAGACATATAATTTATCTGATCACACTGTCATAATATCCCACATATCTAATATTATATGCGAAAGTTTTGTTGTTTTTTAATCAAGAATGACTTCTTTCTCTGGATGATATCTGGAACAGAGATAGGTTATAGGCTGGAATAGCCCGCAGTCTACTCTTTATAGCAATACTCCCAATTTTTTTTTGTATTTCCACGGGAACGCGAACCACGCGGATCAAGCCTCCGGGCGCAACTAGGTAATTTTATATTATAGTTTCAGTCAGACGTTCTAACTAACGTATTTATTTGACAAATTGCCACACCCGTTCAAAAGCTCAAACGAATAATTTGTGCAATATACTTCTAAGAAATTGTGTATAATTTCAAATGCATTGTTCCATTTTAATTAGCCAACTTCTGAGTGTAAGTTAATGAGAAAGCCATAACATGCACTAATGCAAGTTACGTGTCGGCGGCTTCAGACAATGGCCGGCCTACAATAAATGGCCAATGGCCAATAAATGGCCAATGAACAATGTCCGAACGCATAATTACTCGGGCCTTCGCGAATTCGTTGCTTTTCCGGTTACTATAAATGTTTTAAGTGACATTCCTTTGATTTAATATAAGGTAAAAGGAAAACTGGTATCGCTATTTTTGTATCACTCGTCGGCATCACTATAAAAAAATACTGTATTTAGTTATAGCTCTGTATATCGACGGTTCTTGCGGGTCCTTTTACAAAAATACTTGGAGGCAAAATATGAAGACAATGAATCGACTTAGAATCCAAACAAATATTTTTAATGTGTTAATTTTTTAATCATTAAATGTAGCAATATTTTTGCTCTTTCTGACAGAATGTATAGAATAATTAGCAAAAAACTGCGTGACTTGGTCGAAAGGTGGAAAGGCTCTTTCCCTGAAGTGATATGATTCATGCCCGAATAAGGCTCATAATTATATAAGTATTCAGCTTATAGCCATAAGTCGGCCATTAACTTTTCATAGATATTTTCCGCCCCGTTCATGACAATTGAATTTCAATGTTAAATTAACTGAAACTGGGCAGATTCTACTCGTTTGTTTATACCTTCTTCATTTAATGATATATTATTTTAAACAGCGCTCATAGTTATTTAATATTTACTTTTTTGCATTCACAATGCAATTTTTTTGCAAGAGCAGTCGCCCGGATAGCGAAAGGTCGTAGGTTCGAGTCCCATCGGAGCTGGTTGTGAGACGGGTAGATTTTTTTCAAAATACTCAATTTTCCATTTTTCAAAGCGCTCATAGTGTTTCGCTTTTTCATTTAAACGTTGTTTCGCGTTTTTAGTTGAGTTGTCTTTCTTGTATTGTTTGTAGAAAAAAAGACTTCATTTTCATACAAACATGTTCACTGCATGTCTCTATTGCAGATCATCTAACTATTAGTTTTTCTCTACACAAACACTATAATCAAAGTGCAAAATTACTCAGCACATAAACAGCGCTCATAGTTATGTAAATTTTTACTTTTTTGCATTCACAATGCAATTTTCTTGCAAGAGCAGTCGCCCGGATAGCGAAAGGTTCGTGGGTTCGAGTCCCATCGGAGCTGGTTGTCAGACGGGTAGATTTTTTCAAAATACTTCATTAACCATTTTTCAAAGCGCTCATAGTGTTTCGCTTTTTCATTTAAACGTTGTTTCGCGTTTTTAGTTGAGTTGTCTTTCTTGTATCGTTTGTAGAAAAAAACAGACTTCATTTTCAAACAGACATGTTTACTTCATGTCTCTATTGCAGATCATCTAACTATTAGTTTTTCTCTACACAAACACTATAATCAAAGTGCAAAGTTACTCTCCTTTCGAATAAAAGCCTAAAATAAGAAAAAACACTTCCCCACTTCTCCATAGCGGTAAACGATTGAAAGTTTGTCACGTTCCATACATTGTTCTATGAAACTCATTGACATTTTTGGAAGTTTGGAAATGTGAAGAGATTTTCAAAGTTGTTTCAAGTGATTATCGGAAAATCGCGCAAATCATTCATTTGACACAAAAATTATTTTAGAATTATACTGACAGTTTTATTTAAAGGGCCATAAACCATGTTTGTCTATACGGAAAGATTTGATTGTTTGTTTGTTTGCATCGAATAGGCTCAGAAACTACTGGAGCTATTTAGACAATTCTTTGACCATTAGAAAGCTACATTCTTCCCGAGTGACATACTTAGTCTATATTTTATCCCGATATTCCCACAGAAACGGGTACCACGCGGGTATAACGGCGAGGATGGATCCGCTAGTATGAAAATAAAACTAAGTGCCCGTGTTATTCTGCAATAACACGGGCACTTAGTTTTATTTTCATACTAGCTTATTTTGAGTCAATGCCATCGTTACAACGATATTTCTATACCGAGTTTCAGTCCAATCTGCCTAGAGACTGATATATTGTTCCAATTAGGAATATAGTTCTAATCCTACTAGTTTTTAATTCTTGTTACTTTTAGTCAAATACACAAACGTGTTTACTAACATCACCTAATCCAGTAACTTGTGTGACGGTTATTATTGGAGGCATGCAAATCCTTGCAGCATATTAATTGGAAATTACGGTGTATCCTATCAATTAGTTTGACGTATAGAATTATACTCCCGCTAATCCTGGAGTGTCGTAATTAATAGCGAATAATATTATAGTAGTAACTGGTTACGGCTACTGTTTTTAAATACCTACTTATATCCCTTTCAAATCGGTGTGCCTAATGCGTAGAGGGACTAAAGTCGCGTTATGACTAGTCATAGTGCGAAGTAGACATAATAGTTAGTTAGACCTACTGCAATATAGGTTAGAAGAGAGGAAGGCATATTCGTAGATAGGAAAACAATGTTTCTAATAACAAATCGGAAAACTCACGTCGAGATTGTGTGTGTGTACTCGTATTAACAAGTTGTCTTATGCATTATACCGATTAAGTAAAATTGTAAATCTATCGACGTTAATAATTGCCTACCGTAGTCATGTAGAATCAATTTTAAGGTAGGTATGGTGCTATGTTTTGGGGCAACTCCACTAATAAATACACTGTTTTTAAAGCCCAAAAAAAGTGTATAAGAGCAATTTGTAAATTAAAATGTATGGATAAGCAGCATTTTGCAAATCTTAAAATAATTTAGAGGTGTACAATTTTTTACAGCATGCAACTTTGTGAGAACGTTTTAGACGACGACATAATATGTAAGCACTATCAAAATTAGATTTTTTATCCCTGTGCATCACACTTGAAATTAAATTTTAAAATGTAACAAAAAAAGTGCGCGTGTGAAAAGTATGCAAACGCATATTTGTCACTAGCATACTGAAAAAAATTATTCGCGCGAGTGCAAATTCCTAGAACAAGCTTTTGAAATTGTTAAATATTCGGCTCTAAAACAATCATTTTTTTCAGTAAGTATGCAAATTGATGTATCGATAAAGTTTCTAGTTTGTTTGTGACATATTTATTAATTTGTATTTTATTGTGTTTTTTGACATTCATCTTATAATTTGACATTATTTTGTAATCTGACATCATTTATACTTAATTATTGTACTTTGACATGTTGCTGTAATTTATTAATATTTTTTTCAATGTAATAATTTGTGATATCTATCTGATTAGACTTGACATTGTACCAAATTCAATTGCTGTTATTTTAATTATTGCATGTCAGAAAGGCAGAATACGGCTGAGCTAATTTGCTACTTATTGTGAAATCTTTTACCACCTGTAATTTTCCTGTATTCGCAATAAACATATTTTGATTTGATTTGAGGGACTTTTTCTTCTTAAGTTTGAAGGAACTGAAAATCACCTAAAATTATATTCAAAGAATCTATTCGTGAATCCGAATGCGTGGGTATATCGGGGTAAAATAAAGCCTATGTCACTCAGGAATAACGTAGCTTTCTAGTTGTGTTTTTTTTAATCGTTCCAGTAGTTTTTTTAGTTTATCCATTACAAACAAACAAACATACAACAAAATCAAATCTTTCCTCTTTATTTATTAACGAGTTAAAACAATTAAGCGAACAAAAAAGGAATATAAATCAATTTTGTTATTACAGTTTTATCCTCAACAATGAATAAAAGGAGAACCCCTGTTCTTAAGTAGGTACCACATTTGAAACACAACATAAAGGAATTGGCTTCGTTTTGTGTAACAAATTGTCATTAGTCTAATTGCTTTCCGCTTTCACTAATTGGCAAATATTAGTTCAGTTTGTTAACTCTCGTAATTGCAATTTGTAAGGATACCTATATGACAAACTCGAATGCAGAGAAAACTTCTCGTACCGTAACAAAGTTTTATTATATAATATAATCGTAAAACTTTTCTTTTCATTGAAAAATGGAATGATATCAATAACTGCTGTACTAAACGGAATTTTCATTTAAAAGTCTAGATAAAAAAAACGGTGAAATGACCGAGTTAGCTTAAAATACTTTAAAACGTTGTCATTTTAGAAATAAAATGGAAAATAAAACACAAAGTTCATAGTAAATTAAGTCCTTTTTAAATTGCCACGCAAATAAGTTTTTTTTAATAATAGCACTTTTTATTTTTTTTTATTTTTTCCTTGTTCATCAATAATAATCTTTTACGAGAGTATGTTAATGCTTACAATACAGTCATTTAAAATTCCAAGTTCTTACTTTTGAGAAATGTTTAGAAATAGCCTGTCCTGTAAATCACCAATACCAACCGCGTAACATTTTGCAATGGTTTTTTCGATACCTACTTTCGATTTAATTGGAATTTGGATTTATTGTCGTTTTACAAAGTTTCTTATTTCAGACTAAAAAAAGGCATGGTTACACAATACCCTCCTCGTTACTATAACGTTTACCAGTTTTCGTGCGTTTCATTTAGTGAAATTTATGAAATGTGACAGTGCTGAAGTGTAGTATGTAATGATTGGAAATTATCGTTAATACAACAAAACAGAATAATTTATGGTTATGAGTTTTATACGTAGGTAGGTACTTCGCAGTTAAATTATTTTGCCCACAAGTAAGTAGGTATTTGATGGACTTATAAATAGAGCTGTGATGGGTAAAACATTTTATATTCGAAATTGTTAAACAAAAATAGTGACTCGGCGTCGTCGGCGGCATAAAATATAAAAGTATAAAATAAAATACAACATCATTACATCAACAACGTATAATTTAAAATTTATTGCCCCGAATTAAATAAGAAATTAGAAAGAAATAATATATTAACGTAAGATCAGAAAATAAATATATCGAGGTCTATATACAATACGCTACGAACTATATAATACAAGTAACCTACGTCTAATATTCACACGGGATATGTCATAACTGGTACCTATCAAGTCTTGATTACGAAGCCGATTAGAACTAATGATAATTAACGATTCATTAAACGTTAAAGCAAAGGAACATTTCACGAAATGCCTGTAAAGTCACTTTAGCCTCTGAAGCAGTCACTTTCACGTATTAAGCAGTGAATCTATACTGAACGGGTTGTATTTTCTGGGAACACCGTTTTTGGATAAGTCTTGTTCGGTGGCGGTGCCTCCCCCAGACAGGTCTAAAGAGACGGCTCGGGAAGGGTCGAAGTCGAATTTGTCGAAGTTAGTGGCGGGGTTGCCGAAATGCTTGAAGAACGAGGGTTGGGGGTCGGGGAGCGGGCTGTAGTTGCGACCGGAGTGCGCGTCTGAAGTGGAGCTGTCGGAATTGTTGATGCCGTCCGCTGTGGGCGCTCTCAAGCGACCTGACAGCGAGAAATCCTCTGGTCCGGAGTCGTGGCAGGAGTCCCCCCCTACCACGTCTATCATACACTCCTCCCCGTCCCCGTCCGAATCGGAGTACAGGCCACTGTTACGGTGCTGCGCTAGGTACTCCGCCTTCAAGGCCTCTAGGTCTACTGCGATCCCTTTGGCCCGCAGCTTCCTCGCCTGCCTGTCAAGCGCTTTTGCCAGCTTCTTTCTTCTTCTCGCCCTGTTGATAAAATCATAAGGGCCTCATTAGTATAGAACCTGTTTTATATTATCATATCACATATTGCTGTGACATAAGACTGTATATGCTGCTTGAAAAATATCTGTTTAAGTGTGGACATAGAGTCGAGGTGATTCAAACTAGGTTAATGCCAAACGTAACATAAAGATTCGAATCAGGATCATTTGCACCCACACCACGCTGAGGTTAGAGCCAGGAGCCTTACTCTGAAACGCAGATGCGAAACTTCGGTAAGCCCCGTCTCTTTCACTCGATTCTGTCACAACTGGGGAGTGAGAGGGACGGGTATAACCAAGTTTCGGGTTTTGTGTTTCAGAGTAAGCCCTCTGGTGGGGAGCCTGAGACACGAAGGCTCGCTCCGCATATCGGCAGTCTCTACGAAGAGACTCTACTCTTTCACGCTAGAGGTACAGTAACTTGTGGGCTGTCGTTCAGAGCATGCGGTCTGGTTTGTAAGTTGCTCACCTCTCGCGCGCGGGCAGCTCGTGCGGCGGGATGGGCTCGCCTGAGCAGGACTGCGGGTGTGTGTTGTGCACCAGCCGGGGCCCTTCTTGGTGTGTGTGTGGGCTATCGCTCAGAGCATGCGGTTGGGTTTGTAAGTTGCTCACCTCTCGCGCGCGCGCAGCTCTTGCGGCGGGATGGGCTTACCAGAGCAGGACTGCGGGTGTGTGTTGTGCGCCAGCCGGGGCCCTTCGTGGTGTGTGTGTTGGCTATCGCTCAGAGCTTGCGGTTTGGTTTGTAAGTTGCTCACCTCTCGCGTGCGCGCAGCTCGTGCGGCGGGATGGGCTCGCCTGAGCAGGACTGCGGGTGTGCGTTGTGCGCCAGCCGGGGCCCTTCTTGGTGTGCGTGTGGGCTATCGCTCAGAGCATGCGGTTTGGTTTGTAATTTGCTCACCTCTCGCGCGCGTGCAGCTCGTGCGGCGGGATATGGGCTCGCCTGAGCAGGACTGATGCGGGTGTGCGTTGTGCGCTGGCTGGGGCCCTTCTTGGTGTGCGTGTGGGCTATCGCTCAGAGCATGCGGTTTGGTTTGTAAGTTGCTCACCTCTCGCGCGCGCGCAGCTCGTGCGGCGGGATGGGCTCGCCTGAGCAGGACTGCGGGTGTGCGTTGTGCGCCGGCCGGCCGGGGCCCTTCTTGGTGTGCTCCTTTTTGCGCCACTTCGCGCGCCGGTTTTGGAACCAGACCTGAGACAAAATTGGAAATAAGTACGGAGTACATAGTTTACTTTTTTGCATTCACAATGCAATTTTTATGATTGAAAAATTGAAAATGAAGTATCTTTGATACTATTCCTACAGACAAATAAAAACAAATATCAAAGAACAAATAATAGTTACAACAAAGAAAAAAATCTTTATATGTTCAGAGGTACCGGGTTCGATTCCCAGTGGGGGTACATAATATTGTATTCGGTTTGGTTGGTGGTAGGATTTGATCAAGTCCGCCTGGCTAGCTACCACCATCTTATCTTAGTCTGACGCTATAACAACGATCTTTTCAGCATTGTTGTGTTTCGGTAGTTAGAGATAATATAGCCAGTTCCTCAGTGATTGAGGATTCCGGGAGTATGCACCTTCAGCCTTATCACCACTTAACATCAGGTTTGATAAAGACCAACCCGTTTTGGATATAAAACAAGTTTTTAAAATAGGGAAGTTTCTTTTTTTTACGATTGAAACAGATCAAATATTTAATGGAGCAAAATTCATTGCAAGTTTTTCTCTTCTTTTGAATTATGTTTTGATCTAATAATTAAGGTATGATGGGCAAGGCTCAAATTAAATTATTACAGTTTAATTGCAAAAATAATGAAATTTTGCGGCGATCCAGAAACCGTTTAGGAAACATCGGTTGCATTATTGCATGCAGTTACGATCATATTTGGAGCATACGACAACACAACAGACGTAATATCGATTGCACCAAACATAGATTTGGAAAGAAAATGGTTGCTTGGGTTTTACGCTTTATTTCCATTTCATTTTACACGCCCATACGTAAGGTAATAAATAAATATAGTAATTTAGAATTCAAAAGTTCAAAACCCTTTACTGCAATTTCTTATTGGTTAAATCATAATAAATTAATACAATAAAGTATATCTGAAATAAATTTACTCATACCATTAATGACAGTCTGCAGACCAATAAGCATTAAACCTTCTTACCTTAAGGTAAGGTTAATTATTCAGTGATTTGATGTCAAAACTAGCTGTGGCTAAGTACTTAACGTTAAAGGGAGACTTAAAGTGCCTATTATTTTATTATAGTCTAATAAAGCCATTAGAGCTCAGTAATTATATGTACATCTTGGAGGCCGTTAAAGACTATGCAGGCAGGCATGTTCGAGATATTAAGCGGAGTCGATAGAGCAAGAGAGACAAGGAAAGAGAATGTTGCTGATAAACCGTGGAGATAGACAGGTTGTTATTTATCCACGATTTTTGTTTAACGCTGACATATACCTAATCATTACCTAACTTTGGACTAAAATAGTTCTGGTGTAAAACTGGTACTTAACTGGTGCTGTCACTTTCATTTTCCAAATGAAAGACAGAATTAGCATCTGTTTTAAACCAGTTTAATCAGTCCACGTTTTGGAATAAGGTGGATAGGGTCCTCCTCTTCCTCTCGTATCAAGTATGTACACTAGTATTATAAAAAATCACATCAAAAAAGTAAGAAATAATTCCTCTTTTTGATGTGATTTTTTGAAGGCGGTTTTATTTTTTTATAAAAATAATTTTTATTTCACTCTTTTTAGTGCATCGTGCAGGCAATTTACATGTATCCTGGTAAATAGGTATGTGATCAAACTGAAAACCACCTTTTTCGAAGTCGGTTAAAATACCTTGAGGTATCCCCTTTTTAACAAAACAAGAATCATCTAAATCGGTTTATAAACAAAGGAGTTATGCCTAAAGATACGTATTAAATTCAAATAAAGTGGTAACGAAAACGACAGTATTTTCAAGATTTCCTGAAAACTACTGAACCGATTTCAAAATTTCTAAAAATGGGACCAACTTGGAAACCAACCTGATGTAATAACGTTTCAACCATTTCAATCGGTCCATCCGTCTTCGAGTAATCGGTGGACATACACAAAAAAAAAAAAACATACATACAGACGAATAGAGAACCTCCTCCTTTTTGATTTAGAAGTCGGTTAAAAAAGGCTAATAATGGGAAAATAGATGTGAATATGCTATAGTTGAAAAACATAAAACGTTGCGTCGCCACTACTCTGCGCCAGCGTGAGTTGAGCCTTACAAAAATATTATTCCTTCGCGCTAAATATTCAACAACATGTTAAATATGCAAAGGGGTTTTAGGCGGATTTAATTTTTAACCCCCTTAGTCCAAAACGTGGACTAAAATAGTCCTGGTTTAAAACTGGTACTAAACTGGTGCTGTCACTTTTATTTCCCAAATGAAAGACAGAATTAGCATTAGTTCTAAGCCAGGTCTAACTTTAGTCCACGTTTTGGAATAAGGGGGTAAGTAAGAGTTTAGAAGTAACTGGCGTTTGAAGTACCTACCAATATAGAAGTTATAGCATAAGAATACCTACCTACTTATTCTTATGATTATACAATTTTATTCATTCTCATTTTCTATAGGTATTTTTTTGTACAAAAGTAATATTCCCCTTTCGTTGTCAACCTAGGCATTTTTCATATTGTCTGACTAAGCAATATGGCTATTGCATCGGCGGCGATTGAGTTGTCAGTCTCTTAGCGGCATTTTTATGCTAATTAGTACGTGCAAGAGCATTTGATGCGTCTGCGCAGCCTATTGGGAAAGCCTGAAGTAAGGTTACGGGTGAATCACGTTGCTAAAAGCAGCATAGGCACCTATAAAGATCCAAAATATTTTGTATTTTTAAAGAGCCAATTTTATTTCTTTCCTTCGTCACATTAACAAACTATTTTTTAGTTCAAGTTCAAGTTTAGTTTTAGGGATCAAACGTATCCCATTGTCTTTTTTTAGTTTAAAGTAATTTCCCTTTTTCTAGTAGTAGAGTCTAGTCTAGAGTAGAGAGACTAGAGTAGGTATATTTTTTATATTGGTGTTATTATTTTACTCGTAATTTAGACAAAACAATACCCCTTGGTATTGTTTTGTATGAAAGGTATACCTTTTTTGTACCTAGGTATTGTTAACCCTAATGCTTCGTGAGGTATCATTTTAGCTTTCGTTGAAACTTGCCTCGCCTAGCAATTATGTTTTAGAAATCAGCATTGTCTTAGGTTTTGGCTGTTTTGGTTCCTAGTTAACTACTTTCACCATTGTTGTGACTAAGTTCCGTACTCAAGTAGCGTTTCAATTAAAAATAAATTGAGGAAAAGGCCAGTCATTGGATTTGCGGGACGTAGGTATAACTGTAAATTTTACGGAAGATTTGTAATGTATCTAATTAGATACAACTATTGAAGTAGGTTCTTAAGATAAATATTATTCTCAGGAGACGAGTTTTTTCTATGTGTACTAATATTATAAATAGGAAAGACTTGTTTTTGTTAGTTTGTTTGTAATTGATAGACTCTAAAAAACTACTAAACCGATTTTAAAAATTCTTTCACTATTAGAAAGCTACGTTGGTCCTGTGTGATGTAAGCTATTTGATCCCGATACTCACACGAGAACGGGTACCACGCGGAGTTACACGTGGACCTAGTTCTAAAGCGGCGATTACACTCACTAGTTAGGGTCCTAATTCAGAATAGATTGCTTTCTGATTGATTAGAATTATAGTAATGCAATAAAAACAAACAATGTATTCTGAATTAGGGCCCTAACTAGTGTAAGTGTAATCGCTAAGTACTTAAGTAGTACCTACCCACAGAAAACAGAATAACAAATTAAAAATATAATACTTAATCTTAATATTACTTGTTTCTGTTATGTCTACCTGTATCTTGGTGTGAGCAATAAAGTGTTTATCTATCTAATCTATGCCTGTCTTTACCCTCAGAGCAGACATCAGGTGCGTTACTAGTGTTTTACAGATCATATCGATTCTTATTAAGCTTTCGATCAGCAATAAACTTTATTTTATGTTAAGCCTACAAAAAGGATGCAAACGACACGCTTAGTATCTATATTCGGCCCTCGGTCCTTCGGTCAATTTTACGACCGACCCATCCGGTTTTACTGCAAAACATATATTTAATGACCCCTACCCCCTACAGAATTAATTAGGATTAATTTAATAAAATTAAAACATAACGCTCCCAGAAGTCGTTCGACGTAATTACAAACATAAAGACAATTGTACAGATCCTTAAATTTATCGTTTCGTGTTTTTGAATTGATATTATAATTAAATTCGTATGTGACGCGGCTCGGCTTTTAGTGGACTGATGTAAAGTTATAGTGACTTTTATGCACCTTTTATACCAATTTTTTGTGTCCTTATCAATTTAGTGTTAAGTCTTTATTTAAATACTAAACAAAATCTGCGTTTGAAAAGTTTTGATTATTATGCTTTATAAGAAGTTTATAAGTAATATTTAAGTGACACTTTGTTGCAGCTGCGGTCATACGATTTACTTACAGTATTGATGAATTTAGCTACTACGTACATATAACTATTAAAATTTCACAGCAGCTTTTCATATAAGAAATCTTATTATTCGGTATGAAAATGTAAATAATCTGTGTTGCTATAAACTGTGTAATAAATGCAATATTTATTACTTCTATAAAATTTTATTGCTTATCAATATAATGTCAAAATGTAAACATACAAATTATTAGTAGCCTGATTAAAAGTTGTTGAACTAACTTATCAAGGAATTTAATTGCGTGTCTTTTTGTGACCTTCTGTAGTTATGACTATCGTATATTTAACAAAATATTGTGAAGTATTATTATAGGTACAAATTGATATTTTTGCAAATAATGAGGAAAATAATAGCATTACCAATGAAACTTTATGTATAATTAAGACTAGTCTTGAGTAGGCATGCTACTCTGCGAATAGTGCGTGGTAAAACGTAATTTCAATTTACTCACGAGTAAGTGGCCATTTAGTCTATGAATAAAGTTTATTCTCGTTTGGTCGAATCGGCCCTAAAAGTAGTTTACTATTTACGCTAGAACAATTTCTAAATATTAATCAACGTTGTATTAGAATCTAAGGGAAATTATAAAAAAACTATTTATACAGCGATCCTAAGTGGAAATTTATTTGTTTTTTTATGTGATTTGGTGGGTACAAGTTTTTATCTTTTACGTTTTTTAATCCACAACGAGGTAGCACTTAGCCTTCACCACACCTGATGTTAAGTGGTGATAAGGCTGAAGGAAGAGACGTACTACTTCCGAAATCCCCAATCACTGAGGAACTGGCTATGTTCAGTACACCCCTGCCTAGACCGCGGAGTCAGCATTGGCGCAGTGGAAGGCTATCATGAGTATAGACTCCGGACAAATCTTGGTTTCAGCCGGGATGTAACTGAACAATAGGACTGCGATACACAGCGGAGAGACTTTTAAGTAAGGTAAGGTTACATACGGGTCTGTGGGTCGACCGTCTCCTCGGCTGCGGCGAGACGGGGCGCGCGCCCCAGGTATCTTCTTCTTCTGCAGACCTTACCAATTAGTGACCTCACTCACAACACAAATAACAGCGTTCACAAGACACTGGGCGTTTCAACAATAGATACACAAAGACACACACGGGGGAGCCTCTTTTATTATGATTTACAGTCCCTGCAACAAGCGCGTGTGGTAGAAAAGGTTATCTTTCAAAGCATCCGCGACCGGCCACTCCAGAGATGGCATCAAAACCTTGGTCGTACAAAACGGGATCACATAGATAATTTAAGATGTATTCAAACTCGATATGCCAGGCACATTCAACGCGAGCGATTTTTAACAAATTCAGCAAAATTATTCCGACATTTTCTTACAAGAATTTCAATCAAGTGTCAGCTGTCAACTTCAAGTGACAGCTAATGTCAATTTGACGTGACATTAGAGTTGCGTTCAGAAACGTCGATCTTTTCCGAACATCCCCCCGCCCCGGACCGTTAAGAACGGTACGTCAATCTACGGGTAATCGGGAGAGCCCACTAACTGCTCTCTTCAAAACCGAATCTCGAACCAAAACCTCAGCAAAACGAGGAACTCCGTCAGTTCCGGGGTAGAGTTTAACAATGCGCCCCCTTCGCCAACATAGGGGCGGCAGGTTAGCATCCTTAATCAACACGAGGTCGCCAGTCTGGGGTGGGGTGGTTTTATCTGTCCACTTCACGCGCTGTTGTAGGATATGCAAATACTCCATCGACCAACGTGCCCAGAAGTTTTGGGACATCTGTTTCAAAAGTTGGTATCGCGACAAACGATGGGATCCTACATCCTGAATCGGATATTCAGGCAACGCCAAAAGGGGCTGTCCGATCAAGAAATGACCTGGCGTCAACGCTTCCAGGTCATTCGGGTCCGAAGACAACGGGCACAAGGGTCGCGAGTTGAGGACGGCCTCAATTTTACAAAATACCGTATCAAGTTCCTCAAACGTGAGAATAGTTTCTCCAATCACGCGACGCAAGTGTGTCTTGGCAGCCTTTACACAAGCTTCAAAAATTCCTCCCCAGGTCGGACAAGCTGGAGGGCTAAACTTCCAGATTATCCCACGCCGGGAGAGGGTGGTTCCAATGTCTATTTTATTATCAACAAAAAACTTAACTACTTCCTTAAGATAATTACACGTTCCCTTATAATTAGTACCACAATCGGAACGTATCAATGACGGCAGTCCTCTACGGGAAACAAATCTGCTCAAGGCGGCGACAAAGGCTTCGGTAGACAATTCCGAGACAATTTCCAAATGGACAGCCTTGGTGGACAAACACACAAACACGCACAAGTACGCCTTATAGGTTTTAGCATTACGCAGTCTCGAAGCCTTTACAGTAAAGGGACCGGCGAAGTCGGTGGCGACTCCGGCAAAAGCTCTACATTCCGTGACGCGATCAGCAGGCAAATCACCCATCTGGGGCTGCATGGTCGCGGCCTTCAATCGATAACAAGGCAGGCAACGGAAAACCACAGTGCGAATGGCTCGACGAGCAGACAAAATCCAAAATTCACGCTGCAAAATGGCCAACAAAGCATTACAGCCAGCATGTTGTGCATTCACATGGCGATCTGTTATTATCAGTTGAGTCAAATGTCCGGCTTTAGGTAACAAAAGGGGGTGACGAGCTCCATACGGCAAGTTCGCATTTCGAAGTCTTCCGCCGACTCGCAAAAGCCCACTCTCGTCCAGGAAGGGATTCAATCGCGATACCGCGCCCTTCAACTTGCGACGGCCTAAACGCAAAATTTCAATCTCGGACTCAAAACTATCAGCTTGTACTCTCCGGACCCAAAACAAGAGCGCGTCCCTACGCTCGTCCGGAGTGAGAACCGACGAATCACGCCTCGCGCGTGGGTTTCTGCAATTGTACACAAAACGTCTGATCCAAGCGGTAACACCAAGCAGCTTCTGTAAGGAGCTGTACCGATCCAACAACAAATCCTTTTCCCCGGCGGGGTTAGTCTCCAGGACGCATGCCCGCATATCAGGAACGGCTACGTTCGACAACGCGGGAGAGGGCGGCCACTCCGACTCAGGCCGCATCAACCACTGTGGGCCCCACCAGAGGGGGTGGTTAATTAGGGTTGGGGCTACACAACCCCGAGACGCACAATCCGCGGGATTCATGGTTCCCGGCACGTGTCTCCAAATCAACTCGATGTCGGAATTACAAATCTGCGACACTCGATTGGCCACAAACACGTCCAAGGTGTGCGCCGGAGCCTTCAACCAACAAAGGACGACCTGACTGTCCGTCCAAGCATAAACCTCTTGTATCGCAATAGATCGACCTAATGTGAGCCATACGTGGTTCAACAAACGCATTAGGAGGGCAGCTCCACACAATTCCAACCTCGGGATCGTATGACGAGTCCGAAGGGGAGCGACTTTGCTTTTCGCTATCACCAGATGCACAGCAACAACTCCGTCAACAGTAACGGTGCGGAGGTACACGGCCGCAGCAAATCCACGTTCGGAGGCATCGGAAAAGCCGTGAAGAGTAACTTTACAATTTTCAGAAGGGAGGAATAGCCTCGGCAAATGCACTTCATTAATCTCGGGGAGGGATGAAACGAAGCTCGACCAATCTCGGAGTAACTCGTCCGAGAGGGGTTCATCCCACGACACACCCGAAGCCCATAACCGTTGCAAGAAACACTTGGCCATAAACAGCACGGGGCAAATCCACCCATTGGGGTCAAAGGTACGTGCGACAGTAGACAATACTAAACGCTTGGTCCAGACTTTCGGTGGTCGTAAATCCACACAATACGTGAAAGTGTCAGAGACCGGTTTGTACTGTACGCCAAGGACGGTCACCACATGGGGATTATCAACATTTTCGAATAGGTGGGGGTCCTGCTGGTGCTCTTCGGGCAAACCTACCAGTACATCAGGCGAGTTGGATATCCATTTCCTCAACTCGTAACCTCCCGACTTCAAAAGGGCGGTGAGTTCGTCTCTCAGGACAATCGCCTCTGAGACAGATGAGGCGCCCGTGCAAATGTCATCCACATAGACGTCACTGGCCAAAATGGCGGAGGCGCGAGGGTATCTCAAGCGCTCCTTCTCGGCCAACTCCAACAAAGAACGAATCGCAACAAACGGGCTCGAAGCCAAACCGTACGTATTCGTATTCAATTCATAAATCAACAAGGGGTCCCTAGGACTCTCTCTCCACAAAATCAATTGGTACCTCCTATCCTCTGGATGGATGACCGTTTGTCTGAACATCATCCGGATGTCAGTCATAAATACAATTTGGTGCCGCCGGAAGTTGGTCAAAATGTCTGAGATCTCCGTGTGCAGCTTGGGACCTACATGCAGACACTGGTTCAAGGACGCTCCAGTAGAGGTGGGAGCCGAACCGTCAAAGACCACCCGAATCTTTCCGGATTTCAAAACGGCGTGGTGCGGCAAAAAGAAGTGCTCAACGGAGCGCCAATCCAAATCGCTCACGGACATGTGCCCTAACTCCTCATACTCCCGCATGAATTCAACATACTTCTGGCGGAAGACCGGATCCTTGCTCATGCGACGCTCCATCGCCACTAGCCTACGTTCCGCCAGCGGTCGGGATTCGCCCAGAGGAGGTCGGCCGGCACGAAAGGGGAGACGGGTGATCAAACGACCAGAGCGGAGGCGACCAGTGTTATTCTGGTAATACAACTCGCATTCATCCGCTACTGGGTCAACCCGCGGGGCTGGTGGAGGTTCCTCAACCTCCCAAAACTTCTGCACCACTTCGGAGAGAGACACATTAAAAACAAGACCGCGATCCTCATCAAGGGAATCCAAAACGCGGCGAGCAGGGCCCATCACAACTGTACCGAGTGTCGTCTGCAGAGCTACCAAGCCATCTGGCTGCAAAACTCGCTTCCCCGTCAACAAAACTCGCCCCAGGACATCGGCTCCAAGGAGAGCATCAATCGGGCCTGGGCGGAAGAAATTTGGATCGGCGAGTGGGGAATCAGACACCAAAGACAACATACTCGGTCCCAAGTCAACTGAAGGTTGACGGCCAACAACTGTGTCCAACACAATCGCCGAGGTCTTAATGCCTGGCGTGGACTTATTACGTGAGGTAAATGTGAAGTCAACATGCCCTAACAACCCGGGGACTTTCACATCGCCAACACCTCTCACGCCTTCCGTGTGGGGGTGCACCTTGAGGCCCAACCGCCTAACTAACCAAGATGACACAACACACCCCTGAGCACCGGAATCCAACAAGGCGCGAACTTCCACAAGGTCGCCATTCAATCCCCTGACAAGCACAGAGGCCGTGGGCAACAAAACGGTCTCTGGAGGGGTGGCTACAATCGACCGTAAACACGTTGATTGCTAGTATGTGGGGTCCCCAGACGTCCCCCCATGGTAAGGGGGTCGCTCATAGCGATCCAGTGGGTCCCAATCTCCCACATACTGCCTACGTCCAATTCGCCCGGCATCAGGCGGGTTATATCTCCCGGCCCCTTGAAGACGGGGCGGGTGCCGCTCCAAACGCGGGTATTCGGCGAGCGGCGGCGAGAATCGGTGCCTATCATCCACCGTGTACGTCGCCCCATAGTCGCGGGGGCACGGTGACCGATTTTCAGAGGGGGGGTCCCGGGGACCCCCGGCTGTGCGAGGCTCAACACGTTGCGGGGGGCTTCTACGACCTCCCGCAACGCTCGCAAAATCGAACCCCCTAGTTGGGGACCGATTTCCCATTGGGGGGTCCGTGGGACCCCCGCCCGTGCGAGGCTCAAAACGTCGCGGGGGGCCTCTACGACCTCCGGCAACGCCCGCATAACTCATCCCCATCCTTGGGGATCGGTTTCCCATTGGGGGGTCCCTGGGACCCCCGCCCGTTTGAGGCTCCAAACGTGGCGGAGAGCGTCTGGGGCCACTCTGGTGGCCACTAGAACTGCTGCGGGATGCAAACACCGCGGGGGGTCCGAGACCCCCACCCATACGCGGTGATCCTGCAGCGACGCGCTGCGGCGCTCCGCCGCCCTCTGGGCTGTTCATGCAGAGGAGGGGATGGTGGTTGCCCTTACAAAAGCGGCATGGGTGCGCTTGGGTACATTCGCGCTGCATGTGCAGGCCCAAGCACGAGTAGCACCATGTCCGTTGTCGCGCGATCGCTCGACGGCCTTGGACGCGCTGGTCGAGGAACTTATCACAACGGGTCGTGCTGTGACCCGGTTCCCGACAGTACAAGCAGCGGGCGGTCTCCTGGACGGCGGCATAGCGGCCGGGCGCGCGAGGGGCCATCCGCCCCCTACGGGGGGGTCCGGTGGGGGATCTACTCTGTGGCACAGGTCGTTCGGGTCCCATAGGACCGGCCAGAGAGGAATTATCTGCCAATCTACTTTCTCCTTCCAGGAACGTCAAGAGGTCCGAGAAGGGTGGCAGATAAGTCGCACTATCCCCACCATACTGCTGCTCAAAACGGACCTTAACAGAGTCCGGCAACTTTCCCAGGACAATGTGCAGTAACAAAAACGACCACTGCTCCACTGGGAGTTTTAAGTTTTTCAATGCGTTGTAGGCAACCAACAGCGGATTCAACAAAGCCACTCTCAAGTGCATCACGCTGGCAACGCGGGGTAAATTCAAAATGGCGGCAACATGGTTGTCCGCCAGACGTCGTACGTTCTGGTACCGACGGGCAATCAAATCCCTAGCAATAGGGTAGTTTTCATCCGAGGGGGCCAAATGTTGAACCGATTCAAGGGCCTCCCCTTCCAACACGGATAATAAATAAGCCAACTTTTGGCCCTGGGTCAAATCATCCCGGGCATGTACGAGACTATCAAAAATATATATAAAGCCCTCCCAGTCCTCTAGACGACCAGCAAAACGCCTTAAGTCTAAGGGGGCCAATCTAGCAAAGAGAGGGGGCATACTTTTAGATGTGACCGGGGACGGGCTCGGTTCATTCTCTCTTGCCACTTGCAAAGGCCGAGCCACCTGGGTAATTCTGTCCGCAAAATCATAACACTGGTCCACATCCAAATCGACTTCTTGTCGCATTTCCACCTCGGCCTCAACAGTCCTTTCCAAAAATAAGGCATACTGCTCATCAACAACAGCCAAACGTATGGGCAGATCTCCGTATCTGTTCAACAAGGCCTCCGTTCTATCCGGTCGATCCAACAACGCGACCGCAGAAGCCAACCACCGTAACTCAGAACGTATTTTGGCTTTAGCAGAGGAGGCCGTCATTGTAACGTCACAAATTTATCAACAAAAACAACAAATTCAAAATATTCACTATAACACAAAATCTCCAATATTTGGAGGTTATTACTAACCACAAAATTCCAATATTACAACAACAAAGTATTTATAATGACACAAACTCTTAAATATCTGGAGGTTATCAGAAAACAACAAAACTCACTGACTATTGAAATTCACTTGGATATCAACACAACATACTGTTACACAACAACAAGTTAATTTCAATTATTTCAAAGCACAAGTTTCAATGAGTTTCAATGTGTAAACAATGTCCCAAATCATTTAAGTTTCACTAAGTATTGAGTGCAAACTTATTAGCTGACCTTTTATTAGCTATTATTTTAGCAACAAACTTGTCAATATTCACAACTCAAGTTTGCTGACAAAACTAAATAATAATTATTATGAACAAAGAAAGGTATCTGTTTACATTTTGGAACTTCAATACATGACAATTAATTACAAGACATGGAACCAATAACAAAGGAATGCCCTTTACTTTTCAAATGCAAGTTAATTACCATTTACAAGTACAAATTAATCTAGTCCGGACCAGACTGGGTCATCAAACGGCACTGATTAATACAAAGTTTTGGCGTGGGCCTCTCAGGCCTTCAAGCTACGCTCTTGGCTACCAAAAAATGTTCAGTACACCCCTGCCTAGACCGCGGAGTCAGCATTGGCGCAGTGGAAGGCTATCATGAGTATAGACTCCGGACAAATCTTGGTTTCAGCCGGGATGTAACTGAACAATAGGACTGCGATACACAGCGGAGAGACTTTTAAGTAAGGTAAGGTTACATACGGGTCTGTGGGTCGACCGTCTCCTCGGCTGCGGCGAGACGGGGCGCGCGCCCCAGGTATCTTCTTCTTCTGCAGACCTTACCAATTAGTGACCTCACTCACAACACAAATAACAGCGTTCACAAGACACTGGGCGTTTCAACAATAGATACACAAAGACACACACGGGGGAGCCTCTTTTATTATGATTTACAGTCCCTGCAACAAGCGCGTGTGGTAGAAAAGGTTATCTTTCAAAGCATCCGCGACCGGCCACTCCAGAGATGGCATCAAAACCTTGGTCGTACAAAACGGGATCACATAGATAATTTAAGATGTATTCAAACTCGATATGCCAGGCACATTCAACGCGAGCGATTTTTAACAAATTCAGCAAAATTATTCCGACATTTTCTTACAAGAATTTCAATCAAGTGTCAGCTGTCAACTTCAAGTGACAGCTAATGTCAATTTGACGTGACATTAGAGTTGCGTTCAGAAACGTCGATCTTTTCCGAACAGGCTATGTTATCTCTAACTACCGGAATACAATAAAGCTGAAAACATCACTGTTAAGGCGCCGATTCCCGAAAATAGGGTATTTTAAATTATGGATTACTCGCAAACTACAAGTACTCAAAATTTGGAAAAATATAAGTTATTTTACAGTTATTTATGTAGTGCTTCCGGCCGTTTTTTTTCGATTGGTGATATTTAACTGTGTCATATAAAATCCCAAACATCCATCTAATCTTAATCCAAATATCCTATTACTTGCAGTATACTGGTTTAAGTTAATGAAAAATATACGAAAATAATTCTTCTAATAGCCGAGGGATTCCGGCCGTCAAAAGTTTAAATTTATTTTTATTTAATTGAATTTTAAGTGATTTTCGATTTGCGGGGCACTCGCGAGTTTACAGTTCACTGCCGGCTGCCGCTGCGTCCGCGTGAAGTGTATTCTTGGTTTAAGTTAATGAGAAATATACGAAAATAATTCTTCTAATAGCCGAGGGATTCCGGCCGTCAAAAGTTTAAATTTATTTTTATTTAATTGAATTTTAAGTGATTTTCGATTCGCGGGGCACTCGCGAGTTCACAGTTCACTGCCGGCTGCCGCTGCGTCCGCGTGAAGTGTATTGCACGCGGCCGAGCAAGCGTTAGCGTGCCTATTTCGGTCGGGAATCATCGCCTTATGGTGTCAGACTTAGTCAGACGCCAGACATACGAAAAGATGGTGGTAGCTAGCCAGGCAGATTAAAAACAAGTTCTACCACCAACAAACCGAATACAATATGTACTCCCACTGGGAATCGAACCCGGGACCTGGGTCTGAAGTCTGTGGTGTGAACCACTCGATCACAGAGGCGGTTCAAACATTCATCCAAATCCAAAAGAAAAGAGAATAATAGTTATTACCTATCAATATACCAATTGTAGTCGTATAAAGTAATTAAGACACACAATACCTTCAACATTAAATACAGGATACAGATAAAAACCTTTAATATCCTACAGACATACCAACACATCCCAACTTACGATTCCTCATAAACTGACATCAATCAAAGGAAGAAAACATTCTGTCCGCTGTAATGTTTTAATTAACCCCCCCTAATCGAACACATTGATTAGGGGCCGTAATGGCCGGTGGCCGGTCCGCCCATAATGAGCCACGTATATAACCCGTATAAGGGGTGGGGGCCTTGTAGACCAGTATCGACTTCTTTAAAGAATGTGTGGATTTGGCGCGTACATTTATACTCGTAGATTCTGTATTATCTGTAGATCCAGGATAAGTAACAACTTCTTTTGAGGATGCATTATTCGACAATTACCTATATTTAAGTACCTACTACCGACGAGTATTGACGACCGATTTGGCGCAGGGGTAAACTACCCGCCTTCTGCGCCAGAGGTCTCGGGTTCGATTTCCGAACAAGACAAATATTTGTGTGCATGAACATGTCTATTTGTCTTGGTCTGAGACAAGAAGTACCAAACAAAAACAAAAAGTATTTAAGTATATATTTATCCGTTATCAAGTTCACTTAGACACAGTTTCTTAAGAAATTAACTACGGGCTTAGATAATTGGTGTGATTGTAGGAAAATATTTATTATTATTATTACTAGAATAATTAAAATGTATAGTTAAGAATCTACAGAAAGTTTGTTTAAAGATAGGACATACTTCAGGGGGTGAAAGTACCCAAACAAACAACTTATACTATGGGACCAAGTGCGATATCGCGAAATAAAAACGGCTGTTTCTTACAAGAGTTCAATACCGATACCTTAGATCTTAGAATACTATATGATCTGTGACCGATACCGAACAGCTGATTCTTCCTGTAGAATGGTATGAAAGTAGAATGTATACGAAATATTAATTTAATATGGTTTGGAATCGACGCATAGCATTGAAAGAAAGAAAGAAGATACATTTATTTGACACGATGAAACATAATACAATACATTTATAAAATATAGGTAGTCAGCAAAATTGTCCCCAAAACGGTTCCGACTCTGAAAACATTTGTGGCTATCGGGTTGTAGCTTTTCGCTTTTCTGTTCTGTTCGGTGTAAATATTCGATATTAAAATAATAGAAACATTTACGACACTACACAGTAATAAAGAAATCTAATTATAAAAAAAGCTTTACTTCAAACGCCCTTTTTGTCAAACTAATTTGTAGGACACACCGCTTTTCCATTAAAATCTAAATCAGACATAAAACATCCCCTAAAAAGAGCAATCAAAAACCACACACCCCACGATTGCCGTTCAAAAAAACAGCACGATAACAAAATTCATACGGAAAACATTTGTGGCAATCGTGTTGGATTGTCGCCTCTCCCCTGCTGCGGTGTAAATAAGGAGGGTCCCGGATACATTGACTCCTATTAAGGTACTACTATTTCCCGATGGCTGTGGAAAACGATTTCCTTTGCGCGGTAGGAGGAAGCGCTGCAGCGCTTTTTTGTGCGGACGCAACGCGTGTAATTTTTGAAAAAAAGAACATCTTACTTGACCCGTGTTCAATTATTAAAGTTAAACCGTTGATTACGTAATCACTTGATTTAAATGTTCAATGTTAAATTCGCTACTAAATGGTGCTCGTATGTTGCAACAACTTAAGTGATGTGAAATGAAATTAAAAACATTATACAACACGCGCTTTAGGTTTTTACTCACATTTAGAACTGCTTTAATTTTTTCTGGACCTGTGGTATTTTATTTACCTTTGCTTTATATCGAATTTTAAGGAAAGCAAAACCTAATTAACCCTTTAACGGCAGGTTTTTTTCTGCGTGATAATAAAAAAAATACATTTGGCGCCATTGCGAATGCAATTCACAAACTTCAGTCCTGTGGTTAAGTTCGTGCATTACGCCCGTTCAGGGACTAATCAATAATTACTTAAGAGCTATCTTAAGGGCAACCGTTTCATTAAAATCGATCTTACAGTAAGACATGTGGTGTGGTTACAGCCACTATACTAATTTTGCTATGCCTATAAAGGGTAGCATAGTAGGGTAGTAATACCTACACAACATTTCCTACTTAATCTAAATAAATTATTTATTATAGGTACCTACAGAGCGCATTATTATTAGTAAGTAAAAGTTTTTTTATTCATATTATTCCCATTGATAAAAAAAAAATAACAGTTCGTCACTTTCTCGAGCTGAAAAGAGTTTTGTTATTAAATCCTATTAGAATTAAATTGCAATAATACAAAATAATAAATAGCAGTACTCTTTTCAGCGAATCTAAATAGAAAAAAATTATTGTATTTACGCAAGATTGAATGGCTTTCAATTGTTAATTACGTTTCCGGAGAAAGCGATGAAGCCACAAATTGAACTATTCATTATTGTGTTAAACAATGCTTAGTAGGATTTCCGGGTCGTTATTTAGATACTTGAATTTGCACTTCAAAATCAATGGTAAGACTACAGGCTACCGTATTATATAGGTAACTATAAAAAGGCAATAAAAAAAATTCTTTCTCCTACCCCGTTCTTTTAGCATGAAAAACTATCTGTTGCGTAACTTGCGTACCTGAATGTGGCGTCCTTTTTGATACATATTTATGGTTTCTTACTTTGAAAGTATCCGCTATGTATCCTTAAAGGATTTTCCAAAATCACTCCCCAAGGGGATGGAAACGGGGTCAAAAGTTTTTATGGTGAAATACTTTTGACGTAAGTAGGGCAGAGGTACCATTTGTGGCAACTTTAAGGATATTTTGACTTTTAAGCACTAAGTACTAAATGGTCTTAGGTATTTAAGACTCAAATTATATCTTAAATTATAGATCATTTATCTACCTTTAAAGGTACATTTATCAAATTTATAAAAGTAAAATAGTTTTTTTTATATTACACACAATGTGTGAGAGGTGCCAAATGTACCGGTTTTTTTTGGCCACTTACTGTTAGTTAAACTTTTGTAAGTATTGCGAAAAATCAAAACCAAATCCAGGTAAAATCAATATATTCTAATGCGCTAGAAACCAGTCAATTGCAAAACAACAATTTAATTGTAAAAAACCAAGGTTTATAAAGTATTTCATCCAAAACAAATTTCTTAAAATTTTCATACAAAACATTTTATGAAACAGAAAATGGAATTTATTGAAAAAAAATCTTATGACATAAGGAATTCTAAAGGTTGTTATTATTAACTTAAAATACCTTATTTTAATTGCCTTTATCAAAATAGCTAAAAGTTGTTTAGAAAACTTTTAGAGCAAAAAGTGGCCAAAACCGGTACAGTGGCCAAAACCGGTACGCCTGCCCTATATACGTACTTATTTAAAAATAAATTCTATAGAATGAACAACGTTACCCCGAATTTAAGGCGATACTCGGAAAAAATGTGTTGAAGCGAGATAGCAATGAGAAAACGACGCGCGGGAGCGAGACCGATTTTGCAGATTAGGCAAAAAAAAACACAAAATCACTTCGTATTAAAAAACTACAGCGATTTAAAAAAAAATGCTTCTATACGATCCTCAATATTATTGGTCTCCACTAATTAAACCAATTTCCAATAGTGTAAGTAACCCCATTTAAGAATAATCTTCACTTTTCGTATTTTTTAGAGGTCTTTTCGAAAAGAAAAAGTGTCGAGGCAAAATCATAAAATCGTGTTTTTGAAACTATACGATTCTAGATAAAGGTATGAAGAAATATATATCTTATTACCAGATTTGTAACAACTGTAACCGTCCTATAGTTTTAAATCAAAAAGTCCATATTTTTCCGAGTAGCGCCTTAACGCAAGCAAAACCGCGGGCAATAGCTAGTTTTTTTTTAAATAATGAGGAGCTCGTGGCGCGTAGTTGGCGCACTCGACCGGCGATCGTTGAAGTTAAGCAACTTTCGCAATGGTCGGTCACGGGGTGGGTGACCAAAAACTTTTCATCGAGCTCCTTCGTGCTTCGGAAGGCACGTTAAGACTTTTGTCCCAGCTACATTTGCTATCATTAATACCCACCAATCCACCTGGGGCCCGCGTGGTGGGTTATGGCCAATTCTCCTTATCCATCCATAAGGAAGGCCAGTGCCCCACCAGTGGGGACATTAAATGGCTGATAGTGATGATGATGTCTCTTGTAAGTGAAAGAATTTTGCACCTGCCTAGGTTTAACTAAAAAATGACCTAGAAAACCTTAAAAATAGCTTCAGTTCACGGTTCAGTGCAATAAAAGGTAGGTACGGACTTTTACGCTTGAACGAGTTGAACCAGTTAGGGTTACATTGTGGTTTGTTGATTGTTAATAAATGCTAACTGAACGTTTTGACACTTATACCTGTAGAACTAACCCCACACCTCCCGACCTAATTATAACCTCTACCCCGTTGCCTAAGCCGTGGCCTGTTCGCTGGCGCTTGCTGGGCCTCCCCCACTATGGGGGTCTCACATGGTGCGGCAGACCGCGCAGAGGGCCGCGCAGAGGGCCGCGCAGAGGGCCGCGCAGCAACCTCCGGCGGGGGGCACTCTTTTCGTCAGAAGACGGCCGCTCAAGCGGCATCCAACCACCATGGGGCAGTGGCCCCTAGAGATGACGCCCGGGAAAGGAGCAAAGGCTCGAACCCGTTCCAGCCAAGGCTATACTAATTAATTTTCTTCAATCGATGAATCTAATATCTTAAGTGCAAGGAATATTACACATTCTTGTCCGCCGTGCCAATTTGGGAACACCTATAACTATATTATGAAGAGCGGGAATCGGGATGTTTAAATTTATAATAAAAATACTGTTTTTCATAATAGTTCCCAAATTGGCACGGCAGGCTAGAATGGGTTAATTAATTTAATTCTAGAAAATAAGAAATCTTAAGTTTCAACTGTTATTTCAATCCAGCGGTTTTGTTATTTGACAAGTCGACGAAACGTTAATTCTTTATTTGCTATAAAATTATATTAAACTTTTGCAACACATGAAATTTTAGTGTAAGTACCTACCTGAACTTACAGCTTTTCCAACATTTATTTTCAGCGCCGGCCGTTTTTCCAGCCTCTTCTAATAATATAGTTATTTACCGCTAGGGAGCGAGCGCTTAAATCGCTTGTTTCCCGCAAGCACCGATTACGCTGTCTCTTTTGTTTCATCCCCATACAAATTGATACGGGGATGTTGGTGTGATAGAGACAAATATAAATTTCTCGGGTTCCACTTATTTTGCAAACTTAGCGTTATCTGATAGGGCTGTCTAATATGTAGATTTATGGTGGTTGTATTTTATTAAAGATCTAGTTATTTATGAACTAGGTTAAGTAGTTTCAGCAGTATTTTTATATAACTATCTTTTTGTTAACCGACTTCTTTTAAGTTACTTTAATATTCACGTAATATTTCGTCCGATCATAAGTTAATTACTTATGTACCCATTAAACCTTAAATTCCTCTAACCGTGTGCAGGAATAACTTCTAAGTATTAGCAACATATCATGATTTACTCACCTTTATTTAAATCATAATTCCGGATCTCATTAGGAATAGTAATCACATCAAAACACTCTAATACGAAGCACGCCTCGTTTGAAAGCGAGAAAATTATTCAAGTAAGATAATTTGCAGCCTCAGGAGCAACCCTACGAGGCTTCATGTCTATCTTTTACCGCTAAGCCTAGGGCGGTAAACTCGGCTCATGTTTGATAGCAGCCACAGAACGAGACAACAACCATCACGAGACGCGCTCGAGAAAAAGAGACAAGAGAGATCCTTAAATTTTATATTCTATCCGCATTTTGTCGCCTAAGCGTTCCATTTAGTGTTCCATATTTAAACCTCGCGCCATCGCTATTCTTTTTTCTTGCCAGCCAGGCGGAGAATGTAAGGCGATTTTCTAATATTTTTTTTTACTTTTTTACTTTTGGGGGTGTGCTCGCCGCCGAGTGTGTGCGGAATACTGATGTGTGCGACCGCCAAGCTCTGTTAGGGAATGAAATTGGCATATAAATGTAAATTTTATGCTATGAATTTTAAAATGAAGTCGATACTTCCGCGCTCACGGAGCGGGTGAGCCGTTTTCGCAAGTTTCACGTCAGCCGTGGATGAAATTAGATTAGAAAATTTGCCTTTTTCAGTGAATTATGAAGTTTAATAGCGCTCTTGGAACCCTTGCTTGCGTTAAACCAAGGGCGTTGTCTTGATTCACGTCACGACCGACGTATTGAATATTACTTACAAAGATATTTCCTTGAAAAGTAACGCTCTATATAAAAGGATTTAACGATAGCTTTTTACAATATTCCATACAATTTTTATACAATAGGAAATTATTTTAATATTGGTTCAACATTAACACCCATAACCCAGTAGTAGGTACCTAAATCCATATTGCGAGCCGTGTGTTCACGATAACGTCGCTACGCATGAAAATGGAGAAATCGAAGACAAGGAAAAAATCCACTTTGTAGACGAAAACAAGTCACTTTAACTTTATTGAGCTGTAATCGAATTGTGACGTCCCTGCGAGGCGCGGCGCGCTCGAGGTCGGTGCGGCGGGATCTACAGCCATCCTTATCTGACCCGCCCATTTAAATCTATGCTATTCAATCGTGCCGTCTCGCTCGTGTCCCAGGGGTGCCGGCGAGATTGCAATCTTTTGATTTATACCAACTATTAGGAGTGCTGGGATAGTCTGTCTCTGAAACGAGATCCGCCGATAAACGGCCGATACGATCGACGTCGGTGCTGATTATAGAAATGGAATTACTTATTATCGCCTTAGTGTGCTATTATTGCTAATATTAAATTGATATGTGGCAAAAATCGAATATTAAATTTATTAAGTTAGTTAGGTACGGTCTTCGACCTACAGTGCATGATTCACCCACGACCTTTCACTGTACGGGCGAATGCTCTAATCACTGAGCTACGGAGTCGTTAGTCATTAGTGTTTAGAGCATTCGCCCAAACAGTGAAAGGTCATGGGTTCGACTCCCATCCCATCACAGCTAATTTGTGAGACGGGTCGATTTTTTCTAATAAGTAAGTTCATTATCATTCATAATGTAGTCAGATTGCATTGATTGCAAATATGTAAGTGCAGGATTTTATTTGTAGAAAAAACCACAAGATTCGCAAGTAGATTTTCGGACGGAACTCGAACCAGCGCCCTTGTAAATCCAACCTAATGTTCTGACCAACTAAGCTACCGAAAGGCTTACGAGACTTGTCAAATTTTTCTTTCACTTTTAAAGCTATTTGCTTCATCAATGTAAGGAATTCGAAAGAAACAGTTTTACTAATGAGTAACAATCGAATAAGATGAACATTTATTAAATATTTTGTCGATTTTCTGAATCTTCACGTTTGAGAAAGTCGGAAAAATAATTCAACTTCTTTTCACTACTTATTCAACCACTACCGAATATGTAAAACTAAACCTCCGGCTGACCTCAGCAATCGTCCGGCCATTGAATGCGTTATCTCGCTAGTCGGGGACTCGGGGCACAAAAAGCCGAACCATTCCCCACAGGCCGCTTACGGGAACATCGGGAAAGGAGGAAAACCTTCCCCATATGTATTGGACTACTTTTTGTTCTGTGGTTACAAATGTGAGGTAAATTCGTTACCTATAAAATGTTTTGAAGACAAATCTAATGAATTAGTTGCGTAACTCATGCTTGAAAGTCTGTAATGTTAAAATTACTCTTGGAAATTAATGTTTTCTGAATTTATGTCACTGATCTGATCATACAGCGATGTAACATCTCTATACACGGTATTTTTTTTTTATCATCCCGAATAATTTGAGTGATTATTCTACTCATGAAAACAAACTACTTTTATTACGGGACGAAAACTGTAATCGCGAAAAAAAATCAGATGTTCCATAAAAGTTTTTTTAAACGAAATGAATGGAACAGCAGAAAAGATTTTCGCGATTTCAGTTTTTTGGTCCCATAATAATAATTGTTGAGTAGAATAATCCCTGAAATTAACCGTGATGATAAAAAAATTACCGTGTATTTATATGTTACCTTAAAAAAAACCTTTTGGCTTTTGCATGTATTCTTTGATATTTAATAGGTTAATTTATTTCTAAATAAATTAACCTATTAAAAATTTCAGTGAAGAACAAAATATGTTCACTTTAATTAAGAAACAGTAAGTAATCTCAAATTCACCTTCTTTTTTATTGGCACATAGCACAATAAAATCCACCTTAAAAATAAAGAACCCATCGTTAAAGGACGCGTTAACCCATTCCAGCGCGGAGCGTATCTTGCTCCTTTTTCCTTCTCTATAATTATTCTATGGTTCAAGTTTAACACCTATAAAGAGAAATAAGACGTTCGTTACCCATTAAAACGATTTGCGGAACTTTCGTCACGTGCTAAAATTAAAATAATAACTCTCGCACATGCGCTTACACAAAGGATTTATTGACCGAATCTAATATGGCCGTCGTTAAACCATTGTCATTTGCTCTATGGTATGTGCTCTATGTTTGACGTTTCCTGTCATACGTTTGGCGGTAATCGTAAATCGTTTTGAACGATCTGTCAATCGTTTTGTCGGTTTTATTGAGGTGATTGAGGCATAATTTGTTTTATGTCTAACGGGCCGATGTGGAACGGCAATTATGTGAAATGGGTGGTGGTGTTTTGTGTTTTTTAGTATTGTGTGTGCGTTAAGGTTATTTAGAATTTGTTTAACGTCTTTTCTCTATTTTTAAGGGAAGGTAACTTATAATTTTCATGCTTCGAAAAGTTTGGTTAGTAATTTATATTATGTAGGTATAGATAGTATATTATGTGTGCCTTATTTTGGATAGTACACTACGTGGGCCTATGTGTGTAGTTAAATGTTATTTTTTTAGACATTAATATCCTAAAATAGCTGTTGCAATAATTAATAACTAAATTAGTGAAAATGAAGTACCTACTTATTAGGAAAAATCGACTCGCAACTAGCTCCGCTAGGACTCAAACCCACGACCTTTCACTATAATCATGCTAATGCATAATCATCATCATAATGCTCTAATCACTGAGCTACGGAGTCGTGAGGAGAGTGTCGAATTTATCCAATACCTCTTACGTGTAGCCTGCATAATAATGCTGGCTAAACAGAGCGTGTAAGAGGTTGACGCTTCTCATTGTATTGTAACAACTCACCGCGACCCGGCTCTCTTTAAGGTCCAGCCTCATGGCGAGGGCCTCCCGCATGAACACGTCGGGGTATTGGTAGGCCAGAAAGGCCCGCTTGAGCTCCTCCAGCTGCCACGAGTTCAAGTTGGTGCTCGAGCATAAGTTGTAACAACTCACCGCTACCCGGCTCTTTTTAAGGTCCAGCCTCATGACGAGGGCCTCCCACATGAAGACGTCGGGGTAGTGGGAGGCCAGGAAGGCCCGCTCGAGCTCCTCCAGCTGCCACGAGTTGAATGTGGTATATATTATCGCAAACACTATAACAACTCACCGCGACCCGGCTCTCTTTAAGGTCCAGCCGCATGGCGAGGGCCTCCCGCATGAACACGTCGGGGTAGTGGGAGGCCAGGAAGGCCCGCTCGAGCTCCTCCAACTGCCACGAGTTAAAGTTGGTGCGCGAGCGCCGCCGCTTGCCACTGTCGCCGTCGTCATCGCCAATTCCACCTGGTGAGAGATAGGAGAAACTTTTAAAAGAGCCAATGGGGAGAAACAAGCAAAGCTTTTTGTAGATGGCGTTTTTTGTGACTGGGGGTCCACTCTCTACCTAATCTGTGGGATAGTAATGAAACTCATTCATTCGTCGATTTTGACAGCTGTTTATGATTGGTTGTTGTTCGTTATGGCACAATAACAACCAAGTTTTCCTCCCCATTGAGACAAACCAATTTAAACAGGAGTCGAAGTGTTTTCAAAGCGTTGTTAAGCCAGTTTAGCTGTGGTAGTTCATGGAATGGGTGACCAAGATGACACTCATCTCATCAGTCAATGTCGTAGGCAATCTTAAACCAAGATCTGAAAACGTAAAATGTCCTAGGTATCCTATCAGAACTCATAACTGAATCATTAATACCTACCCCAAAACTTTTTATCAATTGCTCAAAATTTCGCAATGGAATCCAATTAAAAACCACATCGAAATGAGCAAAAGCAGTAAAAGAAACGGCACTTCCAACAAAGTCAATTTGGACAATTCCTCAGTCGTTAAAGTGAACCTCCGGCCGGGCTAATAAAAAAGAGATAATCTGCTACAAACCGTCAGTACAAGTTTTTGAAAATAGAATATAATTTCTAATTTTCTCCCGGTGATTTTAATTAAAAATGGTCCCGGGAGAGCGGGACGCACGATCGTTACGAGCTCGCGGCCGAAAGGGATAGCTATAAATTACTCGGCTCACTCTCGGAGGGGCTAAATAAATTAGAAGTGATTAAGAGGTGCGCGCTTCTGTAGTCCGTTGGACGCGTCATTATTTTGTCGGAATAATTCGTCGAAAACGTTTTTAACGTGATTAAGACAATAAAATTACACCGACCGCTGTTGTAATGTGTCTAACTTGATGAAACCGGTTATTCTTTTACTTTTGAAATGAGGTGTTTATTCCCACTTGTTATTACTTAGGGTAACCAATTACTTACTACATTGCTTACTACACGTCCGTCATTTAGAAAACTACATTTTTACGCTGGTTTGATGTATTATTTATTAGGGTCAGGTTTTAAACAGAAAAATCGTTAACATACTTATGAGGAAAGAGTCTCAATGAAGCCCTTGAAACTTGCCCCTTATTCACAAAACGTCGGAAAGTTTCCCGACTGCGGAATGTGTGTATTGTCTCTGTCACTCACTTTAGAATAGACAAAGACAAAGTATAGAATTCGATTCCGACGGTTTGTAGACCAGGAGGCTGATTCAACCATGAATTTTCACAATAATTGGGTTTCCAAAATGCAAAATGTAGAGATAAAAGTTGTAAGCTTCTTTCACGAGTATAGATAACGGATCCTCGCAGTTTACCCACGTGGTACTCTTTCCCGTGGAAATATCGGGATAAAATGTAGCATATGTTAAACAGGGATAATGTAGCATTCGAAAAGTGAAAGAATTTTTGGAATCGGTCAAGTAGTTTTTGAGTTCATTCATTACATACCTACATATGTACATACGAATCTTTCCTCTTTATAATATTATATATTAGTATAGAAGTAAGTATAGATTGAATACTTATAAATACTGTAATGAATAATGATAAAGTCATATTCAAGCACGCTTCAACACACACGCTCGTTACCACATCGATACCGGGTTACTCTCGAAATTCATCCGAAATGATTAACTTGTTACCATAAATTGCTATCAAAAACGCCTGTAAAGAAGCCAAACTGTTGATCATACCCTACCCACACGTATCGCTGTCGCCTTAAGAGAAAATACTAAATTACTCGTGAGCAAGCGAGGTAGAGCTTCGCATCTAGTATGGGTGTGAGAGGGACAGCTACGGTTATTGTATTAAAACAAACGACCGCCTTGGGCCCACAGACAACAGTTTTGGCGCGCTTTAATTTAGTCTCCTCAATGTTTTAATGTCACCCGGAGTGGGGGGACTTACTAAGTATCTATTTGAGGGTTGTATAGCGCGGTTAATAAATTCGTACAGTTAATAATTCTAGCTTGTTGTGATGTTGGATTTGACGGCCCTGAGGGTTATTTGAACAACAAGTTTTGTTTGCGTAATTGAAATGCGCTGGACATGACATGACGTAACGCGTTCGGATAAAGCAGAGACAAAAAATAAAATTACTTTGAGCTCTCACTATAGTTTTGCTAAGCGTTAGGTACTACCTATAACCAGAACTAGGTAGGAAGGTAAGAGGTTAATTCCCAGTTTATCTGGGGTAGAATATAAAAAAACAATATTCAGTTATTTTCATACTATCATCTACATAAAACCTATATTATTTTCCAATAGGTAAGTACCTGTTATCATAAGAATAAACTGTCATAAAACGTTAAACGAAATGATAACAGACCCCTACTGCAATAAATTTGTGTATGGACAGACCAGAGACAATATTTTTATTTTATTCATAGAGATGGTATCTCGCGACATCAACTAGAATTAGGCGCTCGTATTCAATAAAATCTTTCGTATTTGCCATGGCTTTTATTTTTCTATTAAACCAAAGGGAATTCTATTCTCTGCCTTACGCATTGCGAAATAATTTATAGGTTATTTTCGTGAGATCATATCTTTATTAGTCTATGGGAAGTTTATTGGATTCGGGGGTTATTGATAAACGAATATTGTAGTTTTATAAATAGAAATCACTTTGATAAACAAATCGTTTAACTATATTTACCTATTCATCATTCTTAAAAAATATGACATGAATTCAAACCTAATTGAAAAAAGCAAGTAAGGTCCACTTGCAGTAAATTTGCTAAATTAAAAATGTCAAAAAGTTAAAAGTAAAATTTAAAATTTGAAATTTCTGTATGGGTTAACGGACAGAATTAATAATCTATCCACAGAGAGGGATAGGCATGATCCAAATTAGTTGCTAGGCAACCAACACCTAGCCACAGATTACTAAATAGTTACTCCTAGCCAACACATAGGGTGTTCCTACCAACTGTCGTTAATTCTATGTTAATATCAAGCGTTGCATACTTCGATCAACAATAACACCTAGTTCTAGATACATGAGAGTATAATTATAAGTATATTATTTTGACACTGTCAATAATATCGTATTATATAATAGTATTTCAAACTTGGAACGCTTCTTGTCATTTATAATGTAAGATCGTAACATTCGAAACCTTTTTTCTCCGTCTAAAAAAAGTCAGTCTGTCCATATAAAGTTTACATTTAGTTCGTGAGCCTTCATCTAGTACTATTGTTGATCGAAGGTTGCATAGCAACTAATCTAGATCATGCCTATCCCTATCTGTGGATTGATCATTAATTCTATTAAAACCGAGATTTTGCAAATTTGCTGCAAGTGGACCTTAATGGTGTAGATCTTTTGCTTATTTTGAAAGTTAATAATAATATAGTGAATAAATTCATACAACATCTGACATAAGTAGTTTAGTTAAAAGCACTCGTGTTGTAGTCTTGATATTTCTTGATTGATAGTCGTAATATCTTAGGCCATTTTAGCACGTAGAACATGTTTTAGCCGATAGTTGTAGAATTATAGATTATTAATTTCAGCTATTAAACTGCGTCGTAAAATAAGTTCTTAGTCTTAAACATTAACAGCTTAATTAGGCCATCAATGTATATGTCACAGGGATATGAGGATATCAGAGATTTCACGAAATCCCTTGGGATACCACGAAATCACAGTAGATGTGGAATATTCTTATTTACGACGTCTTCATAGATCATCTTCATCGATCGATTTCTAACCTATCACGGTCGTGTTCTACAGAACTCCCAAAGCAAACTCTCACTGCTCTCACCTCTGAAATCCACTTTTCTGACATTCCACTAAATTTAGTTTAGTGAAACGACATGTCACTAAACTTTTTTAGGAAGAAGACGTTCGTAAATAAGAATATTCCACATCTACCGCGATTTCGTGGTATCCCTAGGGTTTTCGTGAAATCTCTGATATCCTCATATTCCTGCGACATATACACCACCGATGCCTTAACATCGACATGAATACATTAAAAGCGAGTTTACAATAACTTTATAGTCATTATACGACTTTTATGCAGAAATAAAATTGGTTGCAATCAAAACACGGGCCCATCGCATTGGTTTATAATTTCTTTATTCCAAGAATCAATATATCGATGGAGAGGCGTTGCGGGGTGTAAAGATTCGGTAAATTTCGCCAGTAATAATGTACCGTTGTAACTGCCTAATAGCACAGTGTGTACCAGCCTTAAGTATAGCCGGCCCGATAATTTTGGTACTTGTCCCAACACTACTTTGTGAAAGAACGTTTTTTTTTGGAATTTATACTCTGATTGAGAGATGGTAAAGCTCGAATTGGTTAGTGTTTTGCTCTGACAGTTGTTGTACTTTTTCTTATGGTCCCTTGTTCATGTAATGTTCACACCGTATGTCAAGTCGTTCTTAAGAATCGATTAAAATAGGCGTAGTCTTTCTGTTGAAAGTGTGATTCGCGGTTATCATGTAATTGGTTGATTGGCCCGACCGTTGTATCGTGCGTGATCGACATCTCAGGTACTTTTAGGGTGATATGATTATAGATTAACTTTAAATTATTAATGGTTTTTACCGGCTTGTTATATGGGAAGCTACGATAGCCATATTTTGTCAGGATGATTTTTAGACACCAGTTTTTTTCCTTCAGACAAAAATGAGAGATACACGTAAGTTGAAAAGCGCACGAAAAACTTATTTTTTGGAGCCCTTCCATCACAAATCTGTGAATTTGCATCGCATCGCTAAAATCTGCGACGTAAGTCAAGTATTTGACAGGCAATAGGGTTTTTATTAAGGCGCGCCGCACATTTTTGCGGATGGATTTGTGTGGGAACCTAAAGCCAAAAAAAACTATCTAGTATTTTAGCACTCAAACCGTACAATGTCGGTAATAAATATCAGCTGCGTTTACAAATCATTACAACAAGATTAAAACACATTAGGTACTTACTATAACAAATGTTTAAACTTAAATTAATTTAAACTCTTTCAATTGATTTTACGCAGTCAAAAGCGATTTGACCACAACTTGACGCTCTACGACCATTATCCAATTTGCGGTTATACGAAGAATAGCCAACGATTCCTCTTATAACAACACAGTTTAAAGAGATTCATTGAAAATTCACAACAAAACGAAACTGTTACACGTTCCGCCGATAAAGTAACAAGTTACAATAGTTTGCCGCAACATTCTCGTTACTGGCAACACTGGAAAACAAAGTAAAAAGTCTCCAACCGCGGCCGTCGCGGTATAATTTGCCCGCGATCCCGGGAAATTAATTTCCGAAATCACTGGCAATAATAAAGTTATAATTTTGAACTCAAATAGGTACCTGGCTGCGTGGAGCAGCCATGCTTGCCAGAGCCGGACTGGGACTACTTAGGCATTGATTTGATTTTTTTCAAGTACCTACCTATACACCACAAATTTTTAATTAATCTTAATCAAATCATACATTTTAGGGGATGATAGTGTCATTGCAGAAAACCAGCTGTACCATTTAAAAGCACAACATCGACTCGACTAAAATGTATGGAACAGCTGTTTTTCTTTCGAGATTTCGTGGCTGGTCTCACAGAAAAATGATCATATTGATGGACAATTTCATACCCTAAAATCATTGTACTAATTTAAAAATAAGGGATGTAAATATAACGGACGAATGTTGTCTTGTCAATGGTTGGCTACCATCATACAGTATTTCTTTTCAAAAAAGTTTTAAAGCCGCTTTTCTTCTTTTGTTATAGCGTCATAACGTTATCGTGCATACGTATGAGTAAAAATAAAAAATATTTAACATACCAATCAAAGCAATAATTAAAATTTTGTGTATTACAAGAAGACTAATTAACTATGAACAAATTAATCAGCATTAAGCAAAAAATCTGTCTTAAGAATTAATGGCAATGCAAATCTAGTCAAGTACCTACTTTAGAATCTTCCTTCAAACAAACTCCGGAATCGTTGATTATTTTGCTTATCACATCACGCACATACTTTTCCACCAGAGAGGGCAGAGTGTAATGCAGCATTTACTGAGCCAGTACTTGAGACAACCAATACAGTCCACTAATGGCCGGTTTCAATAACCTACTCCCCGGTAAAGACAGGCTTACCCGAGTTGATTGATTGATTGAAAACTCTTTATTGCACACACAAATAAAATTTACAAGAACAGGAAAAAGATGACACATAGGTATGTGGGCAAAGGCGGTCTTATCGCTGAAAGCGATCTGAGCTTAGTTGCTTAGATATTTTTGTTAATTAGTGTCAAATAACACCGGTTGTTTAGTTATAGTAACGGTACCGGGAAAGCTTGCTTACCCGTAGTGTTTCCTATTTCCATAATACCTACTAGTGCTTATGCTACTACTATATTATGGTATTGGAACAATATATGTAATGGTGTCCAATATTTAATATTTATTTATTTATTAATATTGATCACTGGATTGAGGATAATCCAATGTAGTGGACTGTCTCTATTTACACGATGCCATTATTGGACAGGCTTAGTCAATTGTCCCAAGTATTGGCTCCGTTAAGTAAGTATAGGTGCTATGGGGTTGAATTAAATGTTGACAGGATAGATTGTATATTATTTTAAAGGGGGCATACTTTAATTACATGAGGCATTTAGAGGGGGGACGGGCACGAGCCGAATCTCATCTAATCTCACGTGGGGGAGAGGGGTACAGTGTAGTGTGAAATGAGGTTGCAACTTGTAAGCTTATCGGTTTATTTCGGCGAGTGTGCAGTGGAATTGCACAACCTAATACCACCATCTCCCTTCTTTCATCGGACAACCAGACATATGAATCAGCGCCACCAGTTTTTGGTGGATATTCCAAAGACACGGACTTGGGGTTTTGTTTCTAATTTTATCATCCGTACCGCTGGAGAATGTAACTCCTTGCCTGAGTCTGTGTTTCCCGATACACACATCAGTCACATCAGTCTTAATTAATAAAGCATTTCAAATTATTTTCACTAAAAATACGAATTTTGAAAAATCTCACGTGAGATTAGGGGGGGAGGGAGGGATGCAAGCCATATCTCACGAAATCTCACCAAGGGGGAGGGGTATCGAAAAATCGCCTAAATCACCTCTTAAGTTAAACATTAGTCATTCATCAGTCTTAATTAATAAAGCATTTCAAATTATTTTCACTAAAAATACGAATTTTGAAAAATCTCACGTGAGATTAGGGGGGGAGGGATGGAGGCAAGCCATATCTCACGAAATCTCACCAAGGGGGAGGGGGATCGAAAAATCGCCTAAATCACCTCTTACTTATCTAATTAATGGACAAAAAAATAAGACCGAGGATAGAATTCTTAACTCGAACGCGATAGTCACATTAAAATTTGTACATTGACAAACTTACACTACGAGTACAGACTTCATTAGGTAAAATTGCTAGAGACTATAACATTTACATACCAAACGGCCTTCAAGGTACCTTAAAAATGTTCTAAGTGATTACCTTTTGCAACAAAATGCAAATATCTAGGTAAGTATGCATAATTAAAACTGATTACGTTAATTATTGATAAGTGTGCCTACACGCTTTAATTATACTTACAAATTGAAGCAGTATTGATTTCCATAAAATAATTGATAATACTGAAGTAGAATCAGGCCCCTATTTACTTTGATAGCAATTGAATTTTTATGAGAAATTTTTCACGGCAATTTTAACTACGCATATTTTATTAGGTACTTAGGTATATTCATTATAATTTTTTATTTGATATTAAAAAAAGAAATACCTACTTATGACTGATACCGAGTCACTTTATTGGTTTTCATATTTATTGTGGTAGGTAAAAGGAGGAAAAGCGGTTATACCTGTTCACTTTTCGGGGAAAAACATGTGTTTTGGACTATAAATACATGTACCATCTTTTTATACTCTAGAATCTAGATAATAATAGGAAAAAGAAAGGCTCTTAACAAAGAAAGCTCAAAATAAATTGAGCAATTAGAAATATGTGAAAAGAAATCATTCGGGTGGTCGTCGTTATGCATAACGTCAGTGCTAGTCGGACATTTTATGTTAAAAGGTGCATATTGGATTTTTTTATTCCTGTAAAGTTGCCATTTTTGTCTTATGTTCTTTAGTCTGCCGACCCTAGTACTGCGTCTAGCTTATTCTACACAAGTTTTCCTACCAACTGGCCCGCGAAAGAAAAGAACAGAGAATGATAAATGACATCCAAGTTTATTTCGTAACCTGTTATTTATTTCATCACATGTAGGCTCGTAAAGTAGCGTAATAAAGTTAAAAATCATTAAATTCACAGACCATGGTGAGATAAAAGAACTAAGAACTGAATACGTCCCTGCTTACAGATGAAGACATCGCTCAGAAAAGTGGGTTCATTAAGCGCGGCCAGTTCCGCGAACCGTAATTGAATTCATACATAATGTGTCGCGGGCGCGCAGCAAACCGCTTTTACGACCCAGACGCGCGATTTTAAACTATGGTATTTACGAAGTATGAATAGAATATAGTGTTCTTGAACGGAATGAAATGAAAGATATTTATTGACACATCAATATCACACAATAGGTACAATAAATAAATAAATATTGGACACCACCACAATCACACACATTGTTCCAATACCAAACGTTAGTAGCTTGAGCACTAGTGTTATAGAAATTGGAAATAATGATGGGTTTGGGTGTATATTCACATACGCCCAAACCCGAGGAAATATTGAAAAGTTCGTTTTCAATATTTACCCGACCGGAATCGAACCCAGAGACCTCACGACTCGGCCACGGAGGTCGTCAAACATACTAGAACAAAATTTTAGCAACATAAAAAAATAAAACCGCCTTCTAAAAAACCACATCAAAAAAGTAAGAAATAATTCCTCACCAAATAAATAACGTAAGTACTTTGAAGTCGGGCGTGAAACATGTACAATTTTTTGTTGTTTTTGTTAAAACCCGCCCGACTTCAAAGTACTTACGTTATTTATTTGGTGAGGAATTATTTCTTACTTTTTTGATGTGGTTTTTTAGAAGGCGGTTTTATTTTTTTATAAAAATAATTTTTATTTCACTCTTTTTAGTGCATCGTGCAGGCAATTTGCGTGTTTTCTGGTAAATAGGTATGTGATCAAACTCAAAACCTCCTTTTTCGAAGTCGGTTAAAATACCTTGAGGTATCCCCTTTTTAACAAAACAAGAATCATCTAAATCGGTTTATAAACAAAGGAGTTATGCCTAAAGATACGTATTAAATTCACATAAAGTGGTAACGAAAACGACAGTATTTTCAAGATTTCCTGAAAACTACTGAACCAATTTCAAAATTTCAAAAAATGGGACCAACTTGGAAACCAACCTAATGTAATAACGTTTGAACCATTTCAATCGGTTCAGCCGTCTTCAAGTAATCGGTGGACATACATAAAAAAAAAAAAAAAAAAAAACATACATACAGACGAATAGAGAACCTCCTCCTTTTTGATTTAGAAGTCGGTTAAAAAGTTATGAACAAATAAAAAATAATTTTCTTGCTAAGCTTTCCTGATTTGAAAGCTCTTATAATGATTCAAGAAGCTCTTATAATGATTCAAAAGCTTTCTATCGCCTAATTAATTTGCCCTTGTTCCCAGTCGTCACCACTGGCTTCGTTGCAACTGGGGATGTTCGCGCCGCGCTGCGAGCGGTCAGTTGTCATTGTCAATGTCGAGACAATGCGCTCGGCCGGCCCGAGTGTAGGATTCATTCGTTCAGTTCGCCGCCAACCACCGTCCGCGCAACATCGCGCTCAGTTCGCCACTTGTGACCCGTGTGTGTTCGCTTTGAAAAGCGCCGGGAAAGTTTTAGCTGTCTATTAGGGCATTGTGTAGTT
Source organism: Crambus lathoniellus (assembly GCA_949710035.1). Taxonomy (NCBI): domain Eukaryota; kingdom Metazoa; phylum Arthropoda; class Insecta; order Lepidoptera; family Crambidae; genus Crambus; species Crambus lathoniellus. The sequence goes on along the minus strand of OX453302.1, from coordinate 25,489,409 downwards.
ATAAGAGTGTTAGCTATAAGAGTTTCCCATTGGGGGTTGGGTGAAGACCTACTTGTCAGGCGCGCGCGCCGGCGAGACAGCGATCAGCCCCCCTGGATTACGGACAGTATCTTCTAAGTGAAGGTAGGACTAGCTTAAGTAACTTAATTTTGCATGAGAAACATCCGTTACAATAAGCTGTGGAACACAGTAGATGGTCATCACAATTTGTGCTTGATCATATTTTTGGTAGCAGAGCGTAGTTAGAAATACCTAAAAAGCGTACCTAAAAATTATTTTTTTTTGTTAAAATCTCGAGGGTATTCCGAGACGATTTGAAGTACTAAGAAATTGTTCTAGTAAATTCTCGAAGCGAATGTTTCTCACTTGGTGGATCCGATAATAGATAGACACTTATATAATTGTTGTCACATACTAGTGATTTGATACGAGTTTACTCGCCTAGATGTGTATATTTTTTTGTGTGTCCGGATTTATTTGACGAATAGTTTCGTTCGAAAGTGTTGTTTATTAGTACCACATACTAGTGTTTGTTCCGAGTCCGCTTGCCTAGTTAAAAAAGTGGAACTAGTTTTAATTATTAGTAGTATTAAATTACGAGTATTATTATTAAAAATAGTTTTGTTTTTGTTTGTTGATAACGGTTTAGTAGTTGATTTGCGAGGTTGACTTGGCCGTGCCGTGTATGCCATACCGTTAATCCTATACCGTTTTGTTTATACCGTTATATTGTTAGCCCTTGAAATTGGTAAGTTGTTAATAATTTATGAAAATAGTAGGGTCCGTGTATGTCGTCCGAATTTTAATTGTGTTTTATATTATCGTGACGCGACCTATTTCTATTGTTTTTTTTGTTGATGTTTACCACTTTTATATTTCTTTGTTTGCTTTGTTTATTAAACGGATTATAAATGGCTCCTACGAATCCGACCGCCGTATCCAGGGCTGGCATCCAAGGAGTTTTGCGTTGGCTTGCTTGTGCGGTCACATTAATAGACCGAGCCGACCGGGTAGGCGCGTTGCTAGCTCGGTATGGCGGGCTGGCAGCTCGGCTGCAAGACCTGGAGCGCCACGCCATGGAGTGTCGCGCGTATTATCTGGAGAACCCCCCAGCTGATGATGCCGTGTCGGAACAGCTGGAGCAGGATGTAGCCCAGGCCTATGAGCTGGCTGACCAGCTCACGGAGGCGGCTGAGAGGGCCCTGGCTGTTCGGAAGGGGGAGCCGGTTTTGAGCGGGGAGGTCAAACCTACCCCGACGGCGTTGCTAGGCCGATTGCCTACGTTGGAGATTCCCACTTTTAATGGGGATCTGTCAGCCTGGATGGGCTTCATTAATTTGTTTGACAGTTTGGTGGATTCACGACGGGACTTATCCCCTAGCGAGAAGTTGGCCTATTTGCGCTCCTCCCTGCGAGGAGAGGCCAGCGCGGTAATCCAGCACCTGCTCATCAGTGACGACAACTACCAGGTGGCTCGCCAGCTTCTGGTTAGCAGGTACCAGAATGTCCGGTTACTGGCGGACACCCACGTGGCCACGATTTTGGCCCTCCCGCGAATCACGCGGGTACACCTGTTACGGAGGGAGTTGCTGAACCCGCTACTGTCAGCGGTCAACTCCCTAAGGCGATTGGACCTGCCGGTGGATCAGTGGTCCTTTGTACTGCTGCACATAGTCCTCGCCAAATTGCCCGCTGAAATGAAGGGGCGTTTCGAGCAGAGGTACGGAGGCGACAGCGCCTCGTATCTCCCGCCCTTCGCGGACCTCCTTCGTTTTTTGGAGGACGAATGTAGGGTGACGGACCACCTGGAGCCCGCCCCGGTTCCAGGTGTTGGTCGTATGGTGGCGGCGAGGGAACAGCCCCGTCGCCCGACCAATCGCTATGCTGCCTTCCAGCAGTCCCCTCCCCCCGCACCGAGTGAGCGGTGCAGGTATTGCAGGGGAGATAGGCACGTGGTGCACGAATGTGCCAAATTTAGAGGCCTCCGCCCAGAGGGACGGAGGGCCGTCGCAAGACAGCGCCAATGGTGCTATAGGTGTTTGGGGGGACACATGCAGTCGGCGTGTCCCCAGACAGAGGATTGTCGTCTTTGCGGAGGGAGGCATCACCCCCTCCTTTGTTTGGACCGCAAGGACGCCGGGAGCGACCGGGGTTCGAATTCCTCGCGCACGGGCGGGGGCCCGGCAGCCCGGAACCGGTCCCCTAGAGATTCGGCGGGGCTTAGCCCCCCCGTTCAGTCCCCCCCGGAGAGGGGGAACTATAGGAGAGACGCCCCCGCCACGGGCGGGGGTAGGGGGGTACCACAAGAGTACGCCACGGTGGCGATGGGCACGGGCCCTATTTGCTACTCCCCCCCCCTAATGGAGAGGCCTCGATTGGGGTACTATGTACCGAGGCACGCCCCACACGGGTATTACCCTGCACCTAGGAGTGCTGTTGGTCGGGGCCAGTATGTACCCGATTGGGACCCGCTCGCCCGGTACGAGCGTCCCACATTTGGCGCGCCGACTCAGGCGCGAGGGGGACAAGTACCCCCCCAAAATTTTTAATGGCGCCCCTGTCGGACCCAACCACCCCTCCGGAGCTTGTGCTGTTGCCAATAGCCTCCGTGAATGTTTGGGGACCTAAGGGCAATGTTGTCACGGTGCGTGCCCTTTTGGACTCGGGTGCCCAGGGGTGCATAATGTCCAGTTGGCTTGTCCGACAGCTGGGTCTTTTGCTTGTGCCGCATCACGAAGCGGTACGGGGGGTGGGAGACTCGCGGATCCCTGATCCGATTGGTCGAGTTGAGTTCTCCTTCTCCCCCCACTTCGCGCCAAGGCCGAAGATCGGTGCTTCGGCGATAGTTTTTGATAAGGTGGTTGGACCACTCCCGCAAGTGCGAGTGCCGCCATCCACGATTGAGCTGACGTCTGGACTGGCTTTGGCTGATCCTTCCTTCCACCGACCGGGCCCAATACACTTGTTGATTGGTGCGGATGTCCTCGGTCGTGTACTGTGTGGAAGCAAGCGAGTTTTGCAGACAGCCGATCTTGTCGCCTTGTCCTCGTCGCTGGGTCATGTGGTGATGGGAAAGGTACCACAGACACCAGAGACCCCGTCGGTAGACCGCCAGACCATTGTCGGTTCTACTTTGTCCGACGTTCTCCAAAAGTTTTGGGAGGTGGAGGAACCTCCCACTGCCAAGCGGTTGGATCCGTTAGCGGAGGAGTGCGAATTGTTCTACCAGAACAACACTGGGCGCCTCCTCTCGGGTCGCTTGATTACCCGCTTGCCCTTCTTGGCGGTTCGCCCTCTTTTAGGGAGCTCCCGACCGATGGCCGAGAAGAGATTGTTGTCCATGGAGCGTAGGATGGCCAGGGATCCCGCATTCAAGGAGAAGTATATAGACTTCATGCGGGAGTATTTGGACCTTGGGCACATGTCCATCTCGCAGTTGGACTGGCGTAATGTGGAACATTACTTCCTGCCACACCACGCTGTTTTGAAGACTTCCAATGGGAAGATCCGCGTGGTCTTTGATGGTTCAGCGCCCACGTCAACCGGAGTGTCGTTGAATCAGTGTCTGCATGCGGGGCCGAAGTTGCATCACGATGTCTGTGATGTTTTGACCAACTTCCGCCGGCACGCTGTCGTCTTTGTGGCCGATATCCGCATGATGTTCAGACAGACCGTGATTCACCCGGAGGATAGACGATACCAGCTCATCCTTTGGCGTGAGGATCCCCAGGATCCGATGTTGGCTTACGAGCTGAACACCAACACTTATGGTTTGCGGTCGAGCCCCTTTGTAGCGATCCGTTCGCTTTTGGAGCTCGCAGAGCGCGAACGGCTACGCTATCCCCGGGCATCTGCTCTTATTGAGGGGGGGGCCTTATTTGTCGACGATATCTGCACGGGGGCCTCGAGCTTAGATGAGGCTCTCGTCTTACGTGATGAGCTGATTGCGCTCTTGAGGGCTGGTGGCTATGAGTTGCGGAAGTGGCTGTCTAACTCACCGGACCTATTGGCAGATTTGCCTAAGGACCACCAGCAAGAGCCGCTCCTCTTTGAAAATCCGGAGACTCCAGACATGCTGTCTGTTTTGGGAGTCCAGTATCGACCAGTCCCGGATTTGTTCACATATAGATTAGCACTGCCAGACCCAAAGGTCTGGACTAAACGCACGGTGCTGTCTACTGTAGCCCGTACCTTTGATCCGAACGGTTGGCTCAGCCCTGTAGTGTTTTCGATGAAGTGCTTCCTACAGGAGCTCTGGGCTGCGGAATTGTCATGGGATGAGCCCCTCTCTGGTAGCCTCCTACGAGAGTGGGTGAGGTTCGTGTCATCCCTACCCGACGTCAATCGGGTTTGTATACCGAGGCAAATGCTGCCTTCAGGAAAGTTTAAAGCCTCCCTGCACGGCTTTTGTGACGCGTCCGAAAGCGGATACGCGGCAGCCGTTTACATCCGAACGGTGGATGCAGCAGGCGTTGTCGCCGTACACTTAGTTACGGCCAAAAGTAAGGTCGCCCCCCTTCGGACTAGGCTAACCATTCCGAAGTTGGAGTTGTCCGGCGCCACTCTCTTAGTACGGCTACTCAATCATGTTGCCGACACCTTGGGAAACGGTGTCGACTTGGGGTCGATATTTGCGTGGTCTGACAGCCAGGTCGTCCTTTGTTGGCTGAAGAGTTCAGTCCACACCCTTGAGGTTTTTGTGGCCAACCGGGTCTCACAAATTCAGACTTCAAAGGCCCCGTTGATTTGGCGCCACGTACCGGGCGAACTGAACCCCGCAGATTGTGCCTCCCGCGGCTGCGAGGCGCCTGAGTTAGTGGACCACCACCTATGGTGGAGTCCATCATGGTTGTTACGGCCTGAGCGCTCATGGCCTGCCACCCCGGCTGTGGCCAGAGTCCCAGACCTAGGCATGCGTGTTCACGCCGTGGAGACGGTGGCGGCTCCGCAGATGGAGTTTTTGTTAGACCGCTACAGTTCTCTTGATAAGTTGCTCGGCGTGACTGCTTGGATGAGGCGCTTTGTGCGAAATTGTCGCCAGCCTCAGGAGAAATCGTTGTCTCCGGTCCTCGCCCCACAAGAGCGGCAAGACGCTCTGTTGCATTGGTTGCGAGTGACGCAACAGCGAGAGTTTGAACCGGAGCTGAAAGCCCTGCGCTCAAGTAAGTCCAAGTTGAAGGGACCCTTGGTGCGGTTGAATCCCTTCTTGGACAGTACCGGATTGCTGCGTGTCGGAGGTAGGCTCAGACATGCCAACCTGCCGTACGGATCGCGCCACCCTTTGTTGCTCCCCAAGGATGGACCGTTAGTTAGACTGTTGATTACAGACCGACATGTAAAGAATGCTCATGCCGGTTGTAATGCTTTGACCGCGCTCCTCCAACGAGAGTTCTGGATTTTGTCAGCGCGGAGAATAATCCGATCCGTTATTTTTCGTTGTCTCCCGTGTTATCGTTTGCGCGCCGATACGATGCAGCCCCAGATGGGTGATTTGCCTGCCGATCGAGTGAACGAATCGATGCCCTTCTCAGGAGTTGGAACGGATTTTGCGGGGCCATTTACCGTTAAGACATCGCGGCTTCGTAATGCTAGAACGGAAAAGGCTTACTTGTGTGTATTTGTTTGTTTGGCCACTAAAGCGGTCCACCTGGAGGTGGTTAGTGCCCTCACCACAGAAGCCTTTGTAGCCACGTTGAATCGTTTTGTGTCTCGCCGCGGAATGCCGTCGTTAATAAGGTCCGATTGTGGAACCAATTTCAAGGGCACCGATAGGTATTTAAAGGAAGTTTGTGAATTTTTGGATAGGAATAATTTTGAGATCGGATCCACACTCTCTCGCAGAGGGGTACGATGGCAGTACTCCCCGCCATCCTGCCCCCACTGGGGAGAGATTTTTGAAGCAACTGTAAAGGCCGCTAAAACTCACCTTCGTCGCGTTATTGGGGAGACGGTCCTCACGTTTGAGGAACTCGCGACCGTATTTTGTAAGGTTGAGGCGGTCCTCAACTCGCGTCCGTTGTGTCCGTTGTCTTCGGACGCGAATGATTTAGAGGCCCTTACGCCGGGCCATTTTTTGATTGGCAGACCGCTTAACGCCTTGCCGGAATATCCTTATTCCGAAGTGCCCTCCGGACGGCTCTCGCGATTTGAATTGCTCCAGCAGCTTACGCAGAGTTTTTGGCGCCGTTGGCATCTGGAGTATTTGCACATTTTGCAGCAACGCGTTAAGTGGTCGGATAGGACGACCCCACCCAAGACCGGAGATCTCGTGTTGGTAAAGGATCCAAACCTGCCGCCCCTCCGCTGGCGTTTAGGACGCATTGTTCAGCTTCATCCGGGGTCGGATGGTGTGCCCAGGTTTGCCGAGGTCCTGGTGGGGGACTCTGTTTTGAAGCGAGCGATCGCTACCCTCTCTCGCCTGCCCTTAGATTGAGTTGGCGGACAGTTTGCTACTGTCCGGGACGGGGGGATGTTCGCGCCGCGCTGCGAGCGGTCAGTTGTCATTGTCAATGTCGAGACAATGCGCTCGGCCGGCCCGAGTGTAGGATTCATTCGTTCAGTTCGCCGCCAACCACCGTCCGCGCAACATCGCGCTCAGTTCGCCACTTGTGACCCGTGTGTGTTCGCTTTGAAAAGCGCCGGGAAAGTTTTAGCTGTCTATTAGGGCATTGTGTAGTTATAAGAGTGTTAGCTATAAGAGTTTCCCATTGGGGGTTGGGTGAAGACCTACTTGTCAGGCGCGCGCGCCGGCGAGACAGCGATCAGCCCCCCTGGATTACGGACAGTATCTTCTAAGTGAAGGTAGGACTAGCTTAAGTAACTTAATTTTGCATGAGAAACATCCGTTACAATAAACTGTGGAACACAGTAGATGGTCATCACAATTTGTGCCTGATCAGGGGACAAACGAAAAAAAAATCCCAATCGTTGCCAGTGGTGACGCTTGAGATTATTAATTCCCGATTATTGTCAGTGGTAGAATAACATTTTAGATGTCTAAAAAAGTATTTCATGAATATTTAACAGTTTCGCAGGCAAAGCAAACCGCTTTTACAATACAGACGCGCGACCAATTGTGACCAATCGCGCAGCGCTTTAGGGTGCGTTTCCACAGTGAGCTAACACTGTCTGTAGTATCAGGACCCCCTCGCTTTCAACTAAAAACAAGTAAAAAAATTGTTTTATCCAAATATTGTAGAATACTTATCAAAACATAACTACTTGTTTTATACATGTACAGTCGCCAGCACGTCAGCAGGTAGTACAAACTGTAATTTTTTTAAATAATATTCAACCTTATGTCCAACAGATAGAGTTCAGTTTCAATTAATACATTTTGTCATTTTGTAGTAACCTGACATGCTGGCGACCGTACCTAGTCCGCGCCACATAACTTGGCGTGTGTCAAAGGGCGCTTATCGTTGTGATCGGTCGGAAAAATAAGCCTTATTCCCATGTCATAATTTAGTTCCAGATTTTGATACGCGCCAAGTTAAGAAGCTCGTACTCTATTGTTACTTGTTTCAAACACTATTGCGTTCATACTGTGTAGCTAACAAACAAGGTATGGATGCAAGTATTTTTGAATTCACACCTTTCCTTCCGAAACTGCCACAGGTTTGTGGCAGTTTAAAGTTTATAGACAGCGTTCTCATGACAAAATACAATCGTGTTTTGGCAAGTATTTGACATTTTATCGCAATTTCTGTGTGTGTATGCACACACAACAAATCTGAGACATGTTTAAAACTTTGGCCGCGCTTGTTGGTTAGGAAGTCTAAAACACAAGATCATAAAAACATGTAGAACTTGGAAAATTTTTGTGTACAAGAAGTTTACAAGTAAGAACAAGAAACGAAAACGTTGCATAAAAATTGACAAATAACTGTTATATACCTTGGTGAGAACGAGGGATAAGAAGACATAGCTTAGCTTCTCACAGGTACCTACGCTTCTGTGAAAATGCACCCTTACTTTCAATGGAAGTAATAAATAACAAAGTAGGAGTAGGAACCCGCCGATAATTCGGAAGACTTTGTGTCTATTTCTAAAGACGTCTAGGAATCATTTTCGGAATCTGTGGATAGACAGTTCCGCGAACTCTAATTGATTTCATACGATGTGTCGCGAGAGCATGTCAAACCACTTTTACGACGCAGACGCGCGAACAATCTCGCTTTTCAACCATAGTACTAAAAAAGTACGAGTTAGAGAATATTATATTCTTGCTATGGAAGAATTTCAGAAAGCCCTTGTTTCGAAATTTCGATCGCGTGATTGAATTCATAATTATATTCGTACCTACTTACTCTGTTTCATTTGCGGAATCATAGTCTTCAAAAAATCAGAATAGCCTGAATTCCAGATAAAATTTTCAACAAAGTTGTCGTTTATCGTTGGGAAACTTAGAAAGATGATAAATTGTTGGTTAAGGCAACTCCTATAACCGTACAGATTTGTAACTGACAGAGCTTTTTTCATTCCTTCTAGTCGTCAATTTAAATAGAATTTTCATTATGTAAGCTATCATTGCGTGTTTGGTTTTTCGTATCATACAACTTATTTGACAGTAAACGAAAACATAAATCTAGCTGTGAATGGAAATTGTATCAAATGACGTCATATTCATGATTGGACATTTAATACGTTCCTGTTTATAAAAAGCTCCTGTTTTGTCCCTGTTTATAAAAACAGAGGGTGAATAATTGGATATTTACCTATGGAACTAATATGTGAACGCGTAAATAAAAGTTATTTGACAGGTAAATTGTCCGATTCGCTCCAAGTACCAACAGAGGTGTAAAAGGTCGCTCGCTGGTAAGTTCTTTGTTTTCTTTACCTAGGCTTTATATTTACATTTCAGCAAATAAAAAAATATTTACAGGCGTGTCTTGCGTGGATAATAACCATTCAATAATACCATTTAAGCAAAAAAAAACTATTTGCATAAGCATAGGTAGTTTGCGTGCTTAAACATTGTTATGATATTTAGCGGATAATAATAATTAGCATGTTTAAATAGGATCAGGTAAACACTGCATAATTAGGGGCGTCTATAAACATGAAGAATACGCAAAGTGACATGTAACATGTTGAACTCTAGAATTCCCTTGGACTTGTATAAATTACTGTATTTGAAGAATCGTTTCAACCCGTTTGGTGCAAGGGTTTGATTCCCGAACAGGACAAATATTTGTGTGCATGAACATGTCTGTTTGTGTATTCTCACAAAAAGCTAAAGTTAAGTACTATAGGGACTATAGGGATAGTAAGGGACAAATTCAGTGAACCACTTTTTTACGTAGGTACTTCTTTTTGCATGGCTGGCGTCTGACCGTTCACTTGCATTCCCTTCCCCTATTATGCATTATTTAACCCTAGTTTCGTACATAACCAAATAGGGAGGCACTAGGCACGTGAAAAGAAGTAAGAAGTGGTTCACCGAATTTTTCCTTGAATGTACCCTAACATAGTAGCGTTACGTATAGCACAGCTTATAGTAAGCGGTTGGAAGGCGTTACGCTTAACGGCGGGTTCTAGAGCTTCAATTTATCAAGTTTCAATCTCGGCGCGGCCGCGGGCGGCGATGTGCGCAAGCGGCGATGTGCGCGCGAAATATTGCGCGTCGTACTCTGGACGAGTAAACTTATCGGTTTTATAACCTTTTGATGGAGATGAAGTAGAAAACTCTAGATTCTAGAATGAAAAAAAAAGACCAAGAATTCTAGTTCTGGTCATGTTTTAAAAAAGGACAATAAAAAAAAATTAAGAAACCACATCCTACTAATATTATAAATGTGAAAGTTTAGATGTTTGGATGTTTGGATGTTTGTTACTCAATCACGCCAAAACGGCTGAACGGATTTGGCTGAAATTTGGAACACAGATACTTTGTAGCCTGGAGAGGAACATAGGCTACTTTTTATCCCGGAAAAATGTCACATTCCCGCGGGATAACGTCGTGTAGTCCACGCGGGCGAAGCCGCGGGCGGAAAGCTAGTTCATTATAAAACCGACCATTAATATCCATTTATTTCAATAAAAACTAACTTCTTCGTAGTTTTAGTAAAAATTTCATTTTTATGGCAAGCTTTTTTGCTTACTGTACTTTTATATTGTATTGTCGTCTGAACCAAACCTATATACCAAATTTCAGCTCCATCGGACACTGGGAAGTGGGTCAAATTAAGCTGGCAAGATTTGTCCCCCACTACTTAACTAATCATACACTTTAATAAAAAGCTTGTAAAAAAGCATAGTTACTACACTTACATACATTGTTACTTTAGGCTACGAGACAAAAATAGTAGAGCCACGTAGAGCGTTGCTTACCGGCGAGTTTTAAGTAGTTGTAGCTTCGATTTATCAAGATGAGCGCGCGAAATTTTGCGCGAAGAGCTTTTGGCCGAACAGATTGATTGAGCGGAAAACTGAAGAACGTTTTATCTATAAAACGTTCTTACTTCCTTTTGTTTTTAATTTGATTTTTTATGATAAAACTAGCGGATCCTCGCGGTTTCACCCGCGTGGTACCCGTTCCCGTGGGAATATCAGGATAAAATATAGCCTATGTCACTCGGGAAGAATGTAGCTTTCTAATGGTTAAAGAATTTTGCAAATCGTCCAGTAGTTTCAGAGCCTATTCGATGCAAATAAACAAACAATCAAATCTTTCCTCTTTATAACATTAGTATAAATGGGTTCCAGGTTGTCATTACATACTCGAAAAACAATGTGCATGTACGCATGTACAGTTGACATAATTATGAAGCTAGTTCATGTAACGGTTTTTGATGTTACCTACCACAACATCAGCTCAGCTATCTATGATTTCTTTATGTGCTGTCAAGCTATGCTTATCTACCTTGATTTTCTAGAAAGAAATGTCGTGCTAAGTGCGTCAATGTGATTTTCGCTTTAAATTATCTCAGAAACTCAACGCGATACCTAACTTTAAATTTAACACTTATCACAGTCTAAGAATTTGTAATAAATAAATAAATATTTTCTTACAATCACACCAATTATCTAAGCCCATAGTAAATTATTTAAATTTTTACTTTTTTGCATTCACAATACAATTTTTATTATTGAAAATTTTTAAAATGAAGTATTTTAGAAAAAAAGTTGAAAAACATTTAAAAGAGAAAAGTTCACAACTCTGGTTGTGAGACGGGTCGATTTTTTCTAAAATACTTCATTTTCAATTTTCAACCATAGTAAATTTCATAAGAAACTGTGTCTACTTGAACTTTATAACGGATACATACAGGGTGTTAGGGGCACCTTTTCTGATACTTTAACCATGGCTTCAGGCCATCATGCTGAACAACGCACAGCAAGATTTTTGTCGGAAATTAAAAAAATATTTCGACTCTCCATACAAAATATCCCGATTAGTTGCTAAATTTGTATGAAAAGTTGAATATTTTTTTTTCATGTCCGACAAAATTTTTTGCTGTACGTTGTTAAGCATGATGGTCTGAAGCCATGTTAAAGTTTTTTCAACGGTGCCCCTAACACCCATTATACCTACTTAAATAATCATTAATGATCATGCTCAACAAAAAACTGATTGCATAAATTTATCTTTAACTCTGAAAGACAAATCTTATTTTCGAATATTGTTGTGGCTGATAATTTCTTCATATTTACACCATACTCCCGATTATTAAGACCTATAGTGCTGATAATATCCTCAAAGTCATATATTATTCATAATTTGCTGACCATATATTTATAAAAAAAAACGCATTATCTCGTCAATGTGGGATGCGCATGGCCACGTATGGTGATACTGATGCAATCAGTAATGAGAATGACCTTTTTCTTGATGCAATTTATTCAATGCACTTAATTTTTATGGCTATGACATAACTGTCTTTAACTTTTTTGTTTTATTCAGTGTTTGACATTTTTAGGGTTCCGTACCCAAAGGGTAAAAACGGGACTCTATTACTAAGACTCCGCTGTCTGTCTGTCTGTCACCAGGCTGTATCTCATGAACCGTGATAGCTAGAGACTTGAAATTTTCAAACATGATGTATTTCTTTTGCAGCTATAACAAAAAATACTAAAAACAGAATAAAATAAATATTTAATGGGGGCTCCCGTACAACAAACGCGATTTTTTCGTAGACGCTTGAAATATTCACAGAACAGTTACTTGTAATTTCACTTTAAAAATAAATAATTAAGTTAAAATAAAATAAATATTTAAGCGGAGCTCCCATACAACAAACGAAATTTTTTTGCTCGATATTAATAACGGCAACAGGTAGACGCTTAAAATACCTAGGTACTCACAGAATACTTAGTTGTATGGGAAGGAAAATATATAGACTGTGGTTGTATATTCACTTTCGTGCGAAACCCTTCGTGCGCGAGTCTGACTTGGCTGGTTTTTAAGCTTAATCGGAAGCTTTGGGGCTTTTTTACTATTTCCTGGATATAAAACACAACATACAATGAGCATACATACCTGGTTTTAAACCCAAATATGGGCAAAGATATTTTTTAAATCAACTTTGAATACAACATTGTATCGTGTGATTTATTTATTTAGGTTATTAATTCAATATTAATAACAATAGTTGTTATTGTAATGTAATGTAGGTAATAAGATATCTTAATTAAAAAATATATCTCTATTGCCATGTTCATTTAAATAAATAATAAAAAAATTGCTTAGCCTTAGCTAGCACATTAAGCATAAAAATTATTATTAGTAACATAAAGTAAGATTTTGTTCAAATCCCCTAGATAGGTATCAATATACATTTTACTCGCTCCAATAAATCGATCTGAGCAACATGAAACTAGCTTTAGCTCCAAACTAGTAATCGAGTATCATATTAATCGATTAAAATCGATCTAAGCCTCTAAAATGTCATGAATAGTTAACCACGACGTGGCCCATAGATCAACGATTGTTGACATTATACCCATTGTGTAGTTATGGGCCTGATTTGGTACAGTGCCACAAACTTTGCTGTGCCGGTGGCCAAAATGTGAAACTAACGTGATTTTTTTAATGTCATTTTGCTGTCAAGTTGATGTCCAACCATAGCGCTGCTGGCGGCTGAAATTCTTAGAAGTCAGGGCCGGTTAAATTACTACAAAAAAAAGAAAAACGTACGTAGCGCCGCTGTCACCGGCACAGAAAAGGTTGTGGCACTGTACATTGACTTTTACAGTAGTTTTTTGAGTTACCTAAATTGAGTTACCTATTTATTTATATGACGGCGCATTCAAGGAAAAGTATTAGGAACTTCGATCAGGGCGCGTACCATCAACTCTTATTGCGGTTTTGTTTAGGACCTAAGCTGATCTGCTTCGCTTATTCGTACCACGACTGCTTAATATCAATGACAGCGATTCAGTGATCATTCAATGACATTTCACAGCCGCTAAGCTGTTACAAACTCTCATTTGACTTATAACTCGGCCAAGCTAACATGACACCTGCAGGTTATACCCGTCCCTCTCACTCTCCGGGCATGACAGAATCGAGTGAAAGAGACGGGTAGAAAAAATAAGGACACAAATCGTTCGGTCATTCACATTGAGCAATTCATTTGCGATCCAGTTTTTAGAAGGTCGTAGTACGAAAGAAAGCAATTAAATAAGATAAGATAAAAGATAAAAATATTCTTTATTCACTTAGACATAATAAATATGTACTTATGAATCGTCAATATTTTCCTACCACCCATTCAAGACTTTTTTAACTGACAAGAAGAATGGGCGCAAGAAACTTGCCGGCGTTTCTTAGTTAGGTAACAATTCATTTTAGGAACCTATTCTGCATCGCGCTATTTTTGAATCGCTGTCTTAAAGTTGATGGTATGCACCCTGGTACTTCTTATTGGCATTACCATAACGAACACCGTGTAGGTACTGGATAGGTGGCCATCTGGTGACATAAGTAACTTTGACATCGCTCGTCAACCATAGCGGATACATCCACGTATTGTCGTTTTAGACGTTATTTTATACCTTGGTCAATTGTTGTGATCTTTCGTTGTCTGTTCCAATTAGTGATTGTAGAAGATTGTCATTATATGTAAAGTGACCATTACAGCTGTATTTTATTGAATCACCGCCTCCTCGCCCGATAATTAACGCCGTAAAGTATGGATAAAGATTCCTGTAATGGAAATTATTCCCCTGCCTTTATATACGTTGATAAATTTCCTTATTTCAGATGAAGCCGATAAGTTGGTTAGTTTGTATTTTATGTAAATTATTTACTTACTATAGTAGATGCCAAGACTCGTGGTAGTCGTGTCGCGACCATAATCCTACTTATATTATAAATGTGAAAGTTTAGATGTTTGGATGTTTGGATGTTTGTTACTCAATCACGCCGAAACGGCTGAACGGATTTGGCTGAAATTTGGGACACAGATACTTTGTAGCCTGGAGAGGAACATAGGCTACTTTTTATCTTGGAAAAATAACACATTCCCGCGGGATAACGTCGTGTAGTCCACGCGGGCGAAGCCGCGGGCGGAAAGCTAGTAACGTTATATGGCCGCGAGTCTTGGTGTCTACTATAGATTTGTCAAGTCCTTATCAGAATTTTCTCTTGTAGTGTGTGTATACTTATTCGCACACACTCAACTCTCTCCAATATATAAACGTATATTCTTTATTAATAAATGCCATTATTCGCAGTCAGTTGTATCATTTAGACGCCCTTCTAACGCCAACATTGCATGGCGACCCTGCCAGTGCTGCCTGAAGGCAGTGCTGCGCAGATGGTTTGGACGATATTTATTTTATGACACCAGTGAAAATTAAATAATTAATTAATTCAATGACTATTTAAATTAGTGAAAGTGTAATGTGAAGGACGAAAAGTGACAAAAAAAAACCATGTGAAATGACACTTGACTTTCAAATACCTAATACATTTAGCGATAATATTGTTTAACGTAAAAATCATATAAGTTTTAAAATGTAGTGAAACACGGACTTTGCCAAATAAATTTATTACGGAGCAATTATTGAGGAAAATTTAAAATATTCGTCGCGACTGGGTCATCAAAATTGGTAACGATTGAGTGCTGGGTGCCGGGAGATGTTGCTGTCAGATGTGGCCGCAGCAGGGAGCTGTTCCAGACCATGGTAGCTATTTTGGCAGCGCACGGAAAAATTTCGAAAGTGTCTTATCAGTTTTAAAAATTTAAAAATAAGTGAAAGTGTTTTATTAGTTATGCTTGGTTTTGGTTAGTCGACAATTTTTTTTTAATTTTTTTTGCATTACTTTAGGTAATTGCAGTTAGAACAGTTATTTTTTTATTCAATAAGATATTTCTTCATACATAAATAAAAGTGTTTTGTTTTATCTTTATTTGTAACTGCGCTTAGATTTGTAGCCAGCATAAAGTTTAATTTAATTAAACAAATAATTACAAGATTTTTGAGATTGATGACCAAATGTCTGCCTGTTTTTCTGTTTTTTTTTCAATTTAAAAATAATGTACTAAAGGAACAGAAAGTTTCTTCTTTTTAATACGACTGTAAGTATGTGCTTATATTTTGCTCTTGAGAATCAAAATTAAATAATTGTAGATGACTTTTTAGGGCTTATATGATTCTATAATTTTATAATAGGTAGGATGTTTTTTTTAAATATATTTTTCTGTTACTTTGCATTAAGGTATCCAAAGTATCTCTATATTAATCTTTTGGATAGTTGTTAGTGGAGATTTAAAATAAAAATATATGGTAAAATTATTATTGTCATAAATTAATACTATTTTTCAAGTGTTTATTCTGTTTATTAGATATGTGGTATAGATAGGTATATGACTATTTATGGTTTATACTATGCCAGTATGAGTTCTAACAGTGTTGTATTTTTTTTTATTCGGAGTTGATTTATTTTAAATAGTTTTGTTAGTTACGTGTTTTTTTTTGGAAATCTTTTAAGTTTGTTGAACCTGTTAAAAAATTTCATAGTTGCGCACAAGAAAAGATAATTGCTGACCAAGCAACACGTGTGGTTTTATTAAGTATGGGTAAAAATAGCATGTTCCAATAATAAGATTGGTCGAGCGAGTGGTTTTTAAATAATTTGAGTTTGCTTATTAAATTAAATATACTTACAGAAGTTGAGGATGTGAAAATAATATTTTAATAGTTTATGTGTTTTTAACGAATTTTATGACAAAAGAATGGTAAAATATTTTTCGACATTTAGGGTAAGTATTTTTTAAATTGGTAGCTGAATTAGCGGTCCCAAATTATTTTATTTTATGTAGTTTTTTTCCACGATGTTAAATATGTAATTTAATAAATTTACAATAAATACGTTGCTTCTTATTGATTATTATAAAAGTATTTAAAATTTAATTTCTTTAAAGTAAATTATAGAGATTTAGAAAACTGATTTGTTTTGCAATATTAAACAAAAGTGTTATATTTTCCCAAAGAAATAATTTTAATATTTTCGTTCTTATATCATGAATTCAGCAATAATTATCGTCTAAATTTAAATAAACTCGTAATTTCATTTAAAGGTATATTTATAGAAAGGTATATTTTAGGACGTGTTTTTTTTCCATAATTATGTTATAGATATTTACATTATATACTTATCATATTATTTACATGTTTTACACGACTATTTAGATACTCGTATTTAGTTATACTCTGAAACGTTTTATCCCGTACATAAATAGGTGAAAATTTATATTTGTTTCGATAGATACTAAGGTAGGTACAGAAAAAAAATGATTTTTAAGTAAAGATAGTTTTTTGTGTTTAGTAAGTAACTTAACAAATTATGAATTCTTCTGATGTTTTTGATTTTTCTAAAACAACGTTAAACTAGAATAATAAAAAAAATCTTATATGAGTTGGCTTATGATAAGTTTACAAAGAGTAAATTGAATTTTATATTCTTTTCTTTTAATAAAATAAAATAAACCAAACAATTGCAATTTTACGAGACTTTAAAATAAAACGTTTAAAACTATATCGTTTTTTTATTTAAATGCTTTATATTGTTGGAATAGTATGTTTAATTACGTATTTTCTTATTGTAACATTTGTTTTCAAATAAGTATTCTTTAAGTAGATGTATTATTTTAACTTCTTTTATTTGTATTTATATGTAGTTTTATATTTATCAAAATACTTAATAATATTGATACAAAAGTATATACTTAAAAATACATACGGACATACAAGTCAACACATACATTAGTTAGTGTTTCGATATTTACGTAACTTAAATTCATATTGATAGAAAATTGTTATGCAGATTATGCATTAGTGATGCAATCCGATGTATTAAATTAAACAAACATGCTTGATTTAGATAGACAAAGTATTGTATTTCGATCGGCATTACTTGGAATATTCCAAATCCATTTATGCAAGCTGTTAATTTGGTGCAGCAGTAACATAAGTCGCGTTTAAACAATCCCACACGAGTTTGCTGGATAAGCAGAAAATTGGTACCTTGTAAGAATAGTGTCACTTTAATTGGAAAGAAATATTTTATCGGATCTATTTGAAGTTTTGAAAAGTAAGAATTTTTTATTGAAAAGTTTACCTATAGTAAATATTTTTAAATGGTTTTGATGATTAGAATATGATAAGGAACGAAAGAAAAAAGAGTAAAAGCTATGTTGAAAACTGGTTAGATTTGATAGTTTGGAAAATGATTAGGAATTGATAGGAAGTAGGTAGGTACTTATAGGTAAAGATATACGTAGCTGTATGAAAAATCTTTTCGTAACTTTCAGATTATGATTAGGTACAGCATAGGTTAAAAGGTATAGGTTTGTTTTTATTATGTAGGTTTTAGATTTTTGAAATGTGTTTTTTTATTTATTGAAGATAGGGAATCATATGGTTCGTAATGTTTCACATGCAATTGGACTGATCACCCAAGAGCGATGAAGTCATTATTTACCCTATATTCATTTAGGTATGATAGTTTTTTTTAGAAGGTTTTGGTTTGAAATGATAATGTAAAGCTCGATAGTACGGTACACATTAAAGAGAGGTACTATAGGGATTAGGTCCTTCAGTTATACCAAGGTGCGAACGAGATTCCCCTTTGGATACTGTTGGAGACCAAATAAAATGTCTTAAATCATGACCCTATATAATGAAATGGTACATAGGAGGTCAGATCCTTAATTTCGAACATAGTGTGAACGAGCTTCCTCAGTGTAAAATTTTGGAGTCCAAAGAGGCTTAAAACTATGACCCCCAAATATAGGTTGTGCGCACAACCCAAATGGCACAAGGTTGTCCATTTATAATAATTAATGAATAAAAGTCGACTATAAATAAATATGATATTATGTACCAATATGAATAATTAAATAAAAATAAAAGTACGCCGGCGCCGGGCGAATGTGTTATATGGAATATATAAAGTACCTAAAAATGTGTGTGATATGTAAGTGTACCGATACTGATATAATAAATAAAGTGATTAATAATAACGAGCAGAGTAGGATATCCAGTGTAGGCAAATAGGAGAATCAAGAGATAAAATGTATTGAATTTATGATAATGGTTGATAGAAATTGCATAGGTTGATACTTTATAAAGTTGAGATTAAGTATAATTTGGTGAAAGTTTTTTTTTTATAGAAAGTGTCGTTTAAAGTAGGTAAATAATAATGAATGAAATAATAATAAGAATTTTAGGAATGAGAAATGTAGGTCAGTGTTAAGTAAATGTTAAAGTTATAGGAAAATAATGTTCGTTCGTATGAAATAGCAAAGCAAATACTAGAATAGATCAAAGTATTAAATTTACAGAATTGAGTGTCGTTGAAACGTATTTTGTAACTTGTTAAGATTAATAAATAGTTGATTTTCATTGAAATATATGTCTGTGCAAATCAATACGTGTAAACCATAATAAATACCTAAAGGATATAAGAATAAAAATAGATTATTTATTTTTAAGATCAGTAGAAAGTTGAATTTTGCCATAAACATTAATATCAATGAATGAATTATGTTTTCTTTTATGCTTAGAGGTGAAATAAGTAAGTAAATAGTGAGGTAAGGACGGATTATATTAAATTTTGAATATTAATTAAATGTAATGCTACTGATTTATAAAAAAAAGTACCTAAGTATGTATCATATTTTTTTTAATAGTAACTTGTGATTCTTGTTTTTAATTACCTATACCTAACAGTACATAATTATGTTTTTAACAAATATGTGTGTATGTGACCATGTTTTTTTATAAAAAGTTTTTTTTGGACAGTCGTTGCTATACATACCTTTAATATTTTATGTACTTAAGTAAGTATTATTTTACTGCGACCCAATAGTTTTGTTTTGATCATGTTTTTTTTATTGTTTTTGTATTGGGAGCTATTTTAAGAAAAATGTGTTTCTTATTTCTTTTTAACCAATTCAAATATTGTAATCTTCTTATGGAAATTAAGCAAAGATATTCTTTTGGTAAGAATTTATTGTTTATCTATTTTTTTCTTTTCTTTTTTCTTTATTGTTTTCTGTTTTCGTCGACAACGAGTAATATGTATCATGAAATTGTTGGAAAATTTATACATTGCTATTCTATGTAAGTAGGTACTTACTTACTAAGTTATTTTAGTAAAAAAAAAGTTATATTTTTTTTTATTTTAAGGGGGGAGGTGTAGTGTGTGTATACTTATTCGCACACACTCAACTCTCTCCAATATATAAACGTATATTCTTTATTAATAAATGCCATTATTCGCAGTCAGTTGTATCATTTAGACGCCCTTCTAACGCCAACATTGCACTCTGTTCCTTAACTTAGGATAGAATATTGTGTCCAAATGTGATATCAAATTAATGCAATAGGTTGTTTAAGAGCCTCTTAAAGTTCGACTTTTGAGTATGTGTGCGTCTTCAGTCGGGTTATATATATATACTTAACTACCTACTTACTTTTTTCGTTACCTAAAACTTGACAGAGTGATAGAAAAGTCTGAAATATATTATTGCAGTAATAAAGGGTCTTTGACGTTAGAATCTTATAATCTTACAACCGTGATATCCAATTAATGCCATAGGTTTGTCCCGTGACCCGCACAGTTGCTCCGGTGCTCAACAGCAATAATTACCAGGGGATTATCCTCCAGGGGTTTTGACTCATCTCTGTCAAGTAGTGATGGGGCGACGTTGAATGGCGATGTCGATTATTTGATTAGGATATAAATTAAAAAAGTATTTGTTTTAGGTATAATTTCAGTGTAGGAATCACCTAGCCATGAGTAGATACATACTATAACCACAGGGTAAAAAAACTACTAGTGCTATAACATCGAAATTTAAATTAAGAACACGTTAACTAATTCTAATAAAACTAACTAACTACTTACCCTACTACAGTCATATACTTCAAATAAGGCCTAATCACGAGCCTCAATAATGCATTCTAATCATATTTAAGTGTGATAGAAGTTATAGCAAGTAAATGCACAGTTAACTGTAAATTGCTGTGAAATAAATAATTTTATGATCTAGAATTAGATAATTCTACCTAGGTATAATATATACACACACACATACATACAAACTTAAAAACTATACGTTTAGGTACCTACATTATTTCTTCTATCTGCAAAAAAATACAGAGAATGACCCATATTATATTACTACAACTTTTTATCAAAGCTTCTAAGGTAAAACTTACAAGTTTTTCCGACATACGAGTACATAAAAACTATCAGAATCGGTTGTTATTCATAGCAGCACTATTTTTTGCGCAGTCAGGCATTATCTGTTGGTCCTCTGGGGGCCATAACTCACCGCGTGCACCGTGGTTCGCTTGATAATTTGGAACCGCATCTATGCTTGACTCTGTTAGCTAATCTGGAAGATTTGCCGTTAAACTCATGTGCAAGAGAAACGACTTATTTTTACAAGCTTTTTATTAACTAGCCATGTTCGCTAGTAGTTAGTTTGTTAGCTAATTAGTGGGGGACAAATCTTGCAAGCTTAATTTGACCCACTGTGTCCAATGGAGCTGAAATTTTGTATACAGGTTTGGTTTTAATTAGATGACAATACAATATTAAAGTAGAGTCGGCAAAAAGCTTGTCATAAAAATGTTATTTTTTTACTATTTGAATTTACAGATGTGATCCATCAACTTATCAAGTTTGTATGTTCGAGGGCCTCTAGAATTCTGTACCCCTAGTGTAAGTTTTTATGTCAAGCAAACGCAAACTATTTCGATTCCGTATTTATGTCAATTTGTATGAAAACTATATAAGCGCGCTACTCGCCGCTAGAGGCGCTAATACAGTTTTCATACAAATTGACATAAATACGGAATCGAAATAGTTTGCGTTTTTTGACATAAAAACTTACACTACGGCCACAGTTATAGGTTTTTGAAAACCACAAATACTGTGACTTTTTAAGCCATAAACACTATCAGAATCGGTTGTTATTCAAAGCAGCACAATTTTTTGCGCAGTCAAGCATTATCTGTTTGTCCCCTAGGAGCCATAGCTCACCGCGTGCACCGGGGTTCGCTTGATAACTCGGAACCGCATCTATGCTCGACTCGGTTAACTGATCTGGACTAAAGCAAGATTTGATTCAACCAACAGTCATAATATGAATGAGAAAAGTCAAATTTTAAGACCTTTTTAATACCTTTTGTAATTTTGGTAAACGCAGTTTTAAGCCAAGTTTGCTAGTGCTTATGAAGATATTTGGTATCTAAGTATTACCTATTTGAAAAACTGCTACAGGTGCAGCATATGAAATTAAATTGCTTTCCCAAACATTTGGTTCTTACTTTAGTGTTAAAAAACTCTACATAGGTACTTATAGCGATTCAATTTTTTTTTTCCTAATATCTATGTACGAACTAATAACGGAAATAATATCATAGTGATAATTATGTTTAAGAATAATTGACAGTCCAAAATCTTAGATGTTCATTTAAGGCGCTACTCGGAAAAAGTATGGACTTTTTGATTTAAAACTATAGGACGGTTACAGTTGTTACAAATCTGGTAATAAGATATATATTTCTTCATACCTTTATCTAGATTCGTATAGTTTCAAAAACACGATTTTATGATTGTTATTTTAATTTTTAGTTTTTTGCATTCACTATGCAATTTTTATTATAGAAAAATGGAAAATGAAGTATTTTGAAAAAACCGACCCGTCTCACAACCAGCTATAATAGTCCCATCGGAGCTGGTTGTGAGACGGGTCGGTTTTTTCAAAATACTTCATTTTCCATTTTTCTACGATTTTATGATTTTGCCTAGACACTTTTTCTTTTCGAAAAGACCTCTAAAAATACGAAAATTCAAGATTATTCTTAATTGAGGTTACTCACACTATTGGAAATTGGTTTAATTAGTGGACACCAATAATATCTAAGATCGTATAGAAGCATTTTTTTTTAAATCGTTGTAGTTTTTTAATACGAAGTGATTTTGTGTTTTTTTTGTCTAATCTGCAAAATCGGACTCGCTCCCGCGCGCGTCGTTTTCTCATTGCTATCTCGCTTCAGCACAATTTTTCCGAGTATCGCCTTAAGCTTAATAACTTTTTACCAATAAATTCGTGTCTCATAACCATATGACCATTTGGACTAGATAACATATTATGTTTGTTGTTTTCTTACTTGGAAATATGTGGTTTTTTTGTCGAATAAATTTTCTTTCTTTTTATGAAAGCGTTTAATGATAACGATATAGAAATGTCCTTTAAAACGTCTAAGTATTCTGTTCCTTAATCCCCAGTAAGTAGACTCGTATAAACTTATTTTATCGGCCAATTTAAAAAGAAACAATGACATGAGTGTTACAAGTGTTTTTCAACGTTACTATCAGATTGGAGCATGTTACCTCATGGGACCCATATATCTCCCGTGACTTCGTTGATTCAGTGTCGTGGAGAGGGCGTCGAGTTATTTAAAAACCACATGTTGTCATTTGGAATATGAATAGCTGTCATTCAAAACTTGTTTTTACTTAATGGAAGAAAGCAAATTTATGTAAAATAAATGTTGTAGAAGAGTAAAAATATTAGTAATAATAGTAGTAGTAAATAATAGTCTCTCTTTCTTATTATCCCAATGTGGAAAAAAAACTATTCCGATTTTTTATTGCAGTTTATGCATTTCAGCACTAAGGTAAATAGATGTTGGGTAGTAAATCTTATTGTAATTTTGACTTTTTCACATAATTGAAAGCTATGCTACAGGGAAACTCTCAAAGGATTGTTCTCAGAAAACTAGAATTCATTTAAAATTGTCAAAATTATTGTTGTTGAAGGAAATCTTAAAAAAAATATTTAACTTTAGCGAATAGCTACCAGTACCACGCGTTTTAGTATGTAGTAGTCACTTTAGTTTAGTATGTAGATTTAAGTGTTACTATTAGGTTTCTTTGATTACCCCAACTATTTTCACAGGTCACTAATAAATTATTATTTGTTATTTCGTACCATAGAGGTAGCAATAGCCTGTGGTAAATTAAAGTTACTACAACATTTGGCGCAAACAAATCGATTGTTCCTCATTCAGCAAAAGAAGGCAGTCATCAAATATTCATCTAAAAACTCGAAAATCTGCACAGGATGACATTGGTTTCACAAAGTCGGATTTGAACTTTATTTTAAACAACATAGAGTCTAAAAGAAAAGGGGGAATGTTTGATGACATTCGGTTTCACAAAGTCGAATTGGAGCTTTATTTCTAACACAATAGAGTCTAAAAGAAAGAGGTCTTGTTTTGGCGCAGTGGTGTGATTTATCTGCCCCGGGGAACCACATTGTTTTGTAATAAGCTCGATAGATTACACACATGCCTCAGGAATTTGGAACAAGCATTTATGTTCATTATCGCGTTGGTGATAGTCGTCTAACTTTGGAGAAATTTAGTTGTGCATTTCATTCGTCATTGTTATGTGTTGGATTTAATTTTAATTAGTTTCAGTGCAGCATTAAGTATAACCGATATGCTAAATACGAAAACTTTAAATTTAAAAATACAAATCAAAGTCTAATAAATTAAATTTTCGGATAATTTCTTATTTGATGAACTAGCAAATGCGGACTTTAGCCCAAGAACTATCCGATATATTAATAAATGTATTCAAATGTAAAGTGAATAATACGTGTAAGTAGCATTTTTGCCCATTTTTTATAGATTTTTTTATAGCTTTTGTTTTTTTAAATGTCGCTGTCATTAATATTCGTGAATTACTAATGAATTATTTATAAAACTAGATAATCTAATTTTCTTTGTCAAGAAATTACTGAAATAGAGTTATTGTTGAGTCTCCATAGAGCGAATTAGTTTGGCTCTCGGGCTACTTGTCTGTTGAGTAATTTATTGCAGAAGAGTTAAAAATTTAGTATTTCTTTGTTTTCGTATATAGCAAGAGTCCGAATTGATTAAAAATCTGCACAGATTGTGCATTACCAAAAGATTTATGACTTGGATAGAATTTGGAATTTCAGTAATCAGATATTTTTTTTAGTGGAAATTCCATTTTTATCACCAGCTTTTTTGTTTGCTTGTTTGTAAGTATTGTATCATCCAAACCGGTATGCAATAGTTCATGCACAATCGGTTAAAATTACTAGTTCAAAATTCAATTCAGTTAATTTAAAGCTTGTAAAAATACGAATAATTGTAAAAGTAAAACAATATCAATACCAAGACTAAACATTTAAGCACATCTTAACATGACGAAACGTTGAAAAAAACCTAAATGTGATGTAAATAAAACCGCGTGTTAGGAAATTCGTTAAAAAGTGTTTTATTTTTAAACACAATAGAAGTTGCTTGAAAGCTTAAATTGTCGTTACTACCAAGGTTAGATATGGCCTTATCAATGTTCCGAACAGCGTTCAATAGCAGTCATTATCACTGCCCTACTAGACGTCCGATAATGTATTGGTTTATGCTTTATTGGGCGCTGCATGAATCAATTTTATGTATCAACTTTAATAAAGACCGCACATTGGTACAACGTGTTTCTGTTAGATATAACTATCATCAAAAAGCCCAAGCAACAAAGGTCGAAAAACGTTTTTTAGGCTTTCCTATACAAACCTAGAGGACTTTGTATGGGAAGGCCAAAAAATATACTTGCATGCAGGTTGTATAAAGACCAAAAAAAAAATGCAAATTTTTTGATTACCTATAGGTAGGTACCTGCTTAACTTGTACTTAACTACTTATATTTTTTTTTATTATAATTTTCATATGGAAAAGTACTTACTTATGTGCTTTCCTTTCCGAATATTTATTTACACAATGTACTATACGTTGTTACTATAATATGTTGTAAGAATTCATATTAATTTCTTAAAATTAATTTCAATTAACAACATAATTAAGTACACCAACTAATTATAATTACAAAAGCCACGTCAATTATTACTTTTGATCTGACCTTTCAAACCGCCTAAAATGCCGCCCGCCCTAACCCTAAAAGTGGATCAAAACTGAAACAAAACCATTAAAGTGATCCGCTGATATAGGCTTTTAACGATCACCACATGAATTAGACAAACTTCTAATTTAATGAAACACTATTATCTATATACAGATTCAAACAGTATATGAATTAAAAGGTAAATGTTTATTACAATAGGTAAGTACCAACTGAAAGTAATCATTTTAATTGATTCATTTCATTTCATTAAAATTATTTTAATGCTTACAAGTTTTTTGTATTAATTTAATGAGTCGACTGTTATTACGCATAGTGGATGGCAATTTATATATTAAAATAGTTTAGCAATGGTAGACTAAGACTAGACTTTTAAGCAATGATGCGCAAAAAGTTGGCATCATTTGTGTTGTGAGCCGTCTAAAGCGGGGTACTCACCTAGCTCGTAACGTACCTGCTACGGTATCAACCTGCAAGTGAGTAGGTACGGCTCGTCCACAGTCACCGCGTATCCAGGGACCGTACTCTGAAACACTAATCCGAAAGATAAGATAAGATAAAAATATTCTTTATTCACTTAGACATAATAAATATGTACTTATGAATCGTCAATATTTTCCTACCACCCATTCAAGACTTTTTTAACTGACAAGAAGAATGGGCGCAAGAAACTTGCCAGCGTTTCTTAGTTAGGTAACGACATTTACAAAAAAAAAAACATATCGTTACTAATACAACAATTGCTTAGTATAAAAATACATCATATTAAACAGTGATTATGTTATTTTGGTTTGGTTAGCAACTTTGGTTAGCCCCGCCCCTTTCACTCGATTCTGCCACGACTCGAGAGTGAGAGGGACGGGTATCCCGAAGTTTCGGGTTTTGCGTTTCAGAGTAGGTCCCCAGTTACGAGCTGCCTGATCCGCAGTGCCAGCCGCCTGTGTTCGCAGTGATACCGCCAATCGGCGGGTCACTGCGAGCTTACTGAGAGCTTTCGTTGCAAGTCGTAGCAAGCAAGTCGAAGGTACAGTACACGCACATCACATGTAACGTATCCTCTTTGTGAACGTTTTTTTGGACTATCTGTCCCTAAGCACGAAAATCTATCGTTATCGTGATCGTAATAATATTATGTTGTATGAAAATCAGAACAGTGCCTTTTTCGGTCGTATAACAAAACATCAATTAAGTAGATATTTGCCAGCAGTGCTTTGACAGCTTCTGATGGATAATATACCTAGTTTACTATTACAAATTACCATAACGAGAGTGCTGAGGCTACAGAGCTTGATATGAACATGTACTTGGCTTAACGAACTACGTTTGGGCTAAAGGAAAAATGTGTAAGTAGAAAACCACAAGCCCTTTAACAATACAACCTTATAACTATCACATTTTACTATCACATTTTGCCTTTACCTCCCTACTTACAGAATTGGATTGTAAATGCATACAAATAATTTGAAATATCAACGTTTGAGTTACATTTCCGGATAGGCTTTTGTTATCACAGTCTAATAATAATGAGTAATAATTAAGTTTAAGCTATAAGTAGTTTGTTTAATAATAATAAAATTAGTAATAATTAAGTTTAAACTATAGTTTACTAAATTAACAGTTAATAACAAATTAATACAACCATATAAAGCACATCACATTCAGCTTAGCAGTATCTACACAGCTTGGTATTGATATTTCAGTTGATTACCTTACAATTAAACCAAAACATCAACAACCCGTCACCAGTCAATAGCAAATATTTGTATTAGAATTATCTCGCCCCGGTCTGAAGTACCCAAAACACAAAGTGACCCAAATCCCCGGTCCCCAACCAGTTAAAAGGCGCGCGCGACCCGTGACGCGCTGCTTAATTTTATGCTACATTAATAAACCGGGGGTTGCCACTTTTTAATAGGGTTAGTTATGGGTCTCCCAGACCCCTCGCAGCCGGCAATATGTTATGGCCGGGATCACCGGTTTGTTTTGATAAGCCGCCAAATCTTCGCTAAATAGTATGTTTGGATTATCTCGTAAGGGATGTCATGGGAATTTTATTTGTTTGGGAAACAAACCTTTTTGTGCGATGAGAGAATTAAATTGTTTCACTATTAATTTCAGCTTATGGTTAAGGATTTCATAATAATATGAAAGGTCATCATTTATATTAAAAATGGTGATGATGATTTATATATTCTTTGACGAATTTGACGACCGATTTGGCGCAGGGGTAGTCTACCCACCTTCTGCGCCAGTGGTCTCGGGTTCAATTCCCGAACAAGACAAATATTTGTGTGCATGAACATGTGTATTTGTCTTGGTCTGGGTGTTTACTATGTATATTAAGTATGTATTTACAAACAAAAAAGTATTTAAGTATATATTTATCCGTTATCAAGTTTTCCATGATACAGTTTCTTAATGAAATTAACATGGGCTTAGATAATTGGTGTGAATGTAAGAAGTTATTTATTTATTTAAAATAATTTTTTTTTTTTTTTTTTTTTTTTTGTTTTTTTTTATTCTTGCACACATAAAATATTACAGTTAATAAAGAATAAGTATATTCGGGAAAGGTGGACTTATCCCTAAAAAGATCTCTTCTAACCTAAAAGTAGTAGAGAAAATCGCAACTGAAAAAGAATAGTAAAAACAATTATACCCATACTTATACATTATGTAATACCTACATATATTTCTATTCGATCAGCTTTTTTTTTATAGGATAAGTACTTGTCATCGGTTACAAAAAACGGACGACGATCGTCATTAAAAATATAAACTGCATTAGTTTTTTTTCTATCCAGTACTTAGCTTTCATCACACCTGATGTTAAGTGATGATAAGGCTGAATGGCTGCCGGAATCCTAAACTGTGGATCTATTACTGCCGGAACACAACAATGCTGAAGACATCGTTGTTATGGCATCAGACTTAAATAAGATGGCGGCAGCTATCCAGGCGGACTTTGAACAAGTCGTACCACCTACCAAACTGAATACTACCTATATGTAGGACAGGAAACCCCTTTTTGGCCACAAGGATTTTTTCACTTTGAAGCACAAAGTGCTAAATGGTCTTAGGTATTTAAGACAAAAAATGTATTTTAATTAAATTATAGAGAATTTATCTACCTTTAAAAAATCTTCCATATTAAAAAAAAAATAAATAAATATGGAAGATGTATAGTATAATACAAAATGTGCGGAAGGTGCCAAATGCCCCGGTTTTGGCCACTTATTGATAGCCAAACTTTTGTAAGTATAGCGATAAATCAAACCAAATCCAGGTTAAATTAATATTTTCTGATGTGCTAGAGCCCAATCAATTGCAAAACAATAAGTAATTTAATTGTAAAAAACAAAGGTTTAAGTATTATAAATTTCATCATTAATTTTATGAAAAATTTCATATATTTTTGAACAGAAAATGGCGTTTATTGAAAAAAAATGTATGCCATTAAGAATTCTAACGACTGTTATTATTACCTTAAAATACGTTATTTTAATTGCCATAAGCAAAAATGAAGAAATGTTATAATTAAAGCTTTTAGAGCAAAAAGCGGAAAAAACCGGGGCCAGGGCCAAAACCGGGGCTTCTGCCCTACATTAATTGGGAATAGAAGACGGGAACTCTGGGTCTGATACCGGTGGTGTGTACCACTCTAGACCACAGACCGCCTCTGTGGTCTAGTAGTGCAAATTACTGATAAAAAATATAGGTAACCAAAAACATAACCTAAAAGTCTACTTAAAAATTCGTAGATGAAGTAGGTACCTACTTAGTGACCTTTAATGTGTCACTATGTAATATAACTTGCACTAGGTAGGGTTAATTACATTATTATTAACTGCTAATGCTGCTCATTCCATATTATCATAATTAACTTCTAATTCGAAGATCTGGTTGTTGGGAGTACCAGCTATAAAGGCGTACAAAAATTCAGGTACCTAGGTTGCACTGTAACTGATACTAACGATAGAGAGAACGAGATAGAAATCCGAGTCCAGAACATTCTACGTTGCAGTGCAGCCCTACACAAAATCCTGACCTCCAAATTGCAGAGCAGACGTACAAAGATCCGCATATA
Organism: Crambus lathoniellus; assembly: GCA_949710035.1. NCBI lineage: Eukaryota > Metazoa > Arthropoda > Insecta > Lepidoptera > Crambidae > Crambus > Crambus lathoniellus. Next base: position 25,459,902 of record OX453302.1, on the reverse strand, counting down.
CAAAACCGTGAACAGGCCGATCTTAATGTACGGTTGCGAAGCCTGGACCCAGAAGGAAGAAACAAAACTTCTCGTTACTGAGAGAATGGTACTCCGTAAGATTTTCGGACCGGTCCACACCGATGACGGCAGTTGGAGGATCCGAAAAAACGCAGAAGTGGGGGAGCTGTACGCCGAACCAAATATCCTTGGTGAGGTCAAAGCGCAGAGGCTTCGATGGTAAGGCCACGTCGTGCGAATGGAGGTCGGTCGCGCAGTCAAACGGGCATACCTGGGCCGGCCAGTAGGGCGCAGGCCAGTCGGTCGACCTAGGTATCACTGGGCTGACGAAGTGGCCAAAGACCTACGGGAGCTGCTGCTGCCAGACTGGGAGGAGGTCGCGCTATGCACGGAGCAGTGGCGTCTTTTGTTGTCGGAGGCCAAGATCCACTTTGGGGTCATCGCGCCATCGGAGTAAGTAAGTAAGTAAGTAACTTCTAATTATTTCTCCGCTATTGACATAGGTAGGTGGAAAAATATTAAAAAAGCATAAGAAAAGTTTGTAAAATTAATTTATACCAACGTATTGAAAAATGGAAAATGAAGTATTTTTGAACAATTCGACCCGTCTCACAACCAGCTCCGATGGGACTCGAACCCACGACCTTTCGCTTTCCGGGCGACTGCTCTAACCACTGAGCTACGGAGTCGTCAAGCTGAGTAACTCGAGTCGAGTCCCATCGGAGCTGGTTGTGAGACGGGTAGATTTTTTATAAAAAAATACTTCATTTTCCATTTTCCAATAGTAAAAATTGCATTGTGAATGCAAAAAAGTAAATATTAAAATAACAATACCAAAGTAGGTAATAATATATCATACGTAATAAAATAAAACAAATTAGTAACGTAACAAACTATCAGTTGTTATTTAACTCATTTTAATAAATCCCTACGAAGATCTCTTCTTTTTCATTCACACGTTGTTGCTAGATTTTTTTTTGTTATTTTCTCATATAAAAAGTCTATGCATTTATGCACCAAATAATTCAGCAACAAAAAACTGTATCAGATTCGAATTAGCGACAGTCAGTGAGAACAAAAAACAAAGCTATGTAAAATGCATTAAATATTGATTAATTTATGCATGCACCGCGAAATTGCTTGTTTGTTTTTTATCCCATTGTGTGTACATTAAAAAAAATGTGGGTGACATTTTTTCAACAGATCCCACGCAAAAACTGAACTAATTTATTTATGGAATTTAAACTGATTCGTCATAGTTATGAAAACAATAGTTTTTGTATATTGCTTTGTTGTAGAAATTTGTCGTGGACTAAATTAAAACTCACATAAATTGTACAATAGCCTTACATTGAAAAGTAATTCTTTAACACACTAACTACACATGTTACAATAAAAACATTTAAAATTTCATAGCAATTAGTGGCAACATAATATTTAAGTTATCATTAAAAAGTAGGGCAGGCGGTTTTGGCCACTGTACCGGTTTTGGCCACTAAAAGTTTTCTAAACAACTTCTAGCTATTTTGAGAAAGGCAATTAAAATAAGGTAGTTTAAGGTAATAATAACAACCGTTAGAATTCCTTATGTCATAAGAATTTTTTTAAGTAAATTCCATTTTCTGTTTGAAAAAGTGTTTTGTATGAAAATTTTAAGAAATTTGTTTTGGATGAAATACTTTATAAACCTTTGTTTTAAACAATTAAATTGTTGTTTTGCAATTGACTGGTTTCTAGCGCATTAGAATATATTGATTTTACCTGGGTTTGGTTTTGATTTTCGCAATACCTACAAAAGTTTAAATATCAGTAAGTGGCCAATCACATATTGTGTGTAATATAAAAAAAAACTATTTTACTTTTATAAATTTGAAAAATGTACCTTTAAAGGTAATAAATTATCTATAATTTAAGATATCATTTGTGTCTTAAACACCTAAGACCGTTTAGTATTTAGTGCTTAAAAGTAAAAAAAATCCTTAAAGTGGCCACAAAGGGTACCTCTGCCCTACCTACTGTTTAGAATAAAATAAGAAAATATTTTTTATGACTATTGTTATTCAATGGTTTGGAAACGAAAAAGTTTCTACGTGAGCCGTAATAACGAAAAATTTAAGTCACGTATTTCTTCTTGTTAACTTCACAGTAGGGGTCTAAAAATATTTAGTTAATTATCGTGTTTAAGACAGCAAAACACTATTCCAAATACAGTCGAATCCATTTTATCGTTGCCAATCATAATATTATTTTCCAATAGATATTAAAATTCAAGCTTGTTGATATTGACACCTTTACAGTTTTGACGCTTTCTAACAAATTATTAGCAACATGAGTAATTCAATAAGTTCGACCGTACATACGTCTCTTAATGCACACGTTACTAATAGTGTCAGAGTTAGTTTTAATTATCATTATCTTCCTTTCAGCCAAAACTTATAAACACAAGGAGCTTAAAGAAACACAAAAAACCATATCGAAACTCGGCAAGAAACTCTAAACTAATTGAGAAAGTACTTTTTGTCATAGTAACGGAAAAAGAAACGCAATCGGTACCAGTTTGCTTGGAGAAATGGAGATCCAATACCTATGGGTAATTTTTGGTTACCTACCCATCCGACCGGCCGACCTCTAAAGTCACTCGAACGTTGTACCACAAATAATATAAGTAAGTAATGCTATGTTGTACCACTTGTACCTACCTAGACCACCAAAAAGGGTTTAAATAAAAGGAGCATTTAATACAGAATGAAGCGTTGCTATTTTTTGTTTAAAACAAAGGTTTTTTCCACACGCGTGACGCGGCCCGCTCATTTACTACTTTAGTTAGGTGTCTTTTTCGTTTTTTGTCGTTTTTTGTCGTTGTATGTGTCATAGTTTAAAAGTTGTCTATCGTACCATATTTGGCCTGGATCAGCTAGTAATCCACCCAAGGGGCCTATTCCGATACAGGGGTAAACCACGCACATATTGGCGTGAAATTCTCCGTCTCCCGTGACCGATTTTCGAAGGGTTACAAAGGATAACTTCAATAAGCCATGTGCGAGATACGGAACTAATGGTTCTGGTTTTAGAAATCGTAGAGGAAGATTAATGGGTCTGTTTAGCTGGTGTTTAGAAACAATAGGTTCTAATCACTTTGAACTGGGGAAATTAATTGATTCATTTCTTTGTCGGGTTGGGCGTAAATAGAATGTGAAAATGGTGGGAAGAATTTTTCACGCGTTTGATAAAAAATGGTACTTACTAAGTACCTATCTGTAGGTAAACATAAACTTCGAATTTCGTCAAAATAGAGGAATAAAAAGATAAAATTAAAAGAGTTCGTTTAATTAACATTATATTTACCTACGTTTAATGTAACTATGTACACACGGCCGCACATCAGACTATACATGTTGACCTTGAGACCACCTTTATGCCCTACGTAATAAAAGCTGTTATCGCAGTTCAACTGTTTAACTTGATGAGCTGCCGACTGTACTTACTTAGCATTTTTATAAACCATTTTTGTTAAATTAGTAACCTACTTAAAACAAAGGAAGATTGTAACACAACGCTATTGACCTGGGTGCCTACCATCAACTTTAAGACAGCGATTCATAAATAGCGCGATGCAGAATAGGTTCCTTCCTAAAATGAATTGCTTTCTTTCGTACTACGACCTTATAAAAACTGGATCGCAAATGAATTGCTAAATGTTAATGACCGAACGATTTGTGTCCTTTTTCTTCTACCCGTCTCTTTCACTCGATTCTGTCATGCCCGGAGAGTGAGAGGGACGGGTATAACCTGCAGGAGTCATGTTAAATCGACCGGGCTATAAGTCAAATAAGAGTTCCTGACAGCTTAGCGGCTGTGAAATGTCATTGGTCGATCACTGAATCGCTGTCATTGATATTAAGCTGTCGTGGTACGAATAAGCGAAGCAGATCAGTTTAGGTCCGAAACAAAACCGCAATAAGCGTTGATGGTAAGCACCCTGACACCTTTAGATTTAAAAAAAATCAAAACCTCGAAGGGTAACAAACCCCAATGTGTACACTATTAAAAAAAGTAAACATTAATCAAAGCGCATCGAATATGACAAATTAATGTTTAGGGCACGCGCACACGTCACACGACTGGCGATGAGGCTTTATGGGCGGTAACACGTCGCGTCGTTCGGTGTGAATCGGCTCTAATGGAGAACAACCACAAATTTAGTTGCGCGGTAGCAAATTTTAATTAATAAATCTCTGCATAACGCACGTGTTATCACTACATAGTATAAAACAAAGTCGCTTTCTCTGTCCCTATGTCCCTTTGTATGCTTAAATCTTTGAAACTACGCAACAGATTTTGATGCGATTTTTTTAAATAGATAGAGTGATTCAAGAGGAAGGTTTATATGTACTTTTTATCCCGATATTCCCACGGGAACAGGAACCACGCGGGTGAAACCGCGGGCGGCCGCTAGTACATAATAATATAGTATTTTACATGTTCGGAAATGTACCTAAAGTAAAGTAAGAGCGTAATTATTATAGAATAACAATTTTTTGTCAAGAATTTTACAAATTTGTTCTTCAGCGCTTTTTTATTATTATCTTATCTCGCGGTTAAATGCATTTCAAAAGCATATAAATGCATTGTAAGACCTTTAAGTCCGTTAATTTAAAGGTATTCCTCAAGGTACTTTTAAGTTCATTTTAAATAAGTTTTAATTACTTAAACTATTGAACCGTAAGTATTTATGTTTTAAACGTGTTTTTAATAAAATCAAGATCAGCCGAATATAATATACTTAGACAACACTTTCGGAAACGGTATTTCGACCAATAAATTGTTTTAAATTTCCAATACAAATACATTTTATTGCGTGCCCCCCGCTGTTACCGACCGATCACGATTTCATAGATAAATGAATAATGTACTAACAATGTTACGGTTTTCAATATTAACCACAAAAAAAAAAACTAAACTTCTAACGTAATCACAATCTGGTTAACATTTAGACACCAGGAAAATGTAACCGTGTTAATTTCGACTTAATCATATCCCAGTTCTTTACAGAAATTGATATCTACCGAGAGAATTCGAGCCGCAACGAATTCCGAACGGCTATCAAGTAAATTAAAATAACAACCTTGACTCTACAAACTAAGTAGGTACCTACCTACATAATCTCTTTCGATATAACTAATTCTAGTAAAAGCGATATCCGATAATAGGAACTGCGTCAATAAAACGCATCAAATCAAATTACTAATAAACAACAATTAAAAGTCATAGAGAATAGCTTTAGAATTTCTAATAAATTTCCTCATCAAATTAATAACATTTAATAATGTTATTAATAATTTGATGAGGAAATTTATTATAACGAAACGCGAGTAACATTTTATAGAGGTTCTCTTTTCGAAAACTCGAACAGCTGCGACATAGCTTAAAAAACATGGCGTCTTGGGTTTTATTTTAAATTCGAGCGTGGGGTGTGTGGGAAATAGCCCTTGAAATTGAGCCTCGCCCAACTCGGTTACATTTCGCACACCTTGCGACTGGCGCGACTTGACTAATGGGGCTTATTACCGGCATTTTTGGCCTTTTGTCACTTGTTTCGTATAATGAGCTTGTTTTTCACAATCTTAAGTAAGAGTCTCCCTTTCACTTGCTAAGGTCCCGTGCACGAGTTTTTTCTTTACAGTAGCTCGTAATGCAATTTGCCACGTGCCCCGTATTACAGATATCTACGGGAAGGATCGAAGTCAATTTAAGATAAGTGTAAGTTGTTGTGCACTTGCAAGGAGTTACTTACAGCAATTTTTATTTGTCTTTCTTTTTTAGCATTTAGTTATTACCTAAGAGTTAAAAGACAGAATAAGGAAAATAAGTCTCTACTTTAAAAAATTCAAATTCACTATAATAAAGAAGTTGTTGGATCTAAAAAAAAGTATAAGTATATCTACATATTTGTTTTGTAAAAAATAACCATAAACTTAAAGTTTTTTTTTAATAAAACCTAATGCTACTGTCTCACTTTGATTTTTGATTACCTTAAATAAATAAAAAACAAAGAGCTAAGACTAAATACTGAGGTAACTGGAGTTTTCACCCTGAATAAAAAAGTGTGCCCAGCAAATTTGACATGTATGTAGTGGCTGTCAGTGGTCTCGTATGACCATACGTATTTTTTCAAAGCGTAGGTGAGACGGAAGGCAGCCACAGTGCCACAAAAAAGTGTTAGTACTGCACTCTCTAGTTACCTCAGTATTTAGTCTAAGCTTTTTGATAAAAAAGCTAATCTTGTTTTTTAAATTGCTTTGCATTAAAACCATACAGCCTACTCGTCCGAAAAATCAACTTTCGCTTTAAAATGGGGATTCCTCTAATCACACTTTGATTTTTTATTACTTAATTTAAAAAAACGTAATCTTTTTTTATAAATAAAGGTATTAAAACCGTACAGCCTAGTTATACGAAAAATCAACTTACGCTTTAAAATGGGGTGTGCTCTAATTTATGTTTGTGTTGTTCTGTTCCAGCCGAGCCCCACAACAATGGCCGGCCGTACCGACGCTACAGGAGTAATACTACCAGTATTCAATCTTCATATAAGGCTCAATGTACACCGCGCCGCGGAATGGAATGGAAGCGACGAAATTGTACATAGCATAATGAACTTTTTGTCAAGTGTAAATATACAAATTAGATACGAGCCAAAAAATTCTCGAGAACGCGCGAGGATTCCCCGGAAGACGCGCGACCTTTTTGGCTTTGTCAGTCCATTCCGCGGCGGGGCGGTGAAAATTGAGCCTAAAGGGTCGGAAAGCGAGTCATCGGTGCCTGGTTCTCGGTATGATCTGGGAAGGTTCTCGGTATGCGCTTCATGTCTACTCCCATACCTACCTTGATCAAGCCGAAATCGAGACAATGAGTAATGACAAACATGACTCGCGGTCCAATGAATTTTGAAAACTAGTAGTGTATTTATTCTGTACCGACGCACTTTTCACTATACTTCTGATTTCTGTTTATTATCCCACTTAACGGGAGGTGTTTGTTTGACTTTATTGTGCTCGCACCGATTTATCTTGACGTTTTTATTGGTTAACAGTTGTATTTTTATAACGTTATCAAGCTTTAATTGATATGTATACCTACCTACCTACTTTGTTGGAAGGGATGGCGTCATTTTTTTGTTTCTACCATAATTAAATAAGTTGGATGGAAGAAGTGTTCATCATTATAATTTTATTACTTATAGTGTTATTTTTTGTATCTTTTGATATTTTTCAAACTTACATGATATCTTTCAAAAGATACATTGATATCTTTCAAAAGATATATGATGTGTTATTTTAATAACATTTACTGACAACGGTTTATTTTATGTATTTACTTATTGGCGTGTATTTTCTTTGTTTAGTATTCTTTTTGTTTTCTTCTGACAAGAAACTTAATACTGTTCAATAAATTCATAAAGAGTTCATTCACCCATTTCAATTTTTGTATTTTTTTTGTGATTCGGAAAACTTATTTTTTATTAAGTATGTACCTATATATTTTCAGCTTTAATCATCCTACTGTAGAGCAAACTACCTTTTTTATCCATCTTATTTGTGCTGCTGTATATTATCTCTGTGCTGTTGTACTCCTCTACAACTAAAGAGCTAAAGAAGATCACATTAGGTAGAATAAAAAGTACAAATTTATAAGTAAATATCTTTCTCATTTAGAAAGGTAATATAGTAAATTGTACAACAAGTGCATAAATTTCCATTTTACCCGAGACGTATATATCTACCCGAGCCGTAGGCGAGGGTGGATAGTTAATTCGAGGGTAAAATGGGTTTTGTGTACGAGTTATACACTCTGCTTTTCACTTCGAGTGTGAGGAAAATAAATAACAATATTGCAAAAAAAGAAACAATAAAGACTTCGCCATTTTGGCGGGAACACTTTCTTTTTCATTTTTTTTATACATGGCAGTGGCAGCGCAGTGACTTGAGCATAGATCGTAGTCCATAATGCTCTTGAAATACTTATTTCTTACAAAACTCATTAATTTTGTCTAGTTTTATTAATTTAGTAATTTAACATGGATTGTGTACAAAATTAAAGAAACAGAATGAAATAATAAGTTTATTTAACGAAGTTTAATTGCGTATGTGTTTGTTTACCTGACGACCTTTGTCTTAGAGTCTGAGACTTAGACAAAGATTTTACTTTATGCACTAGAGCATAAAAAGCGATTTTATGCAGCCTATACCCAATGAGAAGTAAAATAGTAGATTGTACAACAAGTGCATAAAAAATACCATTTTTCCCGAGACGTATATATCCACCCGAGCCGTAGGCGAGGATGGATAGTCAATTCGAGGGTAAAATGGGTTTTATGTACGAGTTATACACTCTGCTTTTCACTTCGAGTGTGAGGAAAATAAATTACAATATTGCAAAAAAGAAAAAATAAAGACCGCCATATTGGCGGGAAAACTTTCTTTTTCTTTTTTTATACGTAGAAGTAGAAGTGGCAGCACAGTTACTTAGCATAGATTAGTCCATAATGCTCTTGAAATACTTACTTATTTCTTACAAAACTCATTAATTTTGCCTAGTTTTATTTATTTAGTAATTTAACATGGATTATGTACAAAATTTAAGAAACAGAATGAAACAACAAGTTTATGTAACGAAGTTTAATTGCGTGTGTGACTGTTTACCTGACGACCTTTGTCTTAGAGTCTGTGACATAGACGAAGATTTTACTTTATGCACTAGAGCATAAAAAGCGATTTTATGCAGCCTATACCCAACATAAACACGAACTTTACGAGCATGAGAAGTGAAAATAATATATTTCATGTTTATATCTACTTACGTAGAATCATGTAAGGCAAAATGCAATATACCTACAACACTGTAAGTATACTCAATGTATTTAACGATTTGAGCTTAAAACATGCAGTCCCCTTACTATTGAAGCAAATTCCAAAAGCCAATTATTAAATTAATTAAGAACCTTATCACCTTGCAATAAAGTCCTTACTTTTGACGTTTGACTTTTCCTCAATTCAATAGCAATGCAATTTTGTTTATAGTCCCACACTTCTGTCTGTTCCGGTGACAGCTGTGACAGAGGAGCCGCTTGCAATACGAAATTAGCTGTCAAAATGGACTGTCCTATGAAAACTGTTTTAGTTCCAAAGATTATCACCGGAACAGAAAAGCTTGTCGCACTATAATAACTAAATTGTCATTTTTACTTTTTTAATAAGGGACGCAAAGGTCCAAATGCCATAACGTTTGATTTAACTGAACCTTTTTACACAGGACAAATGAATTGGCTCTGCTTCCGAATCACGAACAGACCATTGTTTTTACTTAAACAATTTCCGTCGATAGAAATCATTTCGAACTTTATCTTCAGCCAACTGAAAACTTCCAATCAACTTCACGGTCCAGTGAATAGAAAACTGAAGAAAACCACAAAATGTTTAGGTGCTCAGTTTGAACGGATTTCGTAATTATAGTTTTTTGTAATGAAAACTAGTAGTTCGGGTTATTTACCCGCGGTATTGATCAATCCTCTGAGGCTATTGGAAGAAAACCTTTTAAACGCGACAGTGGTACGGTTATTAACCTTGTTTCCGAAATTCCGTATTGATTCAATTAAAAAATTCTACCGTAGGTATATTTTATAATGTAAGTAAGTATTTGGTTTAGTAAAATATAAAATTCATGACTAGATAAAAATAAAATAAAAAAATTAAAGTAAAAAGGAAAAGTGATGGTTATAATACTTGTCCGCTTATATGTATTCAAAAAATAAAAATTATTAGGTATGTAGGATGATCGAAGTATGTAGGCTATAAAATTAAAGGCGTTAAAAACAAAACAATTTTATTGTGAATATTATTTCAAACAATATTTTTAAATGAAAAGCTCACATAAAATAAATATAAAATATAAATAATCAACTGTCACATAAATAAAACGTAGATTATTAATTTCTGATTAATTAGCATGTTTACATGTGCAAATTGCAAATACTTAGCATTGACAGCCATTAAACATAAGTACTATTAATAAATGTGTGACAAAGTTTTAATGATAAAAGAAAATTATTCACTTTTACCTTGCAAATAGGTAAGTAAATTATATTCGAAATTTAATTAAGTACTTATAATGAGTAACGGGATTGGATTTCTGACATATAAGTAGTCCGTGATCGTGGCGCCAAATGTGTCAACTACGCCAAAATATCGGGGATCTCCACAACAACATGGTAAAAATAACATTTTTAGGGTTCCTTATAGTTTCGCCATATCCGTCTGTCCGTCCCCAACCTAGCTCACAAACTTTTGACATGAATATACATATAAAGGAGAGGATTCCGGAAAATAGGGTATTTTAAATTATGGATTACTCGCAAACCACAAGTAGGTATAGGTACCTACTTACTCAAAATTTGGAAAAAATAGATGTTATTTTACAGTCTTCTATCTAATGCTTCCGCCCGTTATATTTTCCATTAGTGATACTTTACTGTATCAAATTAAATTCCAAACATCCGTCTAATAATAATCCAAATATCATATTACTTGCAGTACTTATACTTGGTTTTAGTTAATGAAAAACATATGAAAATAATTGTCTTTGAATAGTCGAGGGATTCCGGTCGACATATTTTTTTTTATTATTTCATTTTTAATTGAATTTTAAGTGATTTTCGATTCGCGGGGCGCTCGCGAGTTTACAGTTCACTGCCGGCTGCCGCTGGGTCCGCGCGAAGTGTATCGAGCGCGGCCGAGCAAGCGTTGGCGTGCCTATTTCGGTCGGGATTCCTCGCCCTAATCACGCCGACAAAGTGGTAAAGTAAAATTTTGAAAAATAATATATTTTATGTAACCTCCCCTACACGTGAAGTGGGGATGTAATTTTTTTTTCTTGTATACCCCATAGTGTGGGTTGTCGTTGGATAGCAATTTTAAAAATAATGCGGGTTTTTTGATTCGAAAACCGCAAATATAACTATCATTCATACGAATACTATGAAAAACAAAGTTATTTTTTTCTGGCGAAAGTGGTGACGTGATAGTGGTATTTTGCTATGTAGGTATATGTAAGCGGTACGTCAAGTGGACTACGGAACCCGCCATGGGCGAGTCCGACTCGCACTTGGCCAATTTTTCATAAAAACTATTATAGTGAAGGGGACCATAAAAGTTTAAAATCTTTTTAGTGGAAAATTAAGTCACATGATAAGTCACATAAATTTAAGATTTGTCTTAAATATAAAACTAAATCACCTTATTCGGTCTTTCTGATTTATTCACAAAATTTTATGAAATAAGGATGAGAAGTAAACAAGTTTGTTTAACTTGTGAAAGAAAATAAAAACAAAACATTCATAACAACAAAATTATGTCAGGCTTAAAAGGTGGCATCAATTACTTATTTTGAATTATGTATTTTGTTGAAGCCAAATAAAACTATTTTATTTATTTTATTTTATTTTATGTCATGCCTTTCCCATTGATATTATTTCATTCGCATTTCATACATTCATCGCATTTAAAATTATTGTTTGAAATAATATTCACAATAAAATTGCTTTGTTTTTAACGCCTTTAATTTTATAGCCTACTTACCTAAACAAAGGTAATTAATATAAAGTAGGTGTAGGTAATTTGCTTGTTTTTCCTATGCCCAGCAGTGGGCATCGTATGGCTGATGACAATGATGATGATGATAGGTACCTAATTTAGTTTTAAACTCTCGTTAGCTACCGCCTTATAGGTAATGTACGTAATATCTTTTCTCAAAAAGTTTTAAAGATCCTACCTAACATCTCCTTAAATTCGAATGGTAAAAATATATATTATTTAAATGATTTCATTTGCAAATTTCGCAATGCTATCAAGAAAATTTCAAACCTAGGTAAGTAGGTATCATCATCATCATCAGCCATTTAATGTCCCCACTGCTGGGGCACTGGCCTTCCTTATACCTACTGTAAAAGTCCCATCTTATCGTTTTGGAGACTATACCTAGGTATAGTCTCCAAAACGATAAGTCTAGACTAGTCGTTTCTTTTAGTGCACGATTCTTAAAGCTCTATGTAATGTGATATAGGCAGGAAATAAAATTGAAGAGTTATTATTATCATTATAATTATTTACTACGCGGAAGTTGTCACATGCAGCCGCTAGTAAATTAATGAAAATGGTTACTAATTTTTTTTTTACAAATGACTTCAAAATACAAATAGAATTTTTCCGTAGATAAGTAGGTTCCAACCTAATGTTTTGCTTAGTTTGCCTTTCAACTTTTGTGTTGTCACGTAGCTTTTTATATATTTCTAAACAAAGTAAAAATAGCTAAGTAATAGGTAGTAAAAAACGATTGAAAAACGAACAATTTAGCGCGTCATGTTGTCATTTGCTTACAAACTTATTCCATACGGTCTTGGACGGAAGTTTGAAAGCTCCCTGGGTATGGACTTACATTTTTTATTTCTAATATAAATTTTTAATTATTAGATATATTTGGGACGTCATCTCGCTTGAGTGAGACGCTAATTTTACAATCATATACATCGTGTTAACCAAATGCTACAAATTTACGATAGTCTCACTACACCGTGCCGTGTGCGCGTGGGAGTAACGCTTCGCAACGCAAATAAAAGCCCAAATATAAATAACACTTTTTCATGAATAAAATACGGCCCGTTTCACGCATCCTCATTTCCATAACCACCAACTCAAAAACCAATTGATGTTTCTATTTATAATAATGACGATAAAAAATGACAATAGCAACATATCACAAAGCGGGCCATGCGTCATCCACAAAACATTTTAACATCCTAATTTCATAAGTAACACCTCGGCTAGCGCCGACAAAGTTGTCGATAAAAATCTGGATGCCGACATCGATGAAAACGCTCCGCGCAGCAGGCGGCCGACCCGCCAACTAATAAGTTACATTTGGATTACACTCGTTAGCCTCTTCGCACCTTGCCCCGACCTTTATTTTTTATTAATACAAAATTTATTCAAACGAGTCACGAGAATATTTCGGGAATAATGCCTTAATATTATTAAAGCGATAACTTATTGCTAGGAGGATCAGGGCTCGGTCGGCGCATTAGGTAGGTCATTATTTATTTTATTTACACTCGCGAGATCGGACACTTTTGAATTAAAGTAAGGCGGTAAAATAGACATTTTTATTGTTGGATTAGAATCGTCGCATTAGAGTGAGTAATTTGACCTTGTCGGTTGATTAGCGATTTGTAATGTGGCATTAGAGATTGGGCGATGTCATAAATTCATAACTGATTTTGACAAGCGTCGCGCACGGATAGCGCGGTGTCGCAACGCCAAGGGAGATTTGTTTGGAAATAATGAAAAAGTCGTGTCGCGCCTGTCATTGACCATTTCAAGACAAATTTAAGATATCAATCACCGATATTACGATTTGTCATTAATATCTTTTGAACTCTAAAGAAATAATTAGTAGCATTCATCGGCGCGAAGCTTTTTTTTTCAATTCGTTTCGAACTATTGATCACTGTCATACGATTTCTAATTCTAAATTAATTGGTTATGTGTTATTATGAATGTGTTTATAACATTGAAGATAGGGTTATTAATTTGAGATATTGGTCAATTCACATTTACTTGACCTTCTTCGCTCAGATAATAATTCCTAATAATATAATTTGTTTTAATAAAATTGGCAAAGAATTATTAATAATTACAATCAATATTTTATCAGTTTGTCATTTTACCCAACCAATAGCGGCTGCTTGCGCCTTCCTTCAATATAACCTTTAGAATTAGGCTATGAAACATTAAGTCATATTTTTGTTATTCTTATTGGAATCTAAATTGTTTTTTTTTTCGCTTGCAAACAAACTCTTAAACTTAACTATGATTCTCAAAATTTAAAAAATCTAATACAAATCAATAAATATTTAGGATTTTGGTTTATTTTGAACATTACAAAGACAAGCTTCTTATAATTTTATTTATATCTTATAGAACTTGTAAGTCAATTTTAAGTAAAGTAAACACTTTAAATCACTATTTCTATGTAAGACTAAGTATTATTAAATTAGAATATTGTTAAAAAGTAGGTCGGGTTTTTTTAACAGGAAAGCTAGGTACCAATGATGCTAATAACTTTGAAAAATGTTACCATCTGTAGAGACGGTTTACAACAGTTGAAAGAAAGTTAATTTCAAATCTCTACATTCACTGCAATTCTGCAAAATCATGCGCAGGTGTTTAATTATTTCTGTATGTATGTACCTATATGTTTAATAATTTTACTTGATTGCATTCACAATGCAATTTTTATTTCACAATTATACTTTCAATATAATTAATATTGTATTCTTTTTATATTTTATGATTTCTTCTCTACTGTTCTTGTAAGATTAAATTGTGTTGACTTCCGATTGTATTTTATTTATTAACATCAAAAGTTTTGGGGTTAATTTAACACAAATAAGTTAAGTATTTTTAGCCTATTCCTTTGATTTGAATGATTTTTTATTATTGGATTTACTGGCAAACGGCTATGCGCAATATAATTTCCGTAGCTTCCGTTATTGTACTTAGATATAGATAAGAACTATTGAAAAATTGTGATATTGTTAATTTAAAAAATATTTTACTTATTACTTCCAGCTTCAGCAGATTTTATTTTCAGTTTAACTGAGACTTACCTTTGCTGCTCCCACCATCTTCATTAGAGTCTTCACTAGGAGGTCCGTGAGGCGCCCTTGTTGGCAAAGGGTGTGGTAACCTCGGCCTCGTCAGGAACGGCGGTGGTACTCCAAAGAAGGGTAGGAACGGGGGCCACGCCGGGCGCGGGGCCAGCTGCGCCGCGGCCGCCGCGTACAGCTGCAGCGGCGCCGGCAACCCGCCCTCCAGCACCATGCCGCCGCCGCTGCCGCCTCGGCCCGCACTCGATATCTTGCCTACCGACAACCGCACAACACTACGCTCACCGACGCGCGGCTAAATTTCGAACTGTCATTTTTGCCGCCAAAAGTTATGTCACTTATTTTGTTTTTAATTAACACCGACACTGGTTTTTAAATTTGCAAATGTTTATTTTTTATTATTTTGATGTTTCGTGAAGGGCTGTGTTTACACAGTCGCGTCGGGCGCGCGTGGAACCCGTCGGTGGTCGCTCGCGTGGCTCGCCCGCCCGGCACTGATGGCGCGCCGCCGCGGGGCGGAGCGACGGCCCCCCTACCCCCACCCACGGACAAATTAATTCTCCGCCTCCTCCATATTATAGATTTATTCCTTCGCCCGTACGACAACACGCGCTAAACCGATCTAAACCTTACGCTCTAAATTTACAGATCGCTTTCCAACGAGCGCCGATAAATTAAGACCCGGCCACATTGAATTAACGGAAACATAGGAGACGACCATCGGGAAGTTGAAATAAACTTTAATGGTATTCAAATAGCGTCTTTTATCGCTTGGCAAATTGATGCACATTGGATTTATAGGGTTGTCGTTCGTTTACACGAGGCTGTCATAGTCTTTTTTAGCCGCATGGCGCGCCCGCTACAAACAGAAAACAGAAATGTAGAGAAACGCTAAGGCGCAATGTTATGAAACGTAACCGCAAGCGTTTGCGTTTTACGGACACATTTCCATGTTATGACATGAGATTATGAGTATGAGTTCAACAATATAGTAGATAAGGCCATCTGGTGCATCATTTCTAAGTTACGCAACACATGCCATAATTTCGGCTATTCCGCATACCAAATGCCCTATTTCATTTAGGGGTCATAAAAATGTCTATGGGTAGGTTTGTGTGTGAAAGTAGTTGCGTCCAATTATGTTTAATGTAATGAAACAAAAATTGTCTGACATGTAATAAGAAATAACGGATACAATTTCTTTGAGTCATCAATTTAATTTGACAGCGCGTCAAGTGAGCGAAGATCAGCGGTCATTATCGGCCTCAACAATAGTCGTTGCGTAAAACTAGATTGCTCTATCCAGCGGCTCTAATGACGATCCAACAATCAATCATAAGAAATTAACACGTTTCCAGATTATATTTTTGACAGTGATGAATCATAAGCGGCGGACGAGGCAATCAATTTCACAACCGATTCCTTATTCCATTAAACAAAAAAGTAATAACCTAATTGACATAAATAATAATAAAATATGTCAAGACAGCGTAACGACCGGTCGGACGCGACGTGACAGCTCTATCAAGGATCTCACACTGACTGTTGTATTTGTTGCCCCGCCCAGCCGGTTGTAAAGGCGCCGCCGCGCACTGTGATTGGTCTGTCGCGTGGTGGGGAGGAAGAGGGCGGGGCCTGTTATAGGGGGTGCTCGGAAAGCTTAGTGTTGCATGAATTTAATTAGTGCGAGGAGCACCTCGGGCGCATTAGGAGCCACGATGGGCGAAGCAATAAAAGATATAAAGGAATGAGTATAAATTAAAAGTTAAATAGAGAGAGCGGCGGGCTGGAGCGAGAGGGGGGTTCGCCGTCTCTATCTGCGGATGAGCCGGCCGTAATTGTTTGACGATCTTATTAGTATCAGTTAAATGTCGTGCTATCTTTTTCTCTCGCGAATTTAATTACTTTTTAATTAGAGAGCGCTTAATGAGAGTTTTCCAGAAGTGGCTGCGGGCGTTGGTTGTTTTAACGTTGTCATTTTTCGGTTTTGCGGTTCGACTCGGCTTGACACGGCTTATTGATGACCGTTTTAATGTAATGGCTCTGATTGGAGATTTACATTTTGGTTGTTGACTACGAGTGGGATATTTGTTCCTTTTGACAATTTATTTGCTTATTGTTTTATCAGGTTCTGTATTACCTACTTAAATAGTGATGCAAAATAAATTTATAGTAACCGATTCGCGTCTTCTAAGTTTGGGGTTCTTAACTAAGTATCTTATTTGTCAATTAAGTAAATCAATAAAACGTAATATTTGTTTCTGAAGTTCGACTACAACTCCTCATAACTTAAATAGCTTAAATACTTAATATGAAGGTACCTATCTCTAAAAATAAAAATCTAATTTGAGAACACAACTCTATTATTTTAAGCATCCTTACCTATACCTGTCATTAACTCCTAATTAACTCGTTATTTCATGATTTTTTTATCAAAAAGTTCTAGCTAGCATTAGGATATTAACCCTTAACCACCTAGCATAGGTCTGACAGACCCCGACGAATTTATAATCGTGAATATTGTTGAGCCCGAGCTTCGTATAAACTTGTTCGTCCATGTACCTTTTCCTCGCGCCCCCCAGTGCCGCACAACCGCTTCTTTAAGTCGGATGTTTGCGCGTTTGTATCTGGTAAGTAAAAAACTGTCGCCGGGTGAAAAATTTTCGGAAAATCTGTGAGTTTAAGTCCTGGTATTTCGTTTAACTTTTACTTTTTTGGAGATGTTTTATATTTTTTTGTTTTTTGATTACTGAGTAATAAAAAAAAGTACAAAGAAGTACCTACATATGTGGTTTTTATAATGGACCTCATTTTCCTACTATGTCAGTTTATAAGTATAGTGTTGATTACTTAATTGAGATTTTCTTTTAAATGTGACTTTTCATGTACTTTTCTTATTTTAACAAATACTTAGTTTAATATGTTCGTAACAGATTTTTTTATTAAAAACTTAAACTTATTTCACACAGTTTTACAAACGAGAATCATTTAGCTCTGAAGTCTCACAGACGTATGCTAGGTGGTAGTGTGACGATAACTGATGCTAGGTGGTTAAGGGTTAATATACCTACGTTTTGAAATAAGTCTAACAGTTACTTACCTACCTAATTAAGTTATTTTCACAGTATAAATAAAGATAGAACTAAACAACTACTTAGTTACAAAAAATGAAAGTGTAATAAGGGTAGCCTTATCGCTAAAAGAGATCCCTACGAGACAACATGTTCTTCAGCGATTGTCAAATACATATCTGGAAAGGTATTTCTTTCGCGTGTGGGGGTAGTAATATCTTTACATTGATGAAATTAACTATACAGCGTGTAAGAAGTATTTGATTAATTCGACGCTTCTCGTAACGACTCCGTAGCTCAGTGGTTAGAGCAGTCGCTCGGATAGCGAAAGGTCGTGGGTTCGAGTCCCACCGGAGCTGGTTGTGAAACGAGTCGATTTTTTCTAAATACTTCATTTTCCATTTTTCAACATACCTACGTTAAAATAATAGCAGGAAAACTTGACAGTTTATGAAAAAAATTATGTAGAGCTCACTTGAGTAAAGCGTACCATGGTTGCGAGTTCGAGTCTCGCCTGAGTTTGAATCAGGAAAACTATTCCTAACCGACTTCAAAAAAAGGAAGACGTTCTCAATTCGACGGTATGTTTCAAAATGCATTTTTTTAAAGAGTATACCTACTTACTTCTTAGTAGTGATCCCATTTTCACCAAGTCAGGATTAGATGCTGGAATCCCAGGGAAATCGAGGAAAATCCTCACATTCTATATGCAAGCCTTACGCGTTCCTTAAGTAGGTATATTTTTTGAAGCTATTATCATATCAGTAAGTACCTACCAAGATTAGTTTTTTATTACGCATTTTATTCAATTTAGTTTTTGTTTTTGCGAGTTTTTGTTTGAAGATTTTTAAACAGATAATTCTTTTTTCATAAGTAAACATAGCATTGTAATATTTATGCAGCAACTTTATAGGTAACTGATAAAAGTTTTTGGACGACAAAATGTTTAGAATATGTAAAAAATTGTGACCAGACGGTCATGCAGGAACGGTACATTTAAACTATTTCAGATTATATCGGGCTGGATATAAAATAAAAATGAAAAACTTTTATTCAGTCTAGTTAGGCTGATACCTTGTGAACGTCAAAGAAGCTACCTACGCAAAGTAATATAGGTATTTCCTTTTAATCAATAACGTCACCCACTTTGACGTATGCTGAAAAAACGTTTCTTTGGAACTACCAGTTGGATTTGTAACTTTTTAAACTCACTGGAGATTAACACCGTAGTAACTACGGTGTTACTCCGTGATCATGGCGTGTACAACTGCGCCTAAATATCGGGGAATCGACAATAAATCAAAACATAGTAAAAATCCCGCTTTTCGTAATTATTATCAGTATTAGTTAGACTTATTTATAAAGAAGCTAAGACCCTTTAGCTTCACTTTCCACCTTCGATCAACAATACCACTAGATAACCGGTTGGAACAAAAAAACGGCCGATCGAATAAGAGCGCACGTAAATGTGCGCTCTTATTTCATATATATTGCTGTCATTTTTCCGTATGATTCGTAGCGTTCCTAACCTTTTTCTACGTTAAAAAAAAGTCTTTCGGTGCCATATTTACGTTGTGTTTTAGTTCGTGAGGCGTCATCTAGTATTGGGTTTCAACCCTAATACAAAGCAGAAGAAGCCGCTCGCAACCACTAGTATTCCCCATAACTTGCAAATCAAGTTTTCCAAAGCTCTAAGAAAAAGCTCCCTCTCTATCATTTTACAAGCCGCAACCACCACGTTCTTAGATTCAGTTTAGAAAACCTTTCTTTGTCCCTTTCGCTCTCACATTAAAGTGAGTTTAACCATCTCTGTCTTTACATTAGTCGGGCCATACACGTAGACGCCGTTACTCCTCATTACGCTCAGACTCGCGTTATGTACTGTCTGCCGCGAATGGCAAGCTTTATTTGTTTTATTGGCGCTGCGTTTTAAAGGGATTGTTTGATGTTTTTTGTAAGACTCGCAGTTGTGTGTGACTTTGTTTGTTTGAAATAACGGTACCTAATAAAAATCGAAACCTTTCTGCAGAATTGCACTATTTTTACAAAAAAATAACCCCGTCTTCATAAAGTAGTAAGTTTGACGTGTCTTGTATCTGTCTGTCTATGTGGCATTGTAGCTCTTGAACGAATAGACCGATTTTGATGCAGTTTGTTTTGTACGAAAGCTGACATGATAAAGATGGTTTTGTAAAAATCTGTTTTCACGTTTCAAGGTCATCAGCTTTTTTAGTTAGATGCAGTAGGAATCTGAGACGCAGACCTGTTTTTTTTTTATTTATTTAGAAAACCAACAGCGTAATTTTTATAAATATGCAGCTTAAATATTAACATATGGCAAGGCTAATTACAGGCTTCCCTTAAAATAACCAATAGTATTAGACGTATAACGATACACAAACTATCTACCTATACCTAATACCTAACTTACAAACGTTTGTATGTAGTTAAAAAGAATAAACTTGGGAACCTACCTGTAATAACGTTTGTAATAACCTGATGTAATAACGTTTGAATCATTTCATTCGGTCCATCTGTTTTCGAGTAATCGGTGGACATACACAAAAAAACATACATACAGACGTACATAGAACCTCCTTTTTAAGTCGGTTAATAAGTTTCCAAGCAAATAGTACCTAATTTCACCGAGTTCGTTATTTATGCGCTTAGGCTTATAACAAGGTGACAAGGATTGCGGAGAAGGAAAAGAACATAGGTAAATATAGGTACAATTCAAAAGAAATAAACACACATTATTTTCTTCATAGAACATGCCAAAAAAGAAGGCAAGAAAAATGAAATGTGTAAAAAGTTTCCAAGCAGAGAGTATTCTAATTCTTGCTCGGTCGGTAGGTACAGCAATATGGGGTGACAAGGGGTGACAAGCATCGGGGCAGAAAACAAACACTTTCATAATATTTAAAATATGTAGTTTAAAAAACTAAAAAACACACTTTTATTTTTATTAGTGACAGACTAAAATGTACAAAATCTTATTAAGGAAGCCAGTGGCATTAATTTATGTTAATTTGGATTGCCATTTATTAAACTAAAAAGAAAAAAATACCTCGACATTCGATAGAAACGGCATAGCTTCTTTGCCAATCACGTTACCAACCCTACACTCGAGGGGTTTCCTAGCAGCCATTGAAGAGTTCTATTGCCCACCTCTTGACTCCATCATCAGATCAGCTCGATGGTAGCAAATTATTGTATTGTCATCGGATTCATATAGACTTGCAAAATTTCAAATCAATACGACAATTAGAAGTAGGTTAAAATTGAATTCCAAGATTTTCTTACATTGTGACTTAGTTACAAGTGAAGCTAATAAAAGTGTGGTAAAAAGAAAAACACAGCCTTTAAAAAGTTTCCAAGCAAATAGTATCTAATTCAGTCTGTCATCAGCAGCCATGGAGCTAGACTTAATACTGAGGTAACTGGAGAGTGCAGTAGGTACTAACACTTTTTTGTGACCACAAATTACACAGTGGCTGTCTTCCATCTCACCTACACTTTAAAAATAAATATGTAGTTTAAAAAACTATAAAATCACACTTTTATAGGAACAGACTAAAAGTACAAAATAACCGTCTATTCAGTAACTGAAATTAAAAGGCGTGGTGCGCGTTGTCAATATTAAGTACTTGAATGCGTGCTTTGCAAAGGGCGCACCACGCTTTTTAATTTCAGTTACTGAATAGACGGTTATTTTGTACTTTTAGTCTGTTCCTATAAAAGTGTGATTTTATAGTTTTTTAAACTACATATTTATTTTTTACTTTTTAGTTTAACAAATGGCAAGCTATGGATGGGGATGGTAATCGATTTCACAGTCCATTCATGTGTCTGCCCATCCCGTAAACATTATAACTCAAAGGCGTGCTTGTATGTATTTAGTTTTACAAATTCAAGTGGAGTCTATTAGTTACCAGATGCGCAAGCCGAACCCTTACTTCCTCCCTGCTCCATCATCAGACCCTCACCACCAAGTGTAGCGAATAGGTCTCATCTGAACGAAACAAATGAGCCCAAACTCAAGGGGTTTCCTAGTGGTCATTAAGGAGTGCCACTGGCTTCCTCCCTGCTCCATCATCCGACCCTCACCACCAAGTGAAGCGAATAGGTCTCATCAGAACGAAACAAATGAGCCCAAACTCGAGGGGTTTCCTAGTGGTAATTAAGGAGTGCCACTGACTTCTTCCCTGCTTCATCATCAGACCTCACCATTAAGTGTAGCGAATAGGTCTCATCAGAACGAAACAAATGTTCCCATCTCGAGGGGTTTCCTAGTGGTCATTAAGGAGTGCCACTGACCTCCTCCTTGCTCCATCATCAGACCCTCACCACCAAGTGTAGCGAATAGGTCACATCAGAACGAAACAAATTAACCAGAACTCGAAGGGTTTCCTATTGGCCATTAAGGAGTGCCACTGGCTTTCTCCAAGCTTCATCATCAGACCCTCGCCACCAAGTGTAGCGAATAGGTCTCGTCTGAACAACACAAATGAGCCCAAACTCGAGGAGTTTTCGTGACGTCATTAAGGAGTTTCACTGGGTCCTCCCAGCTCCATCATCAGACCCTCACCACCAAGTGTAACGAATAGGTCTTATCAAAACGAAACAAATGAGCCAGAACTCGAGGTGTTTCCTATTGGTCATTAAGGAGTGCCACTGGCTTCCTCCCTGCTCCATCATCAGACCCTCACCACCAAGTGCAGCTCATAAGTCTCGTCAGAACGAAACAACGGAGCCTAAACTCGAGGGGTTTCCTAGTGGTCGTTAAGAAGTGCCACTGGCTTCCTTCCTGCTCCATCATCAGACCCTCACCATTAAGTGTAGCGAATAGGTCTCATCAGAACAAAACAAATGAGCCTAAACTCGAGGGGTTTCGTAGCAGCCATTGAAGAGTTCTATTGCCCACCTCTTGACTGCATCATCAGTGCAGCTCGATGGTATCAAATTATTGTATTGTCATCGGATTCATATAGACTTGCAAAGTTTCAAATCAATACGACAATTAAAAGTAGGTTAAAATTGAATTCCAAGATTTTCTTACATTGTGACTTAGTTACAAGTGAAGCTAATAAAAGTGTGGTAAAAATACGTATGGTCATATGAGACAACTGACAGCCACTACATACTAAATGTCAAATTTGTGGGTACACTTTTTTATTCAGGGTGAGAACTCCAGTTACCTCAGTATTAAGTCTAGCTCCATGTTAGCAGCGCATTGGCCGTCAATGACAAGGTGACAAGCATCGAAGCGAGAATCAAAAATGTTCAAAAAAATATTTTATTTCATGGAAATTAAAAGAAAAAAATTAAATCGTAAGTATCGTGAAGTATCTAGTTAATGTGAGGTCATCAGCAGCAATAACCACATAACCAAACAATAAACACAAGAGATAGGAAACTAGGAATTTAAACATTTATATAGAAATGAAAAAAAAAACAAAAACTCTTTAAAAAGTTACTCATTCTGCAAAAAGTTTCCAAGCAAACAGTATCTAATTCTTGGTCGGTCGTTACTTGTTAGCAGCAATAAGTGCATTAGCCGACAATGAGGTGAGACCGTGAGAAGCACCGAAGCGTGAATCAAATTCATAATGTTCCAAAAATTCTTTTTTTTTCATGTAAATCAAAAGAAAAGTTTTAAATCGTAAGTATCGTGAATTATCTAATTAATATGAGGTCATTATTTATTTTTATATTTATTTAACTGAGGAACTGTCTATCTTATCTCTAACTGACGGAACACAATAATGCTGAAAACATCATTGTTATGGCGTCAGACTTAGATAAGATGGTGGTAGCTAGCCAGGCGGACTAGAACAAGTCCTACCACCAACCAAACCGAATACAATATGTACCCCCACTGGGAATTGAACCCGGGACCTCTGGGTCTGAAATCGGTGGTATGAACCACTAGACCACAGAGGCGGTTAAAATTATTGCTAATTCATTAGCAGCAATTGCATTACCTTCAATAAGAGGTAGGAAACTAGGAACTCAAAAACTTTTTTTATAGAAATGAAAAAGAAAAACAAAAAGTCTTTAAAAAGTTTTTCATTCTGCAAAAAGTTTCCAAGCAAACAGTATCTAATTCTTGGTCGGTCGTTAGCAGCAATAAGCGCATTAGCCGATAATGAAGTAACAAGCACCAAAGTGAGAATCAAATTCAAAATGTTCCAAACTTCTATTTTTTTCATGGAAATAAAAAGAAAAAATTAAAATCATAAGTAGCGTGAATTATCTCATTATTAAGGTTATTAGCAGCAATAAGCACATTACCCTCAATGAGAGGTAAGAAACTAGGAACACAAACATTTTTATAGAAAAGAAAACAAAAAGTCTTTAAAAAGTTTCTCATTCTGCAAAAAGTTTCCTAGCAAACAGTATCTAATTCTTGGTCGGTCGTTAGCAGCAATAAGCGCATTAGCCGACAATGAGGTGACAAGCATCGGGCGGGCGGTGTGGGGGGGAGTGATTGATGATGCGGAGGTCCGCTGCAGTGACGACGACGTTGTTTTGTTTCGATGCGACCGGACGGTGACTTGGCTAGTCGATTTTTTGAAAATTTATTCAGTGGCTATCACGTTGATAGGAAGGTTATGACAAACCTACACTGTTTCCTTTTCGTATAAGTTCGTAACAAAGAAATATAACAAGTTTTTCCTGAAAATCCTACAAATATTATCAATGTCAAACTTTAGATGTTTGGATGTTTGTATGTTTGTTACTCTACTCAATCACGCCAAAACGGCAGAACGGATTTGGCTGAAATTTGGGACACAGATACTTTTTAGGCTGGAGAGGCACATAGGCTACTTTTTATCCCGGAAAAACATCACATTCCCGCGGGATAACGTCGTGTAGTCCACGCGGGCGAAGCCGCGGGCGGAAAGCTAGTCTATATATATAAAATTCAATCCTTTATAAACGCAATAATCCAATGTGCGTGCATATTTCCGTAAAAAGTGTTTTATTTAAATATAGCAAGTATTTCAACTCGCAGTATTCATCTGGGTCGGGACATTCTTGACTTCCTGGAAGCCTCCAGGCTAAAAGATTATAATAAATATAACCAGGTGGTGAGTCACAACAACAGATCTTTTAGGTCGCAGTGACTACATCTCCTACGGGAGATGTTTAAGCCCCTTACATAAGAAATAAATAATAATAGATACACTTGACTGACAACATCCAGAACAACTCAACTAAGATCCAGCGTCAATCTCGCAAGGGTTGTCACCTCATAACAGTGACTACCGCAATCCGTTCGCTAATGTTTTATAAATATTGATATGATGTATGGCGTGCATTTGCGAAGAATCTTTCTTGCAATTAGTAATTTTTAATATCTGCACTGTTGAGGCATACACATTGGCAGGCTTACACATTGATACCAGTTTAAACAACTTAAAGATCCAGCTTTAATCTTACTAGGGCTGTCACCTTATCATAGTTACTTCCGCGATCCTTTCGCTAATGTTTTATAAATATTTATAAAAGATGGTTAACTTATGCAAGTGTAAATTGGTTTCAGACAAAGATATACACTTGACACCAACAACTCAATTAAAGATCCCGCTTCAATCTCGCAAGGGTTGTCACCTCATCACAGCTACTTCCGCAATCCGTTCGCTAATGTTTTATAAATATTGATAAAGCAAGATGGATGTCTGGCACGCGCGACTCCAATTGATTTAAAATTAAATAGCAAACTGGATGATGGATGATCGTCACGCCTGGGAACGGTAGGGTTAAACGCTTGCCGAATCATTATCATGGACCCGGTTTTTTGCGATTATTAGCAATACTTAGGTTCTGTTAATCTGTTGTAAAGCGCGACTGTAGGATCGTTTGTCATAAATGCAATTGTTAAAATCAGACTACGTAGGTACCTACGTCTTACTTACTCAATGTAAAGGGTTATGTTATTTTTTGACTTTTTTAATTTGACTCGTTAATTAATTGTTACGACCACTGGAAAAGAATAACGGAGCTATCATAAAAGATATTGCGTTTATTAAAATTGTAGGTCCGCGTGGTAAATAATGGTAGGAAGGAAATTATAATGAATTATAAGGATACCTCAAACAATTTTCTAACAAACAACTAAAGTTGTTTTAATCCGCAAAATGGGTTATTATAATTGTAAGGAATAAATAGTATAAGTACATGTAAACGTAAGCAGAGCATACAAATTCTAAAGCTTACACAACACTTCACAATCATATCCCCCCAAACTCCAAACTCTTTAACTTAACAACACTTTACATAAAGAGCACACGTGACATCATGTTACAAGTCTTAATAAACATACAGGCACTTTAAGTCGTCGCTTAAAAAGAGGCCGGTTTCATAATCTTGTTAGCACTCAAATTTACATTAATTAAGGCAGAGGCTGAGACGGTTGCCTAAACTGGGGGGTGGGGGGGTAGATAATATTCAAATGGTACATGTAACGACGCGCCCGCCGTGGCGCGTCGCCCGCAACCAATATAGATGGTACAGGTTCAAGGAAAAGCGGGAAAGATTAGGAAATTCATAGTTTTCCGCGTAATTTAATAATTATTTATTATCATTATTTATTTAATTCTAAGATATTACATCCATTTTTATTAGTAACAATTAGCTTTGTGTTCGTAAAAAATAAGAATAAAATTTGAATTATGTACATAGTCAATTCATTCATAATTCACAATAAAATAAAATAATTAAAGCTGATGATGATTATTGATAATGTGTTTTCTTTTAGCTTAGCAATCTTAGCAAGTCGTAAATGCGTCATGCTCGTGAACGCGTGCCATCAGTGGAAATGGGGTACCTACTTCTGAATGCTTGTCTTATCGTGTATGAAAATATATTTTTGAATTTTATTAATTACTGGCTGACCCAGCGCGACTTCGTTCCCGTGGCCCTACCCCCTCCTCCACCCTACCCTACCCTACCCCTACCCTACCCTACCTTTACCCTACCCTACCCTACCTTTACCCTACCCTACTTCTACTCTACCCCTACTTATCCCTCTTTCCCCTATTTTCTCACCGTTAAAACCTTCCTTGGACTTCCACGAACATTTCAAGACCAAAATTAGCCAAATCGGTCCAGCCGTTCACGCGTGATGTCGTGACCAAGGGAAATAGGGATTCATTTTTATATATATAGATTACATATCCATTTGTACGTACGGCACGGCAAACAACTTCAAGTTTTTAGCCAGTTCCATGTATGAGAAGCCCACACTCATTTTTTTTTCTTTTGTATCAAAATTGTAATGCGGTTCACAGAATAGACCTACCTACTAAGTTTCAACCGTGTTGTCTTAATAGTTTTGGAACAAAGTAGCTGTGACATACGGACGGACAGACAGACAGACATGACGAATCTATAAGGGTTCCGTTTTTGCCATTCGGCTACGAAACCCTAAAAAGCACTCCTAGAAGAAAATCTCAAAAAAATCCTTCCACAAACCACTTGTCTGGACGCCAGTATCGCTCTCACAGTGTCGAGGGTGCGCTCGACAATTTCCTCCTCGGGTAATTCACTAGGATTTAATTTAAATTAGTTTTGGCTTGGCTTAATAGCGTCCCCCCTCCCCCCTTCCCACCCCCCACCCTGGAGGCTGTCTGGCGCACGAGTTATTTTCGCGGGACTGTTCCGTAGCGCCTTGATTAGGGGTCTTGTAAACGTGGACATTGACGCTCATGCACGCTTAAAAAGCTCGTTTTAGTGAAGTTAAATACGGGTGTTTGAGTGTTATAATTTGTAGTGTGGACTGGTTAAGTGGGTTGTACTTTATACTACTAATTTACCATATTTAGCAAAACTGACAAATGTGGTGTACATTGTACATTTTAACCCCCTCTGTGGTCTAGTGGTTCACACCACCGATTTCAGACCAAGAGGTCCCGGGTTCGATTCCCAGTGGGGGTACATATTGTATTCGGTTTGGTTGGTGGTAGGACTTGTTCTTAGTCAGCCTGGCTAGCTATCACCATCTTATCTAAGTCTGGCGCCATAACAATGATGTTTTCAGCATTATTGTGTTCCGGCAGGAGAGATAAGATAGCCAGTTCCTCAGTGATAGAGGATTCCGGGAGTAGTGCGCTTCCACCTTCAGCCTTATCACCAATTAACATCAGGTCACAGGTGTGATGAAGGCTAAGTGCTACCCCGTTGTGGATAAAAAAAAAGTATCATGGTTACAGCAGAGAAATTCATAAATGTGTCACATATCATTATTATGACCAATGACCATCGTAGCGCAGTGTTCAGACGTGATAATTGCTATGGTAGTGCTTAGACGTAAGCTTAAATAATCATTATGTACCTGAAAATAGATTATTATATTAAAACTTTGAAAAGTCAATTTGATTTCAATCATTGTAACTCATAAAATTATATATTAAGTGCGAAAGTATCTTTCAGTAGGTATTTATTTCTGTTACTTGTTAAGTCATTTATTTCCGTAGCCACGTATTGCCCTGAAACAGTATACATAGCTCTATAAATAGCTTAATATATACTGTGGCCTTGATAGGTCTTGTAAACGCGCACGTTGACGCTCGGGCACGCTTAAGACGATACTCGGAAAAATTATGCTGAAGCGAGATAGCAATGAGAAAAAGAGGCGCGCGGGAGCGGGACCGATGTTGCAGATTCGGCTAAAAAAACACAAAATCACTTCGTATTAAAAAACTACAGCGATTTTTAAAAAAAATGCTTCTATTCTCCTAGATATTATTAGTGTCCACTAATTAAACCAATTTCCAATAGTGTAAGTAACCCCATTTACGAGTAATCTTGAGTAGTCTTTTCGAAAAGAAAAAGTGTCGAGGCAAAATCATAAAATCGTGTTTTTGAAACTATACGATTCTAGATAAAGGTATGAAGAAATATATATCTTAATACCAGATTTGTAACAACTATAACCGTCCTATAGTTTTAAATCAAAAAATCCATACTTTTTCCGAGTAGCGCCTTAAAAAGCTCGTTTTAGAGAAGATAAAAGAGTGTTATAATTTGTAGTGAGGACTGCGGAACTAGTTTATTTGTACTTTTATAACTGAACTAATTCAATGCCTACATTGCTAAATCGTCAAATGCATTACAATATATCATGATCACTCGTGTTAATTATGACAATGAATATGATAGGCTACCTGATATTTTAAAGTAAAACTTTGTACTTAATTTCGATTTTAATACCTATTACTTAACTGCAAAGTAACTTTCAGTCTTTTTATTACTTGTTTCAGATTTTTATTTTGGCTGAAAATTTCCGTAGAACCTTTATAATGGGGCTTGTAATCGTGCACGTTGAAAAAAGCTCGATTGAGTGAAGTTAACTATGGGTGTTTGAGTGTTATAATTTGTAATGAGCACTGCGGTTAAGTGGTTTGTAGTGTACTTTATACTTATTTAACCTATTTAGCTAAATCCATACTAATATTATAAATGTTAAAGTGTGTTTGTGGGTTTATGTGTTTGTCCGTCTTTCATGTCAAAACGAAGCAACAGATCGACGTGATTTTTGGTATGGGGATAGTTTGGGAACGGGCAAATGACATAGGCTATTTTTTTCTCGGAAAAACATCACATTCCCGCGGGATAACGTCGTGGTGTCCATTCGGGCGAAACCACGGGCGTAAGGCTAGTTGTCAAAAAATTTATATATGAATGAGCACTAACATTATTAAGATAATGTTTTGTTCTGTTGATACTTTAATAAATCAATTTGATTTCCACGAATCGAATGCTTTATTTAAACTTAATATTAAAACTGAAGCAAGTGTCTAAAAGGCGGTCTCATCTCATCGCATCGATCTCTTCCAGACAATCTTTCAGTAAGGTTCCTTTAGCACTTATTATAAGTGATAAAGGAATTATTGTTACTTCTTTCAGACTTTTATTATAACGAGACGGTTCCACAGCGTTTTGATTAGGGTTCTTGTAAACGTGCCACGTCGCCGCTCGGGCATGCTTAAAAAGCTCGTTTTCGCGTTAGAGTTGCAGGGTTAAATACGGGCTTTTGAGTGTCATAGTTTGTAGCGAGGAGTGGGTAAAATTAAATTAACTTGCTGCTCATAATTGACGAACACCAATCACGCAAGTTAACCAACCAACTAACCAACGGTTAACGTAACTGACTGTTGGAACTCAGGTCTTTAAGTTTTACATAACGGAAATATTTTTCTATACTTACAGTTAATCACGTAGGTCGTCTGCTGGAGTCGGGTCAGTATGGTAGCGTAAACTAATAAGAAGTTAATAAGTTGTGAACTAATCACGGTTTCCAAATTGAACGTAACTCGGGCGGCGCAATGACGCTCGCTAACAAGGAGGAATGATATACCAAGCAGGGCTGCCACCCACAAAGCTGTGGTTTATATTATAATTTTATTAATAAATTAAATAATAAACTTACTATTACACTAGCTCGTAAGTAGTTTTCATTAAGAAACTGTGCTACGGAAACTAGATAACGGATAAAATTAAACATATAATGTACTTATACTATACCTTTTTGTAAATACATACTTAACACAGAAAACACCTAGACCAAGACAAATACATTTTCATGCACACAAATGTTTGTCTTGTTCGGGAATCGAACCCGAGACCTCTGGCGTAGAAGGCAGGTATCCTACCCCTGCGCCAAATCGGTCGTCAATCCTTACTTATATTATAAACTAGCTGTGCCCGCGACTTCGTCCGCGTGGAATAGTGACTTTCGGCAGCATTTTTAATTTTTAAGGCTAATAAGCTATTTTGTTTTTTTTATTTATTTATCCTACTTATCCTACTTCATACTAATATTATAAATGTGAAAGTTTAGATGTTTGGATGTTTAGATGTTTGGATTTTTGTATGTTTGTTACTCAATCACGCCAAAACGGCTGAACGGATTTGGCTGAAATTTGGGACACAGATACTTTGTAGCCTGGAGAGGAACATAGGCTACTTTTTATCCCGGAAAAACATCACATTCCTGCGGGATAACGTCGTGTAGTCCACGCGGGCGAAGCTGCGGGCGGAAAGCTAGTATCCTACTAATATTATAAATGTGAAAGTTTAGATGTTTGTATGTTTGTTACTCAATCATACCAAAACGGCTGAACGGATATGGCTGAAATTTAGGACACAGATACATTGTAGCCTGGAGAGGAACATAGGCTACATTTTATCCCGGAAAAATGTCACATTCCCGCGGGATAAGGTCGGGAAGTCCACGCGGGCGAAGCCGCGGGCGGAAAGCTAGTTTAATATATATTAGTACAGCGCTATGAATGCTATGATACATATTAGCACATTCAAAATTTACATAACATAGCCTTCCGACAGAGGTTTCGCCCGCATGTACAGTCGCCAGCACGTCGGGTTACTACAAAATGTCAAAATTTATTATTTGAAACTGAACTCTATCTGTTCGACATAAGGTTGAATTTTATTTAAAGAAATTTGACAATTTGTAGTAACCTGACGTGCTGGCGACTGTACTACACTACGTTATCCCGAGGTAAAGTGATATTTTTAGTCTATGTCACTTTCTAGCTCCTAAACTACCCGCACATACTAAAAAACACGTCAATTCGTTGCTCCGTTTTGATTTGAAAGACGGACATAAAAACAAACATACTTTCACATTTATAATATTAGTATAGACTGTATGTCAAAAGAAAATACTTATAACGCTGAACAACTTCTCTTAAGATGCTATATTTGTATCTCTTATAGTTTAGCTGGGTTCCACATCAGGTAAGCCAGACCTTCGATATTTTTCCGTCAATAGAAAATGTTCATTACGTGAAACAACTTTTCTTAAGACGCCATGTTTGTATCTCATATAGTTTATCCTGGCTGCTAGGGTTCTACATCAGGTGAAACAGACCTTCAAACTTTGTACGTCAATAGAAAGTGCCCATCACGTTTAACAATTTTCCTTAAGACGGTATTTTTATATCTCTCATAGTTTGGCTGGACTGCTATGGTTCCACATCAGATATTACGATCTTCAAAATAAATTATAGCCTATATGTTGGCGAGGGCCAATAGCTGTATAACAAAAAAAGTTTCATCAAAATCCGTTCCGTAAACTTTTTTGCCGACGTCATCATACGAAAAAATTCATCCCCTGTTTTCACCCTCTTTAGGGTAGTTTTTTTTACAAACTTTGAATGTCGTAAATATTTATTTATCTAATCAAAAGCCATTAAAATAATTTTGAAGCTTCTAGCTTTAAAAATGACGCAACTAATATTATAAATGTGAAAGTGTGTTTGTTTGTATGTCCGTCTTTCACGTCAAAACGGAGCAACAGATCGACCTGTTTTTTTAGTATGTGGATAGTTTAGGAGCTAGAGAGTCCCATAGGCTAATTTTATCTCGGAAAAATATCACATTCCCTCGGAAAAACGTCGTGTAGTACACGCGGCAAAACCGCGGGCGGAAGGCTATTTGATATAAATTTTTAATGTGTTATTACGTAGGTACTGTTTATGTAATATACCCGGTATTTTTTTATCACCCCGGATATTTTTAGGTATTATTTTACTCATGCGAATAGCTGTTTTTTTTGCGATTTTAGTGTTGGTCCCATAATAAAAATTGTTTGTTTTCATGAGCAGAATAAACCTTTTAATTTTATCCGGGGTGATAAAAAAATTACCGTGTATATTAAGTAAATAAATAAAATAATTCATACTTATTATAAAACTGTATGCGATTCTATTCAGGGGGCTACCGGCTAAAAACTATGGGTATGGACATGGGCTTCATTTGAAGCCCATATTGCTTGCTTTGCTTGATGCCCTTAAAAGCACAAAATATGGGCATCAAATGTCAAATGAAGCCCATGTCCATATCCATATTTTTTTGCCGGTACAGGGGCTGTATACATTAAAAAGAAATAGAAAAAAATACCATCAAGGGTCTTCTTAAGCGGAACAGATACCAAAAATATCTGTCTGTTGTCCACGTTTCAGGCAAAAACTACTGAACGGATTTTAATGAAACTTTTTTTGTTATATTGCTATTAGTTGTCGCCACCTTATAGGTAGGCTATAATTTATTCGGAAGATCAAAATGGCCGATGTGGAACCATAGCAGTCCAGCCAAACTATGAGAAATATAAAAATACCGTCTTATGGCAAATTGTTAAATGTGACGAGCATTTTCTATTGACGTAGAAAGTTTGAAGGTGTTGGTACACCTGCCTGGCTAGCATTACCATCATTATATCACGCGATATGATATAGCACAGGTAAGCAAGACGGCATGACGTGCTATATCATATCGCATGATAAAAGCCGTTCATGCTAGGCCAGCTGATGTGGAACCCTAGCAGCCAGGTTAAACTATATGAGATAGCATCTTAAGAGAAGTTGTTCAGCGTGATAAGTTCTTTCTTTTGACATACTGTTTGTATTGTTTGTATATCCGTCTTTCACGTCAAAACGGAGCAACGGATCGGCGTGTTTTTTTAGTATGTGGATATTTTTGGAGCTAGAGAGTGACAAAGACTAATTGATATCCCGGGAAAATATAACTTTCCCTCGAGATAACGTCGCGTAGTACAGGCGGGCGAAACCGCGGGCGGAAGGCTATGTGAAATATTTTTTTAATGTGTTATTATGTATCATAGCGCTAAACTAATATATAAAATAAATACACAAAAAAACATAAAAACCTTATTAGCTAAAAAAATGAAAAATGCTGCCGAAAGTCACTATTCCACACGAACGAAGTCGCGGGCACAGCTAGTTAATATTATAAAGAGAGAACGAATAAACTCAAAAATACTAGACCGATATTAAATTTCCTTTCACCATTAGAAATCTACTTTCTTCCTGAGTAACATAAGCTAGGTATATTTTATCCTAATATTCCCACGGGAACAGGTAGGGCAGGCGTACCGGTTTTGGCCACTGTACCGGTTTTGGCCACTTTTTGCTCTAAATGTTTTATAAACAATTTTTAGTCATTTTTGATGAAGGCAATTAAAATAAGGTATTTTAAGGTAATAATTACAATCGTTAAAATTCCTTATGTCATAAGATTTTTTTCAATAAATTCCATTTTCTGTTTAAAAAAATGTTTTGAAAATTTTAGGAAATTTGTTTTGGATGAAATACTTTATAAACCTTTGTTTTTTACAATTAAATTGTTGTTTTGCAATTGACTGGTTTCTAGTGCATTAGAATATATTGATTTTACCTGTTTGGTTTTGATTTTTCGCAATACTTACAAAAATTTAACTATCAGTATGTGGCCAAAACCGGTACATTTCGCACCTCTCACACATTGTGTGTAATATAAAAAAACTATTTTACTTTTATAAATTTGAAAAATGTACCTTTAAAGGTAGATAAATTATCTATAATTTAAGATATAATTTGTGTCTTAAATACCTAAGACCATTTAGTACTTAGTGCTTAAAAGTCAAAACCTACCATGCAGGTACCAAAACCGCGGTGAGCCACTGGTTTGTTACACATTTAAAGTGTTATGTTTAACCCCCAAACAGTAAAAAGAGCTGTGTTTTAAGTTTAAAATGAGTTTATAATTAAAAAAATCTCTTGCCTTAGGTAGTACGTAGCTGCAGCCGGTCGTCAAAGCAACGTCTGAGAAGGTAATAATGAGACCAGTTGTTTTTTTAGTAATCCATACTAATATAATAAATGTGAAAGTGTATTTGTTTCTTTCTTTATCCGTCTATCACGCCAAAATGGAGCAACGGATCGACGTGTTTTATGGTATGAGCATAGTTCGGGAGCTGGGGGGAGTTAGATGGACTACTTTTTATCCCGGAAAAACATCACATTCCCGCGGGATAACGTCCCGTAGTCCACGCGAGCGAAGCCGTGGGTGGCAGGCTAGTTATGTATAATACAAAGTTTTGACATAAACTTTTGAGTCTGTATCATCGTATCGTTCTTCCTTATTAGGTACTTTTATTTATGTACGGGCTACTTACACGCATTTTTTATATTATCGGACATTCAGATTTTCAGTTTTAAAACAATATTAAAATTATGATGCTGGTTGAAATCGATCAAAAGTTGTTTCATATCAATATAACTAAATTATTCAAGTTACCTAATCGTAGTTGCCATCCATAGTCCCATTACTTGCGTCGGCAACCCTCAGTAATCGTTGTTGTGTGTCCTCGGGAGGCCGCGTCCCAGTCGGCCCATAACCTTAACTAGCGCATCTGTCC
Source organism: Crambus lathoniellus (assembly GCA_949710035.1). Lineage (NCBI taxonomy): Eukaryota > Metazoa > Arthropoda > Insecta > Lepidoptera > Crambidae > Crambus > Crambus lathoniellus. Next base: position 25,424,885 of record OX453302.1, on the reverse strand, counting down.
ACCGGCCATCCGCATCTCGGTGGGATAGCTGATTTGCCCGGCGATAGTGCGTATGTCGCCATCAATGGTGTGGTGGAATTTTTTATTAGGTTTTTGTTTATCCATCTTTATGTAGGTACTTAAAAACTGTTTTTGAGTAACTTGAGGATTGTTTGCTTTCGAATAGAAGCTTTCACTTTAAAATTTATCTTCTCTACCTTAAAGATGGTAGGTTTAATGCGTTCTACCTCTTCTACCTACTGCCCCCCTAGACAAGTGGCTTTCTATTAGCGAATTCGTCAGTCGAATAGATAGAAAATGTATGGGATTGACATTAGCGATTGAAATGTCACGTGACAGCTCATGTCAATCCCATACATTTTCTTTCTATTCGACTGACGAATTCGCTAATAGAAAGCCACTTGTCTAGGGGGGCTGGTCAGTTAAAACAGTTTTGAAATGGTGGTAGGAAAATATTGACGCTAAGGCTTTCTTTGACTTCAAGAATAGTGTGTTGTGTAGTAGTTACATTATTTTGTAACATTACTATTGTTATCGTTGTAATGTATGTATTCTTTTATTCATAAATAAATATAAAAAAATATATTTAATTATACTGATATATTTTGTACTTGTATAACTTTAGAATAGGTACTGCATAAATAATAACCCTAAAATGATAGACTGGCTCAACTCCATGAATGACAGGTGTCACGTTAACAGCTTTTATTATAGTCAAATACAGATAGCGCCGACCGCTAAAAGTGTCATAAATATTTCAATGGCGTCTCTATCGCAGCGACACATGTTTCAATTATCCTTATCGCCCATCACGTATCTCTTTATTCAGCCACATTTGTCTCTACAGAAATTATAATGCGTTATCGTTTATTCCACTAGTTTATTAGAGAATTGTCATATAAATAAAAGGGCATTGAAATTTCAACAGTGAAGATTATCTCCTCTCATTCACCGCAATCGAAACCGAGTTTGTTGTAATGGCCCCATCTGCCAAAAAGCTCCCCATTTTATTAGTGTTGCGGGTCCTTTAGACCGCGTCGCGAGTCAAGGGTTGAATGTTAGTCGCCTGTGAAATTGAATGACACTTTGCCGTTTTTTAAATTCGTCTCTCATCTTTTATGTTGTTTTGTCAATATAATCGGTTGAACATATGTATTTTTTTTCTATTATGGTTAGTAGGTAGTAGTTAAGCTAATCACAATTAATTCTATACTAACTTAATAATAAAGATGGAAGACTTGATTTTTGTTTATTTGTAATGAATAAACTCAAAAAGTTAAGGACCTATTTTAATATCATTAAATCATCCAATGCTATTTGTAATTACGACATTGTGAACGTAATGTTCTTTTGTTAGGTAGCAGCCATGTCTATTATTTACTGATACACATCTTTAGATTAGTTTTTAATTTACATAGGTTGCAGTGTTGCCATTCACAGCAAACCCTACTAATTGGAAATTAATGGAGGGACGCACGCACGGTAGGTATTGATTAGAGCTTTATGAAATGATTTCTTTTTGTCGTGTTAATGGGAGAGTTAAACTTATTGCATAGTTTAATTTTTTTTTTAAACAGTACCTAGTTGTCTTCCTAGCCATGTTAACAAGATTGCTTCTCTAAAATGCGGTTATACCTATATAGATTAACGTCTTTATAGCTAGTAAGAACCGTATTCAAACTTTTCCGATTGTATTGTAAGACTGTGACTCTATAGGTACTTGGGAAAACTTGTAGAGCTACACTTTACAGATACCGAACCGATAGTTCAAGCAACGAATGCTCCAAATAAGGTATGGAGGGAAATTATGCTTGGAACACAATGTTTGACTTCGTAGCTTTGTTTGGACTAGTTAGGTAGGAGGTAAACATATCAAAAGTTACTCTTAAGCCGGGGGGGAGGGCTTCACATTTCACCTTTTGACCGGATAACTTTTCAATGATGCACCGAAAAACTAAATGCTGGCCATAGAATTGTAGATCATTAAATTCTCTTTAATAATACTTATATATTTTTTATTATTTACTATTAGGTCTTTACCTATGAAATTGCCGTTTTTATTCATCTTAATTCATAAACACGGAATTATAATTCAAGATGCGAACGCCAATCCTAAGTTTTTCGTCGCCCAAGCGCGAGAGCTAAAAGAAAAAAATCATAAAATATGGACGGAAAAGCGCGGGAAATGATGAAATATGGTGGAGCCACAATTCTCGTCCGTCCGATGTCATTATATTAGAGCCCGTAAATTGTGCTTTGTGAACACAAACATGGAAAAAATTGCGACATTCTTCGTTGGCTGGTGGTTGGGACGTGAAAGGAAAATGCAACATAAATTTCTCACGTGTGATTTATATCTGATGTATGCAGCTAGCTGGCGTGCGCTCTTTGGGGTATTCTTTGCAGTGTAGAACAAACTATAGATAATAGGGTATTTTACTGTTGTTGAAATGTAGATATTTAATGATGACGTTAAAAAATATTGCAATTAAGAATACCAAATGTGAAAAAATAATTTGAATCTGTTTTATAATAAAAGAATTATAGTCTGTTTGATTTTGACTATAGCTGTCTCTTTCTAAAACGAAATCTTCTATGGCGTGACTATGACGCTACTAACCCACTGACGTCACTAAGATAGCGTCCTGTCCTTGTCTAATTATAAAGTTTGAAGTCCTATATCTTTGAAAATATTCAAGATAATTCAAAATGAAAACTTGTTTTGTGTAGCTAATATTTCGAAAAACATTTTAAAGAAATAAAAAAAAATCAGTAAAATACCGTATTATCAAATAGTCTTTGTTGATATATTTTAAATTCATTTCTAGACAATTCAGATTTTTTAATGAATTGTGAAATTATGAGATATCATGATCATTAGAATTAAGTAATTAATTAACTAAGTAAGTATAAATACTTACTTAGTTTAGGTCAGTCAATATCGACACAAAAAAGGACAAAACATCGCAAACGCGCATGTAACTACGATTTTTTTATATGTTGTTAGAACCCCTGAGAGTAGTTAGCACCCAGCAACCCTGAAAACCCTGTGTTACCCCCATGGTGCTCGAAAAACTGCGAAATTTTGGCACTTGTTTCAGTTTTTCAAAAAAAACTACTTTTTGAAGTATCTTCGTTCTGCACTTTAATAAACATACCTAAATTTGCTACAATTTGAGCGAAACCTGAGCACACTATCTTCATTGGTTGCGAAGATACAGCAAGTCAGAGATGGGCAATTCTCCTACAGTGCTCGGAAAGGCAGTAGAGGTGGATCAGACTAGATCCAATATCCAGCAAATTCCTTTATAGAGAAATGCAGGTTCCATACGGGATGCCATCAGTGGGTGTGACACAACCTCTGCCCTTTTCTGGCAAGGCAAGATTAAGTGCTGTAACGTCCTCAAAAAAAACCCGACTAGAAAGACCTTGCCAGCATTTTCCTTGATCCAAACTCCAACAAGGAAGAAATAGGAAATGCTGGCGCGAAGATCTTGATGAACCTCTACGGAGGAGATGAGGAAACACTGCCACGACCGCCGGCGCCCGCCGGCTGCCTGATTGCCTTTTGCCACGGTCGAAATTGCAACAACGCCATATATCGTCCTAGATGAGGAAGGAGGACGAGAATGTGGACGACCCAACACCATATGCCGACCCAAAACAACACAAAATGACACAAACACAAAATTTTCAGTTAAAAAAAATGGACCTAGAATGCTGAGGTTAAGCACAAATTGTAGTAAATTTAGTTAGCATAATTAATAAGCAACTATACATGAAAAACGTTTCCTTAGGGTAGATTTTTCGAAAAAACTGAAACAATTGCCGAAATTTTGCAGTTTTTCGAGCACCATGGGGGTAGCACAGGGTTTTCAGGGTTGCAAACTTGGGTGTAAACTAGTCTCAAGGAACCAAACAACATATAAAATTATCGTAGATACGTGCGCGTTTGCGATGTTTGATGTCGATTTTGACTGGCCTACTTACTTCTTTTATAAAATTCAATTTCTCATTATTTTGTATGGTCAGCTAATCAAAGATTACATTTCATGTGGTGTCAGTGTTTCATGTGGTGTTCAGGTGGTTCATAGGTATAACAAAGATTGTAAATTTCTCTGTAATATGTCACATCAACTGGGTATCGCAAAGCAAAAAGTGAAAAAATGAATAATGTTTTATTAATTGAATTGAATTCGATTGCTTAACAAAATGGTCCTTCAAACCGGATAAAATTTAAACATCTATGATACTGAAAAATGGAAAATGAAGTATTTAGAAAAAATCGACCCGTCTCACAATCAGCTCCAATGGGACCCACTACCTTTCCGGGCGACTGCTCGGAATTTTTTCTAAATACTTCATTTTCCATTTTTCAGTAATAAAAATAGCATTGTGAATGCAAAAACTAAGAATTAAAATAATCTATGATACTATCTATACTAATATTATAAAGAGGAAAGATTCGTTTTTTGTTAGTTTGTAATGGATAAATCTTAAAAACTACTGAACCTATTTTAATAATTCTTTCACCATTAGAAAGCTATTTTTCTAAGTGACGTAGGCTATATTTGTATCTCGATATTCCCACGGAAACGGGAACTGCGCTGGTAAAACACTAGTAGTAAGTACTTATAGTTGTAAAGAAAAAACTGTAATGAACCACCAACCCTGCCTGCAAGTAACTTTCAGACGGGAGTTACTTATGCAAGGCTGGTGATTTTTTACTATCACAATTTTTCCTTTACTTACAGAATAGCGTTGTGAATGCATAAAAATAATTTAAAATCTTAAAGTAAATAGTTGTCTTAGGTGCCACATACTTATGTTTTACAGGCCCATCTTGCAGCCCCTGAGCCCAAATCCCTCACAGGGGGAGGCTAAGTGGCTTTTCATTTTTCCCGCCGCGCCCTCACCGCCATTTTTATTTATTTTTCATCGCTCGGGGCCCGCCCGATATTATATCGCCCGTTTTGCTCATTTTTATTACGATCTTCGCCCAAATGCACCTATTATTTTTTATAGAATATACAATGAAGATGTATACCTTTGATGTGATGCAGGAGTAAAGTGTTGCGTTGTAGGCGTTTATTGCATTGTTTTAAGTGTTAATTTATTTTAAGTGCTGAACTAAGACTTTAGTTGCTTGGGGTTGTCAAGAAGAACAATGTTTTTAATAATATTGGGTACAATCCAAGCACAAAATAAGGCACCTACATACACAATCAATATGGTGATCAATAGAAAATATTAGAATAATAGTACATTACAGCCGAGTAAGGGAAGCTAGCAAATAGCTTTCAGAACAAGCCTTTATAAAACTTTTCACACGAAATGCGAGGAAATACAATTTTTTGTTAACATGTAATGTTAACATTTCAGAGCATGAGTGAGAAAAAGTAATTTAACAAATACCTGTGACAAATACAAAAATATCAGTTGGTAGGTATATCTCTCTCTTATCATTTTTACCCGAGCCACAAAATAAATGGTGTAGTGTAGAGTATGATCAAGGCTACCTTTAGTAGCAAAAGTTAATAAGTACCTAGGTTGAATTTTAACGTAAGTTATATGAAAAGTTCTTCTTCTTTAACGATTCTTTCTTACCACCAAGCTCCATTGATTATTTTCTGAAATATTGTGTTAAAAGGGATGATGCATGGGCTATCAATCACGTATTCATTGCTCGTATGTTTATTTCTGAACTTACATCTGAAACATTGAACTAAAACTACCGTAAACAACTGCATTGGTATCCCACAAAGCGCTACAGCGCTTTTGACTCGGCGCTTTTCGGACGACACATAAAACAAAATTGAATGGTGGTTTTACAGAAGAGCGCTTACACCGCTGAATGTGTTTTCCATCTAGAAGAGCCCTGGATGGTATTATTCCACAATGGAGCAGAATTTAGCTGACAGTGGTGTAATGAGCATTTTGAAGTCGGTATCTTATTAGGTACGTAATAAGTAAATTAAATAGGACAACATACTTTTTCACCTTAATAATTAAAAAAAATTATAGTTTTAAAAGTTAAAAGCAAAATCTAATACATATTATAGTCGCCATAAGATACATCGTACTCTAATATTTAGCATCATTATCATCGGAGCATAATTAAATTTTAATAAATTCGTTACACTAACTAAAGTCAATAATTTGCCATAAATAAAGTTAAGAGCAACGACTTTCCAATAAATCAATCAAAGGGTTACCATACAAATCTAAACATTTGTTGAAAATATACCTTATTGTGTCTGTAATTATAATGTAATGTAATTGTAACAAATTATGTATAATGCAAATCCACATTAAAAAATCGTTTTTGACAACTGCTCCGAAAGAACCAGGAGAACTTCTAAAGGAATCGGAATCGGGTTCCGATAACGTCCTCTCTAAAGGACATTTAGAAGAACAGGAGATGAAGATTGGTTCCAAATCAAAAATGTTACAAGACCCATAAAGCAAAGTACCGTCCCGCGTTTCGTTCATAGGCTATCAAAACGTTGTGCTATTCTTCTGTCGGGTCATCCGGTATCCCTAGCCTGCACCCTGCTTCGCTGCCGCGTGTGCTCTTTAAAGCCGGGATATATGTAGATGCTTTAATTAGATAAAACATATAAGTTACTGCTTCTGCTGCTTAGATTGTACGTACCTACATGAAAATCTGAGGAGTTATCAGGATGGAAAGTACTGATAAAGTTTGCCTTAATTATTTCCGATTCATAAATTAAGTAAACACCAAAAATAAATTTACTTTGAGGTTACTACACTGCCAAAACGGTTTCATAGAGCCTTGCAGCATAATACCGTCCCATGTTTCGTTCATAGACTATCAAAACGTTGTCCAATACGTCTGTCGGGTCATTCGGTATTCCCTAGCGCTTCGCTGCTTCTCTGCTGCGTGTGTTCTTTAAAGCCGGGATAAAGATGCTTCGATAAGATTAAACAACACGCTTACATTTTGAAGACGAAAACTTGAGAAAAATTAGAATAAAAATTTTGGAAATTTGCCCTAATTATGTGCCTACTATCTCTACATTGTACTTATAAACAAATTATGATCTCTTAAAGTACCTACTCATAGAATTCTACGGTCAGAGGAGTTGAAGTGGCGATGGGCAGGCAACATCGCGCGCAGAACTGACAACCGTTGGGGAAGAAAGGTTCAGTGCCCGTAGTGTAAGTTTTTATGCCAAAAACGCAAACGATTTCGATTCCGTATTTATGTCAATCTAGGGGTATAGTACCCCTAGTGTAAGTTTTTATGACAAGCAAACGCAAACTATTTCGATTCCGTATTTATGTCAATTTGTATGAAAACTATATAAGCGCGCTACTCGCCGCTAGAGGCGCTAATACAGTTTTCATACAAATTGACATAGATACGGAATCGAAATAGTTTGCGTTTTTTGGCATAAAAACTTACACTACGGGCACTGGAGTGGCGACCACGTACTGGGATTATGCGGTCGTTAACCATGATTCAAAAGAATATAGGTTCTAAGTAGGTACGTTTGCTAGCAATGATAAACAAAGTCACGAAATTTTTGTCCGTAAATCTGGACATCTTGTGTAGCGAAAGGTCGTGGGTTCGAGTCCCATCGGAGCTGATTGTGAGACAGGTCGATTTTTTCTAAATACTTAATTTTCCATTTTTCATGTATTATGTACATATGTATTTATAAAAAAAGTATATAAACATAATAATATATTTATCCGTTTTTAAACTGCATTCAAAGATTTAAAAAAATCTCAACCACGACCCAGGAATCGCACATTGTCAGTTTTCAAAACAAAAATGTTATGTTACGAATGTTGATAGTGTAGGTTATTAGGAATACATTTTACAATGGGACCCTATTTCTATAATTAAAAGAAAATGCTGCATTTTACTATTTTATTTTATTTATGTAAATGTTCAAAATCACAGCTATTTTTGATGATGATGATTAGATTTGACGGTATTGTTTAACGTTTGACTGGTAACAATTTTGTTATTATGTTTTGTATTTTCAAGTGGTTAATCTGCGTTAAAATGGTCTCTATAGCTGCTGTTAGTTATTCAACGGTGTTGTAGCTGGTTTTGTAAACTTCATCTTTCACGTAACTCCAAAAGAAATAATCTAGTGGAGTTAGATCTGGCGACCTCACGGGCCTTATTACAATTATGGCCCTATCAAAGGGATAGGGCCATAATTGTCAGCTTACAAAACTCATAGGGTTCCATAGTAAAATTTATTCTTAATAACCTAGGTACATAGTAAATTTTCGTAAGTAATAAAATGACAATACTTTTGTTTTGAAAACTGACAAGGTTCGATTCTCGATTCATGTACCTACTTACTTATGAATTTTTTTGAAAATCTTTTAGTGCAGTTTTTCTTAACTCTAAAATCGACAACATGGTTCCTTAGAACAAATATCTCTTATAGTTTCAAACTTTCCCATACTGACCCATCCCGATGGATCAACCTGTATACTTTTTTTGTAAATTAGGTATCTAGTTTTCATAACACAGTTTCTTAATGAAAACTACTTATGAGCTAGCTAAATAATTGGTGTGCGTTTAAGAAATTTATTATGATTATTAATAATAATGTTTCTTAGCAAGACTTTCATAAGCCCCAACTAACAGTAATCTATCCATGACAAGTTACTTGCCATTACAGTAATGTTACCGCAAGTTGTTACTAAGCCGCGTAAATCTGGCACCCCCTTTATAATGTGCAGCTTCAATTTTATCACGCGGATCAATCAGTAATTAAAACAAAACACCCTGTGTCACCCTCCCTCGTGACATAAGAAACGATAAATGGATCGTCAGGCCAAGGGACTGACGACTAACGTTATAAATGGTAGAATTTGTGTTATCAACTTGGTCATTGTAATTTTATTGATATTTTTTAAATTAAAATGTAAATAAATAACAATAAATTGTAAGTAGGTACTCATGGTAACTAGTTTTTGCAAGATGCAGTCGAAAAGCTACAGTATACCTAAGCATTATTGAAACCTGAATGGCTGTGTTTATTAAGTTTAAAGTTGTTTAAGATAACTATTAGGAATTCTTGTGGTAACTCAAGTTGCTGCTGATTTTTCTTTAATAAAAAATAATGTGATAGAGTAAAATTATTAACAATGCATAAAGAAACATGATTCAATAGGGGATCGGACTGATATTTTTTTATTTTAGAAATATGGAAAATAAAGTATTTAGAAAAAATCGACCCGTCTCACAACCAGCTCCGATGGGACTCGAACCCACGGCCTTTCGCTTTCCGAGCGACTGCTCTAACCACTGAGCTACGGAGTCGTTACGAGAAGCGTTGAATTTATCCAATACTTCTTACGCGCTGTATAGTCCGCGTCAATTTCATCAATGTGGAGATATTACTACCCTCACACGCGAGAGAAATATCTTTCCAGGTATAAAGATGAAATTACTATTGCAAGTTATTTTAATTTTAATTTTTTTTTGCCTTCACAATGCAATTTTTATTTAAATTTTTACTTTTTTGCATTCAAAATGCAATTTTTATGGTTGAAAAATGGAAAATGTAGTATTTAGAAAAAATCGACCCGTCTCACAACCAGCGCAATCTCAGTCCCATCGGATCTGGTTGTGAAACGGGTCGATTTTTTCTAAATACTACATTTTCCATTTTTCAATGCAATTTTTATTATAGAAAAATGGAAAATGAAGTATTTTGAAAAAAGAAGTAGTTGTGAGACGGGTCGATTTTTTCTAAATACTTCATTTTCCATTGTTCTATAAGACAGTAATAAAAATTGCATTGTGAATGCAAAAAAACTAAAAATTAAAATAACATTTTTTTATTTGTTTAAATTGTTTTTATTAATATCAGAAACACGACAAAGGAATTTATTTTCAAATATTTTCCATATTTTCGGAGATATAGCTTATCAAACTTCCTAAATAGACAAGGACAGCGTTAGACACATCTGACGTCAGATGTGCTTAGCGCCATACTCCCGCCATACAAAATTTCGTTTTAGAAAGAGATAGCTAGAGACACAGTTTTTCACAATTCAGCAGCTCATTATTTGCTTAGTACTTAATCAACATTTTGAATATTTCTTTTCACTTTTGTTATTCTCCAATGTTATATTTTTGAATGTTACTATTAAATATTTACATTTCAATAACAGTCCGATCCCCTATTCCTGAAAATTAACTTAAAGTAGAAAAAGAGAAGTTAAACTTGAAAGGCGTTTCTCCCTAATTAGTTTAATTATATTTAAAATAATTTACATTATTTAAAATCTTTTAAGTAAAAGCCAACATCTAACGACTACAACATTATACCTTCCCTAAATAGTGTAGGCAATGAAGCTAGTGGACCCTCACAGTAATTCGTCAGTCAGAAAAAACCTTACAGCATGATAAAGTATCAATAAGTTAAAAGTAAGTATTGTATAAATTTTCAAAAAATAATAATAATAGAAGGTTAGGTATTTTTTAATGAAAGTCTTATTTCATTGAAAATCGTTTTTAGGAAAAATGCTCCGTCTAAACTTTCTTCAACGGACATATTCATGTAACATATAAAAACAATAATATGAAATACCCAAAAAAATATCTCAGCAGAAACACCAAATTTTAATAAAATCATTGGGGTTCGAAAAAATGTATTTTTCGAACTATTTTACGGAATTATACCATTTTACCAACCGTACTCATGTTAGAAAAAAGTTTTGGATTTTTATCAAGTATCACATACTAATATAAATACCTCATTTGGTTAAATAAGTTTGGACTGAGAAATTACTCGGTTCAATATATAAACAGATTTGAATATTTAGGTATAAAATACCTAATTTCCGTGTGAGTTTTTTTTTTGGATAATCATTCAAAAGTTTATGGCTCATGCGATTTTATAACCCAGCAAAGTTTCATCGACTGAGGAATTAATGTATGGGTCTCCATACGAAGAATCTGTTCATTGCCTACACTAAAACACTGAAATCGGGAATCAAATGACCCTCACTATAAGCACGCATCGAAATCAAATAGAAACAAAGTACAGTCGGCGGCAAAGTGCTAATCCCGGTAAGTCGCCAGTACAAACAGCGCGCGGCACGTGGCGACGCGTGCGCAACCATTACCGGCACATTAGGGACGAAGCCGACCTGTTATCGCGTTATCTGCGCATTGGATTATAATTTATATCTGCTTGGGAACAGATATAGGATTAGTCGGGTTCGTTTGTCTTGTCACACGATATCGTTGAATGTATTCTGATGGTACCGCCTATCCTGGAATATTTTAAAGAACACAGTGGCAAACTGAAGTTCGAACTACAATATTATGTTGATGTACTGACTGCGATTGTTCCTCTGCTCGAATATAGGGAACTTCGAAAGTTTGCTAGGCTTTTTAAAGTTTTGAATGAAAAGAACACAAGGTTTTTAAGTTGAGCTCTAACACCTTGTGTTATTAGATATGTATGACATACAAGCTAGAGTATGAATAGGTACTTTATCGCACTTTTTCATTATTAACAAGGTACCTACGGGTACTTAAAATACAAATGCATACAATGCAATAAAAACGACAGTCATAACACCACTTTAATAAGAAACATTACTTCCCGACATCAAATTATAACACGGAGGGGAGGACTCACTTAAATATGAATCATTTCATTATAATGCCTTATTCAATCCGTGTAAACCTCACTTCATGTTATTGCAAGGGGAGCGGGCGGACATAAAAACGTATTATACATTATACGCGAGTAAGCCCCGCAGATACGATAACTGACACTTAATACCATAGAGCGTGACCGCATTACTCTGTGATCTATGGTCTGTGGAATCTGCGCGCGGTACTTTTATCTGTGACGTAAGCTGTCAAAATTGGAGGGAAACGAAACTGTGTTGTGCACTTTTGCACAAGATTGTAGATAGCTTTGCGTGCACGGTAAAATACACCTTTCTGTCATAGCAATAAATACTCCTTTTTTTCGATATGCAGTTTCATTTGCATCGTAGTAATATAGTATTTAAGTGGGAGAGGGAAGATCGAAAATTGAATGGATTTGTGCATACTAAAACTGCACTAGGGTTGCTCTTTATGGGAACCGATTCGGCACGTGTCAACCGACGGAATTACCTCTAATACTTGCATTAATAAAGTGTGAAATTGCCACCGGGCTGCGTTGTTTGTTATGTTATAATTCTTTATTAGCCGTTTTGAGCGGTTTTCCCTGGGGTACTTTGCTTGTTTGCTTCGTATATTCAGAAGTCCTTTTAGCAAGTGGCTGGATTGTATTATTAGGTATGCTTTGGGATGTGTTACACAATTATTATGTCCTCTTTGGATTTTATTTGTGATGTACGAGTACAATAGTTAAGTTAAATATTTCCAGATTAAAACCTATCACTGATGAATCTAAATTCAAAACAAAAGACGTGTACAAAATATTTGATGGCAGACCACAGAGTTGTAAAGCGTGGAAAACTAAAAACTTTTTGTAACAACTTTGTTTGGTGAAAATTTTAATTACTTACAACACAAAATCCGACGGAGCGTATCTATGGTATCTATATATAGGTAGGTAGGCAGGTACCTGTTAGTATTTAATTCCAACGCTTTACGGTCACAGCATTTATTGATTGCGCTGACCACTGAGGCGCGACGCGGTGCTGGATAAACAAGGGATAAAAAAAACAAAAATAGAAATGGCGGACGAGGCACCGCCCCCCGCCGGGACACCAGCTACCGTTTCGAAATGTCATTCTCCACTGTTGAGGAAGGGTTGTTTGTAACGATATCGATAAGTCGGTGAATTATTTCTACCTTATTGTGAGGGTACAGTCCGCGTCAAATTGATACTAGCGTCTAGAGCAGTCAAAAAGATCTGAAAAACATACGCAATTTGATCTAACTAAGCAGTTCGAATCATCATATTGTTGTAAGCACGCAAGGTGTTTAAAATATCTTGGCTCTCATTGTTTCATATTTATTAATATTTTCAGATCTTTTTGACTATGTACTCTAGACGCTTATATCAATTTGTCGCTGACTGTACCTACTAGTTCGCGTAGCGGAAACAAACTCTTTGAATAATAAGTAGGTACTTTAAAATTTTAAGCTTTTTATTCTGTAATAAAAATAAATAATAAGCACAAAATATTTTTTATATGATTCATCATCATCATCATTTCAGCCGTACGACGACGTCGACGACGTACATACACCCCCAAGGATCTCGACAACGATTTCTTTAGTATTAGCTGTTCCAAATCGGTAAGTGTGGGTTTTCGACAAAGTTCGAGTTTTCACGACCAAAATTAATTAAACTATTATGAGCAAGAACATGAATCCTAAAAGTTTCAATTCTCATTTCTTTCGTATTTTATCGACAGCTAGCTATCACAGCAAAGCATTCAAACGGACCAATGCTAAAAAACCGATCGATAGAGTTTTTTACTACAATCGGCATTGAATTTTGGGTTTGGTGATATCGCGTCGAGTTATTCAATTTCGAGGACTATTCTCATCTGTCGCGGTCCGATCATTTCCGTTGGAAGGCGACCGTTTTTTATCGACGTCGATAGCCGTCCGATTGGACACGCGCATTCCTAGCGTTTTCATTGAAAGCCTTCGATTATGTAGTTTTCTTACATTCGTTTCGACAGATCAGGTGCAAACCGTTTTGTCATAATAATTGAATCTGAATGATTGACCGAATTCAGATCACTGGCGTAGGTAAGTAGTTTAACTAGATTTATGTGTTATTCAATATAATTCAATAATATTCAATATCTACCTATATCGAAATACCACATGAAGAAACTATTTAATTAGAAAAACTAGCGCTTATAATATAGACGCGATAAGAGTTTACAAAGCCAATAAGTAAGGAGATTGGTATAGCAGAATATAGGTATTATTTTAGGTAGGTTGTCCGGCTGCGGTAAAACTAATAAGTATGATTAATATAACAACCAAGCTGTGGTTCAAAAAATCGCCATATTTAAATAGTTTTGATTAGGTACTTATTTTAAGATTTTATAAGAAACCTATAAGAAAAATAGAATTAGAATCCGCAAGAAAACTTGGCGGCTGGTGGTTTTTTTCCTAGTGTTACTTATTTTTTACAAGCTTTTATTTAACTTGCAGTGTATGTATGCATGTATGCATGTCCGTTCGTCAAATCTTGCGAGCTAAATTTGACCCACTTACCAATGTCCGATTGAGCTGAAATTTGGAATTCACCTTTAGTTCCGATGACAATGCAATTAAATATATAATCAGTATAGTTATCAATTCAGAATTCTTGCAAATTTTCAAGTACTATATTCTTGTTTTGTTGTGATGGTTACTTGACACTTTGTCAATGTAGGTAGGTACCATAAAGTTATAATCAGCGAGCATTCAGCGAGCGCAATCTTCATAGAGTGCGTGTCAGATAACTCTGCGACTGGGGCGTTTATGGCGCTAGTTACTGTACATTATTTTGTTCTAAGCTTATGGAAAATATTAGTATTCGATTTTGACCCCGCGCAGACTTATCTGGCGCACTCCCTAAATTCAACTAGTAATAGAACACACGTCCCAACCCGACAGCCGATTTGAATTGGTTATTTGAGAAAGAACATGAGTCCATGTCACATAATTGCTATGGAGACAAAAAAACAGTCTGTTTGAAAAGTATGCTATAATATACTATTTACATAAATTTGAGATTATCAATAGAATATTTTATAACGAGGGACTAAACGAAGCCATTATATACCAGAGGTGGTTTGGCTCCCGAGCGTGCGAGGGAGTCAATGAAACCGAGGGTATATTAAGTTGGCGTTTAGTCTCGAGGTGCAAACTGTACTTTTCACTTCGAGTGCGAGAAAACTAGTCAATTTAGTACAAAAACATTTAACAAATTCTGACATTTTCGCGGTCAGTAGTAGTAGTAGTAAAAATATTCGCCCTTTTGTAGGACAGGCCAAGACATTTAGCCATACTGCCAATTATTGAGTATTATTTAATTGTTATAGTTTCTTATGTTTTCATAAGAATGTAGGTGTGTTACATTCCAGTGCTCCTTGGAGTTTTTGGCGTCAAGTGTGTCAAGCCAACCTTCTCGATAATTCTTGCTGAGGTTAGTCACCACACCACTATAATAAAACACTCGGCATCACTTTACCGAGATAGCGCCTATTTTAATCATTCTACATATCGTTCAGTTGCGTAGACACTTGGGGCACAAAAACCACACCTATCTTGAGTCACAAAATCCACTATGAAACAAATTGCGATTAATTAAAATATCCACTCAACCTAACCCGCCAAAATGGCGCCAAAAACTTGCAGTAAGTTTTTTCCGCTAAACCAGTCATAAATTGATAATTTAAAACACATGGCGCCACCTTCATTGCGGAAAAACCATGAAACAAAAAACATCTTAACATTTTCGCAATGAAGATGGTCCACACTTCACAATTAATAGTATATTCACTGGCTGTTTGAGTTTATCTAATGTCACATGAAGGAAATTAAAAAAGTAATTACATTTTACTCCCTAGGGACTAAAGTGGTTATTTAGTCCCGCTTCGTAGGGCTATATTTGCGTACTTTTAGAGCATGAGAAGTGAAAATTATTATTATTTATATTAAAACATTAATTTAAAGTCCCTGGACTTAGGCTTTTTCTCAATTACTTAAAAAAATGGCATTTAATTAAAAATGAAGTTTCCCTGTCAGTTACAGGCTACTCAAAATGGTTTTGAAGAATTTTTCGTCATTCTTTTATGACAGGTACCGTTCAATTTTTTTCAAATCCAAGACCTTTTTTTGTTAATAGGTCTTTTTCTTTACGAGCCCGTTGCATTGCATTGGCAAATCCAGGTGATTTCTGTGGGTATTTGATAAGAAAAAGTGATGTGATACAAGGCCTTGTTCAGTGATGTGATACAAAGCCTTGGCCAAGACCAGATTTGGTGTAGCTTTTTGATTTTTTGATTTGATTTAATTTTGATTTGGTACGAACGTGTGTAGCACGGATTATATTTGCTTTACAGCAAAGTTCGTCCGCACCAAATCGGCGGTTAGGTCTGGTCTGGACGTGTGTAGCGGCTATAAGAACGAACGAACTATAAAAAAAAGGAAAAAACGCGAATTTGCTATATTCAGACCCTATGTGTCACTTTGCACATAAATAGTTCACTAAAGTCAACGACAGATGGCTCCAAGTTAATACAACCATAGTCTACCTACAGAAAAGAAGAAACCTTTTTTTCTTTATGTACTATGTTTATCAACTTTGATAGAAACTTAAATGTGTCTTGTTCTTTAGTATTTATTTTTGAAATACGTACTAAAATTTACAACTGAAAATCAGCGTTTGCTTGCGTTGCAAGACAAGTAATATGACGCTGAGCTGCGACCATTGAGTACTGCTGCGGCACGGCACACACACATTTTTATTTTGAACTTTTTGTCTTATTGGGTCTAATTTGTGTTTTCTATTCTTGTTCGTAATACAGTGCTTCCTTCTTTTATACCTATGTGAATATGCCTTGTATTTAATGAATATGTGTGTCTGTAGTAAGAATCTACAATCTCTATTTGGTGGTAAAATATATTTGTGTGTTTGCAGACTTGATGCAGTTGAAGAGCTAGACTGTAATAAATTAACTGGCAAACGACCATGCAATAATTATGCATTAAATGAAATGAAGCAACTTAGAAACACGTCCAATAATAACTAAAAATACAAAAATAAATTATATTAAAAAAACCTTTTATTTAAAATCAAGCTTTTATTCAAATGTCCTAAAAAGAATAAAATAAACTTTGTATCAAGTCAAATCGAACAAATTTATTACATTAAACAATTTATTTGTTTTAAAAGCTTGTCGCGAGATTTTATTGTTACTGGGCTTGCACTAAACACAAATGCTTTAACTTATATTTGACATATGAAATTAAATAAAGCGACAAGCTTTTAAAACAAATAAATTGTTTAATGTAATAAATTTGTTGGATTTGACTTGATACAAAGTTTATTTTATTCTTTTTAGGACATTTGAATAAAAGCTTGATTTTAAATAAAAGGTTTTTTTAATATAATTTTTTAACATTATCTTTCATCTAATGAGTTATCCCTAGAGTGCTATAACAAAAACGTTTACCGTGTTACAAAAGCTGCTCAATCTTTTTAACACATTTAAAATTTAAGTGTCAATGTTAAAAAACTTATAGGTATCAAATGAAAGAGGATCGTTATTTAGACACAATTACCTCATTTGGGCGGCTCCCTAGGGGTACGGGTTCGGTGCTCGTCATCGGTCGTTGATGAAAGTATTAATTAAAAGGTGCGCAGGATTCGATGCCCCGCGGCGTCAGGTCCTGCGCAGCATGGGGCGGGCCGGTGGACTGGGTTGGGGTGGGACTGTCTGCGGATATTATGAGGACAGTCCTAGTGATAGCACTGTGTCTGCCATAAAAAAACGATCAGTAATTTTTTTTTCATCTACTTATATTTTTAAGATTTTGGCAAATACCTAAGTACTTACTTAATTTTCAATATTTTCAACAATTAAAGTTGCATAGTGAATGCAAATAAGTAAAAATAGGGGCAATAGACGTCGAGTTGCGGAAACCGCCCGTAATGTTAAGAAGAAGTAAAAATAATCTGAAATTGCAATTATTTCATCTTTATCGATTGTCAAATATCTCTATAAAATAAGGTCTTATCGTTCTCTATGCCAAAATCGACACCCGTGTGGAAAATCAAGAGACTTTATAACAGCTCTACCACAAAGTAACTACGCGGGCGGTGGCTTTACTTTCACTTTTATAATATTCGTATAGACAGTTTACATTATGATTGCTCGTTGTTCCTATTTATTTATTGTCTCAAGAATTTATAACTGCCTCATTGAAAATTTGTTCAAAATTTTACACACAATACCTCTTACTAATAATCGTGGTGTAAAGTTACACCAGGTGTAAATCTGTTGTCACTTATGTTGTCTAAAATGATGACAGAGACAACAACAGATTTTCACCAGCCCCCCTAGACAAGTGGCTTTCTATTATCAATATCGCCAGTAGAATAGAAAGAAAATGTATGGGATTGACATTAGCGATCGAAATGTCACGTGACCGCTAATATGAATCCCATACATTTTGTTTTGTTTCTATTCTACTGGCGATATCAATAATAGAAAGCCTACAGGGGCAGGTGTAACTATACACCACGTTTGTTAGTAAGGGGTTTAGTATCGGACACACCTTGAGAATATCCTGCATTCCTCACAAATTAAAGACATACTACGTAGTGACTGAAATAAATGATATCATTCCTCAATTCCACAAATTGATTTAGAATTTATTTGGCCGTGTCGGATGGCGCATTATAGCCGCATGTTTGACGACCGATTCATTACATAGCTGGTTAACTAAATAATATTGTGGTTTTGGAACTGTCATTGTTATTTTTGGAGTCGTTAACGACCTCAAATACTTACTAATATGCTAGCAATTGCTTCCGACTTCGCTCGCGTAGCAACGCTATCTAAATCTACTTTTAAAATGATTTTTAAGCTATTGCATAGCTTTTATCGCGGGCTTTGAGCGCGGCTACCGAATCAAGAAATTCCGTAACGAAAAAACCTAACACCCTAGGAGGTTAACAAAACATTGTTTATCTCTTTTTGACAATAGGGGTTTACATATATTTTGTCTCTTACTAACATTGTTTTATTAAAAAGAGATGAATATACAAAAAACCTGTTGTTAAAAAAAGATAAACGTATTTTTCTCTTTTTGGTAATCAAAAAGAGAATGTGTTTATTTTTATATAGGTCAAATTCGAATACTAATCTTTTCCATAAGTTTTTAAACAAAAAAATGTACTGTAACTAGCGCCTAAAACGTGAAGCACTGGCTGAAACAGAAATAATAATAAAAATAAGAAAAAGCAGTAATCTCAAAATTATGTCAAATTAATGTCACATCTGTCAATCTCGAATTTTTATGAAAAAGTTAGCTGCTAAAATAATATATTTTTGTAAAAGCAGTGCGATAATATGTTGAAAACATTGTTGAGGCAAGAGTGTGTTGGTGAATCCGTGTAATAATTAAGTACCTACAATAGTCACACATATTACTGATGACGATGATTTAAAATCACAAATTCTGGAAGTTGCACAGACCTAGATGTTATTGTTGATCTCAAAAGACGAGCTGGCCTAACCTAACCAGATCAGCCTTTGAAAAGCTAACGAAGATAATTATATGGAAAGATCGCCGCATAATCAATAACACGCAAGGTTCGATACACGAAAAGCTGACTATTTCCTATCTTCTTAGGTATATGGAGCTGCAACATGGAAGCTCCAACAAAAGTACCACAAGAAGATTGAGATGTGGTGTATGATGATCAAACGGACTGCTCGTCACACAAATGTTTACACTAAAAAGGAGCTTCGGATCAAACAAAGACTTTCGACGATTGTGCAAGTGCGAATTCCAAGAATGTTTGGACTTATCATCTATAATGCAAGCTCCTTGGAACGATTCGATTGAAGAAACAAGGAAGAGTCAACGTTTTCGCGGCTGATCACCCACAAGATGATCAAGTCCTTATCAAGTCCACAACCAAGTGTGCCCTTACAGAATGCACTCGCAGTGCCACAAATAGAGAGATATACCTAGAGGAGCATCGCTGCAAAAGCCGCTACCAACTTAGCGGACCATGACCACAACCACTCCGTCAACCTTAGTATTAGAAAGAAGATGTATATAATAAATACAAACATATATAATTATATATACAATAGGTAATAAAAATCCAAATCAAAACTGGGTGTTTTATTTTTATCGCCAACTACTTAAAATCACTAGAACTACGATGGCTGTCCTTTCGCTAACTCAAATGAGAGTGGAAATTACCATAGGGCCAGCTGGCAGCTGGGTAGCTTTAGTACAGGCTATTATGTTGACACCAATTTACAGAGAGCAGCACTGTCGACAAGATGGCGGACATTCAAAAAATTGGACTTTTCTTAAAAATTTAGCAACTAATCGGGACATTTTGTATGGAGAGTCGAAATATTTTTTTCATTTCCTGATGGCCTGAAGCCATGTTTAAAGTTTTTGCAACGGTGCCCCTAACACCTTGTATACCTATATAATAAATTCACTAGCTGACCCGGCAAACGTTGCTTTGTCATATAAATTACTTAGCTTTCCGCCCGCGGCTTCGCCCGCGTGGACTACACGACGTTATCCCGCGGGAATGATATAATTTGCCGGGATAAAAAGAACCCTTGATCCTCTCCAAGCTATAAAGTATCTGTGTCCCAAGTTTCAGCCAAATCCTTTCAACCGTTTTTGCGTGATTGAGTAACAAACATCAAAACATCTAAACATCTAAACTTTCACATTTATAATATTAGTAGGATAGAGTACTTCGTATCACCATTATTAGACAGATGACAATAAATAATCACGAAGCACAGCCGTCTCTATCGTCTTCTAGACGATAGAGATGGCTGTGCACGAAGTAGACTTACGTGACAGATAAGTCTGCGCGCATGTGCGTCTGGGGCATTGTTGGCTCTAGCTACAGTACATTTTTTTTGTGCTCATCTTATGGAAAAGATTCCTACCTATTCGATTTTGACTGCGCGCAGACGCGGAGGCAGCCATGGAATAAATTACAGTTTGGTATCGTACGACCATGAAGCTCGACTTAATACTGAGTTACCTCAGAGTATTAAGTCAAACTTCATGCGTACGACAGTCAGAACTATTATCCATACAAAATTACCATTTTTATTTTATAATTATTCGTAATAAAAAGAAGCCTCTGTTACTCTTCAGCTTCCAAACTATCCCCATAGGTACCAAAAATCACGTCGATCAGTTGCTCCGTTTTGGCGTGAAAGATGGACAAACAAACAAATAAACAAACAAACAAACACACTTTCACATTTGTAATATTAGTATGGATTCTTCATCTATACTAAGAGGAAAGATTTGTTTGTTTGTTTGCATCGAAACTACTGGACCGATTTAGAAAATTCTTTTACCATTAGAAAGCTACATTCTTCCCAAGTGACATAGGCTATATTTTATCCTGATATTCCCACGGAAACGGGTGCCACGCGGGTGAAACCGCGAGGATCCGCTATAGTTATGTATAAAATAGAAACCATTAAACCAAGCACGTGTACTATTTAGTAGGTAGGGCAGAGGTACCCTTTGTGGCCACTTTAAGGATTTTTTGACTTTTAAGCACTAAGTACTAAATGGTCTTAGGTATTTAAGACACAAATTATATCTTAAAATAAAGATAATTTATCTAAAGTCTGTTCGAATCCAATTTGGAAAAAATGTAAACAAACCTGTTCCATTAAAAATTCTCACACTTTCGGCCACTAAATGGATTTAAAAACACATTCATTAGTAATTAGAAGGTTTCAACTTATATCTCACTAATTTGTTCCAAAGATCGTAGTATGTTTATTATTTTTTAAATTTATTTGAAAATTTTAAGAAGAAAAGTGAGGTTATTTAACCAAGCAAAAATCTTGTATTATCTGTGATCACCATGGTGATCGCATAGTGCTTGACGTAATGTCTATCAGATAATTCAATTATTAGTTCAACTATATCGATTATTAATCGATGTTATATAATCGAAGATAAAATATCTCTGTCTTGATAAAAATTATCACAAAAATCACAAATATAAAAAAAAATATATTCTCGGGTCCGTTAGGGCTGGGACATAGCGGAATTCCGTGCGCATAATTTGCTGAAACGATGTCATTGCTACTTTATCGTAAGTAGAGTCTTATGAATATGATTCAGAAATTTATTGTACTTTGACTTTAAATTTGAAAATATTTTTTTCGCTATTTATCAAGTAGGATAAATACAATTTCTAACGAGTGAGAATCGAGTCCGTGATCAGCAGCCGCGATCGAATCGCGATAACTATCACGCGTGTAACGTTTGCCATTAAGTTAGCAACACTGTCGTCGATACGACCCGACACGACACGACGCATTACCATTTTTTTCGGTAATTATCGATTGTTCACATTGGACCGATTACCGATAAAAAACCGATTACCGATTACCGTTTTGCATACCCTAGCATCCGCCATACTGTTTATCTGTTGATCAACCACATAGTTTATGACACTTTAAATACATAGATAAATAGTCAACTGAGCTTTTCATAATGTATACAATTTGGTGGATTCGTAGATAGATGGCGATGTAAGACACTTCCTGCGAGCTTGCCTTTTGTCTTACTAGATGGCGCTGTAATATAATATTTAGTAGAATAAGCTTTCTTATTAAATTTAAAAAAGCAATCTTATTAAATTTCAAAATAGTCTACAAAAAGAAATCACTTAATATAGTAGGATAACAATTTAATAAAGCAACATACTTTGAAATTAAGAATTTATTTTCTTTAAACATTAAACTTCTAAGTTAGAATACAAAATATAAACCAACCGATAATAATAACTATCACATAGATTCATCAAAACAATAACACACTTGGTGTTCGCGAGAACACCTTCGATAGCTCACGAGCGTTAGTCTTTTCGTTTTTAATTATATTTTTGGTAGGATGACAGGATAGTTTGATCTCCCTATGAAGATAATTCCTGTGCCACTATTATGCACTCCGAGTTTCCAAATAATGTAGAAATGTCACTGATAACCGATGAGTTTGTACAGTAATAACACCAATAAATCAATGCATATGGAAAATCAGCATTTGCAGCCGAATGTAGTAGTAGACCGATCACACGCATAATATCTTCGCCCGCGGCCGACCGAATACTGGTGGCCGACGACTGCTGCGCCCGTCACAGCCGGGTCGCGGATTTGCGGATTACCCACATATTAAGAAAATACTATCCTGCCTGGGCAGTGCAGCAGTCTCTCCAGAGGTGCCAAATAGACTACAGGTACATCGAGGTGCTGAGGACCGACGATCTAGTCAAGGTCGCGGGAAGCCGCTGGATGCGGGCAGCGCAGGACCGATCGTTGTAGAGATCCTTGGGGGAGGCCTATGCCCAGCAGTGGGCGTCGCACGGCTAAAATGATGATGATGATTATGTACCGGGTTCTTTATTTTGTTTTAATATTTATAATAATTTTGTGATGGAAAGTGATCTTACATAATATGTATTATGTTAAAGTCACTTTTCAATTTGTTATGTGATGATGATGATGTGTTTGTGTGAAATTAAAAAAATCCCGCCTGAAAGCTACTTATAGGGCTCGTGGTTTTTTACTAAGTATTACATTTTTCCTATACTTACAAAATTACATTCTGAATGCATAAAAATAATTTAAAATCTTAATTTTTACTCGGTTCAATATAAGCCTTTTATTTCTCTATAATCGCGATGAACACCGTCATCTCTCGAGGCTTGAGAAGTAATAAACTAAAAACTCATCACTAACGCGAAGCTCCAACATAATAGCATTCAATTAATCGAATCGAAGCAATCAAATTATTTATCGATTTATAAATGGTATAATTTTTACCACATCACTAAATAGTCTATGGTCAGAATAATGGCGTCTTTGTTTACATTTTTTCCAAATTGGATTCGAACAGACTATACCTTTAAAGGTACATTATTCAAATTTATAAAAGTAAAATAGTTTTTTTTATATTACACACAATGTGTGAGAGGTGCCAAATGTACCGGTTTTGGCCACTTACTGATAGTTAAACTTTTGTAAGTATTGCGAAAAATCAAAACTAAGTATACTAAGACTTTGTCCGTAAAAATTACTCTTTTTAGACTCGCCCTTTGTCAGGAAAGAAATGGAAATCAAATGGAATGGATTTGTCAGGAAATTTCGGGAAAGAATGCTCTTGTTCTGGCTCTAGCACTTTGATCGATTGGTGTAAATCAGTCTTTAAATGAGTGTCAGTGACTGAGCATACATTCTGCTGTTTCGTTACCGACGGTTTGTGAATAAGGTGGCTGAAAGAGTTTGAATCAGCAAAAAGTCTTTATAGTGCTCTCCTGCATGCATTGAAGCATGCTAGTACAAACATAACTGTTATTGTGGTATTTTGAATACAAAATAATGAAGTAAATCTATTCTGCTATATATCTTACGAAACATTTAAATGTGATGTGTATTGAGGCACCTTCAAACGTCACAGAGCAGATGGAATACAATTAAATAACCTTGCCAAGTTCTCTAATAATAATTACGTACTCACGAATTATTGCATGATGAATGTTCAATTCTTTAAGGTAATTAAATCTGACCTTAAATTATTTATATTATAGTTAGGTAGGTATTTCTCGCCAGAGGCTGCCCGCGACATATCGTTCGCGTGGATTCTTCTGTTACGATTCAAGGCTATTTTTAAAAGGAAAATAATTTTTCCAACTGTTATTTAAATATTTGGTATGTTATTATGATCAGTTGAAAAAAATATTTGAGCAGTTTCTTTAATTTTCGGGTGGTTTTAAATTTACTATAGCTGGTAAAACATGAATAGTATAAAAATAAAATTTTGCGGTTAATTCATCCTACAATGAAGACTCAAAAATTGTTCGAGCCGTGTAATAAATGAATGGACAGTGAAATGATGGAATGGGCAGTTAGATACATAATTCGGCAGTTCACGGTGAGCAATTATTATTTCTAGAGTTTTTACTTTTTTATTTTAAAAGTTAGATGTGAGCAAGTTTGCCGGAAGTCCTGTAGAACACGTGATAGGTTAGATTTTTTTGGTGAAAATAATAAACCTAGTGCGGGTTACAGGATTCATCTACCTACCAAGATTCATAGTTTATAGAATTGCTTAGGATGAGATTTCTTACCGACAAATTCCGTTTTATTACTGCCCACACGTAACCGCTCGTTTAATATTTTTTACCGCTCATTTAATTATTTTCCTGCTCAATTATTTATTTACTAATCCATTTCATTATTTTTTATTACTCATTTTTGTTTAGGTACTTTACTGCTTAGTTTTAACTGCTGAACTAGTTATTAAACATGCCATTTATAATTTTTAACTTACCAAAACTGCTATTTACAACTGCCTCTTTAAATCAGTGCCTTTTTAAAATAGTTACTTAGGTACCTATCTTCTTTATCCATTAGTTCCATAACGGAGTAACACTTAGCTTTCATCATACCTGATGTTAAAAGAAGATAAGGAACTGCCTATCATATTTTTATAAACACAACGTTGTTTGGTGCCAGACTTTGATAAGATGGTGGTAGCTAGCCAGTCGGACTTAGAACATGTCCTAACACCAACCAAACTGAATACAATATTTAACCCCTATGGGAATTTTAATCAGGACCTCAGGGTCTAATACCGTTTGGTGTGTTCCACTAGAAGAGACACAGAGGCGGTTAACTTACTTACTCTGCTGGCTCAGCGTCCATGCTACAGCTAAAAGCTATAAAAGCTATATACCTAAGCTATGTATGCTGTTGTGCTATTCTCTAAGATTCAATCACAGATCTGTGGATTCAATCAACAAACTCGACGTTCTTTTTCGCTTGACTTTCACTTGTTTATTGTGAATTTTGACTTAAAAGAATCGAAGTGAACGACGATGTGACGGTGAAACTTCGTTAGAAAGAATCACACCCCTGTATATAGCTGAAGGCTGAAAGAAATTCTTTAGGCTAACAGATACAAAAAAAGAGACCATGTGTACCATACCATTGAGTTCCGTCACAACTGTTTCAAATAGTTTCAGTAAACCGTTTTGATTTATTCCGCTATTATTGTTTTTTTATAATTCTATATATCATTGTCTGTATAGGTACGTAAATACTTTTAATTACCTTCATCGATTTTTTTTTGCTCAAAAATTACATTTTATTTACTTACATTATTATTTTAAAAAATACCTTGGCTTACCTTGACATTCCCCGCGTGAATCTTTCCAGAAACCTCAAATACAACTTTAAACCCTCATTATCAACATGAACCCATTACTCTAAACTTATGTAATCTGTCACATAACATTTAATGCACTGCTTGTTTACTCACACACTGTAACAATTAAAGTTATCAATGGAAACTAGATGGATAGGAGCTCAAAGAAACCGCAGGTCATTAGAACGGAAGCTGTGCCAATAAGATACATCTATGGCAAAGGGCACAGCTTTGCTTAAAGCCGACAAGGAAACTTAAACCTTATTGAACAAATATTAAAAGTCTGTTTTGTGGTTTATGTGTTTTACAATATACAATTTCGGCCAAGAAGTTGTGTTGTATTTTCCATTGAGATTTGATTTGACACAGGTCATTAAATGCACACTTGTTTCGATTTTAAAAATTCTGATTTAACCGTCGTTGGTTTATTGGTTGGTTAATGCACGTTATTGGTTTTAGTATGGGTTAACCAACGGTTAATGTTGCCGACTGTTCTGTTGGTGAACTCGGGCCTTACTGTTTAAATTTTTTTCATCATCATTGGATCAGATCTTATAAAATATAAAAGCAGTCAACATTTTCCAACCGATTTCGGAAAACAAATTACCTACACAACTTAATAGCAGAAGTTGTGATGTCATAATACATTTTATAGTAACATAATATTATTATAACAATTCACGTATTAGGCTTAAAGTGTTATAATTGCATAAGTTATCGCCCTTAAAAAAACATAGATTAGATTGAATTGAGATAGATTGAAAAAGTTTTACAAACTTTTTCCTTTAAAAGCTTATAATTAAAGTAATTAAGTTATAATAACTACAGTCAGTTTATAGTACATAATTGATAAATTAATGCCCGTCACGTATGCACATACAAGTATATTTAATTCCGTTGCATGTTGCAACGAACTACAAATTGGGTTCGTGTCTGCAGCCATGCCTCGTTAATCGGACATGATCGATATCCTATATCGATTTTTATCACGAAATTAATGGACAGTAGCGGGTAATCATTAATCAATCGTTAATTAACTCTTGTGTGCAAAACACATTCGCACTCTCAATTAACTGAAGATCTGTGAAGATAAAATGCAAATTTCTGCAGCCACGGCCATCTTTTACAGTTCCCATCCTTTTCTTTCTTTGCTTTCGCTGCATAAAGCCATCCCTTTTCACGCAGGTATTTTTGACAGAGCGCCCCTTAGCTTCTCCAGATTATTTTTGACACCTCTGGACATCTCTTTCACACCTACGTAATTACGAGTTTCTTTCTCCTTTTTTCAATAATAAAGTTCAGAAATAAACAGAATGTGGGTTTCTCATAATATACATGTTCGTTCGGATGCGAATGTTCAGTCGTTATTTTTCGTTGTGAATTAATCGAATTGATTACTTTTTCTTTGTTCTGCTCGAAGGGCACTCGTTAAAGCAGTCGGGGAATGTAATTATTTCATTATTTAACACTTTGGATGAATGTTAATGGAAATGTTAACCTGTGGTTTTCGTTTTGTTCTTATCTGTACCATCTTTGTCGAAGGAGACAAGTATTTTTTATTTGGTATTCAGCTTATTAATTTGAGCCCTCATTATTATTTATTGAAAACAAACATGAGTAACAAAAAGACCGGGTGCTTCTTTAGACACAATACATTTTCTGAATCATCATTATATTATATTGCTCGGAAATCTAGCTAGACTCACAGTTAGGTCTAACTAGGTCGTTTTGAATGAACAAGTGTCTCAATGGGCATTTATTATCTGTTATTGAATGGGCATGATTAATAATAATAATATAAATAATTAACGTCGCTATCAACACTGCACAAATCATTACGGCCGTCTTATGTTTTATTGTCCAATTAAATTTGTCGGGATGTGTTGATGCAGTAAAGAGATAAGAAAACATACCTAATAGAAATGGAGGAGAACATAATAAATATACATACATATACCTACTTTTAAAGCTTATTTCTTTTTTTTTAATACCAGAATTAACAGCCATTTCTCTGTAAGTATTATCTTCTAACAGCCCATATTATTTTACTTTGCCCTGTAGGGTTAGCATGCGCAACATGATATAATTTTCAGGGAGGTATTTCTCGCCCAAATTCAACTGGCCCGCATTTTTAACCGACTTCTAAATCAAAAAGGAGGAGGTTCTCTATTCGTCTGTATGTGTTTTTTTTTTATGTCCACCGATTACTCGAAGACGGCTGAACCGATTGGAATGGTTCAAACGTTATTACATCAGGTTGGTTTCCAAGTTGGTCCCATTTTTTGAAATTTTGAAATCGGTTCAGTAGTTTTCAGGAAATCTTGAAAATACTGTCGTTTTCGTTACCACTTTATGTGAATTTAATACGTATCTTTAGGCATAACTCCTTTGTTTATAAACCGATTTAGATGATTCTTGTTTTGTTAAAAAGGGGATACCTCAAGGTATATTGACTTCGAAAAAGGAGGTTTTCAGTTTGATCACATACCTATTTACCAGAAAACACGTAAATTACCTGCACGATCCACTAAAAAGAGTAAAATAAAAATTATTTTTATAAAAAAATTAAAAACCGCCTTCAAAAAAACCACATCAAAAAGTAAGAAATAATTCCTCACCAAATAAATAACGTAAGTACTTTGAAGTCGGGCGGGACTTAACAAAAACAACAAAAAAATGAACATGTTACACGCCCGACTTCAAAGTACTTACGTTATTTATTTGGTGAGGAATTATTTCTTACTTTTTTGATGTGGTTTTTTTGAAGGCGGTTTTTGTTTTTATTTTTATAGGACACAGTTCTAACCTAACCTAACCATTTTTGTTGTAATCATTTAAAATACAAATTATTATAAACTTAAGTTCATTTGGTTAGGTTAGGTTAGAACTGTGATCTAAAAAAACAAAAACAAAAATGCGGGCCAGTTGATTTCGGGCGAGATAATACCTTACCCATAATTTTGCCGACTCTCATTCGATACAGCATCGCGTGTCGCTAGCTAGCTTATCTCAGTGATTAGTATACGGGACAAAATCACTTTGGCAGTCACAATAATAGAATCAACCAAATATTTGTGGTGCGCATGCTAGGTCTACTAAAAGTGTTTTGATATTTCACTGAATCTATTATTAAGGTTAAAATAATTAAAAACCCTAAATAGCCAAAACCAAAAATTCTTATTTTATTTGCCTGCCTCTCAATGCTTAAGGTCTTAAGAGGAGTGAGTGACCTTGACGATTTGGAGCTCGCATATTCTATTGCCGACGTCGCCGCCATCTAGCGGAAATGTTCGGTACTGCTAAGAATAGTTCAATGACTAGTTAAGTGCAGAGGGAATAAGTATTATGTTCTGGAATACTGCCTATTTTAGATGCGCATCACCGAGTCATGCGTGTCTTCCTTCGGTATATTGTGGACGCCAAGACAATTCGTCGGCCGAAATTCATATTACTTACATACAAGCTTTTACTTAACCTACCCATTTAGTATGTATGTATGTATGTAAAGCATGACCAGAAAATGAAAAAGGAAATGTAGCGAAAAACTTTTTCTATTTTGCCATTTTGTAACAGTGAGGAGGTGAAAGGTTTTTATTTTTTCTAGTCAGGCTTTAAGTATATTAAAATTTAATAAATCGTAAGTGGCGGATTTTGTTTTTTTTTTAAATCCCTTTAGACTGTTCTTTAGGTTTAGAAGTGTTCCACGTTATGTAGGAACCGGCCAAGACTTTACGTACTCCAATTTAAGAACTATAAAACAGTGGTACCAGTGCGTACTAGCTAGCTTTGATATGTTAGTTAAAAATGTGTACCCACTTACGTATAAGTAATAATAGTTTTTATAAATTCAATTGACGAGCTTGTTATGTATGTTTTTTCTAACGTAATGTACCTACATTTATATTTGGCGGGTACAGAGCGAATCTTCGATTAGGAAAAAACCGGCCAAGTGCGAGTCGGACTCGCGCACGAAGGGTTCCGTACCATCAAAAAAATTACGTTTGTTGTATGGGAGTTCCCCTTTATTTATTTTATTTTAATTATTATATTACTTTTGAAGTGAATAAGTGTATAAGTAACTAAATATTCTATGAATATATCAAGCTTCTACCTGCTGCAGTTATTAATGTCGAGCAGAAAACGGCAAATAAATCCTGTTTGTTGTATGGGAGCCCCCATTAATTAATTATTTTATTTTGATTTACTTATTTATTTTTAAAGTGAAAATACAATCACATATTCTGTGAATAATTCAAGCGTCTACCTATTGCCGTTATTAATATCGAGCAAAAAACGGCAAAAAAATCACGTTTGTTGTATGGGAGCCCCCTAAATATTTATTTTATTCTGTTTTTAGTATTTGTTGTTGTAGCGGCAACTGAAATACATCATCTGTGAAAATTTCTATCTATAGCTATAGCTATCTGGCTATCATAGTTCATGAGATACAGCCTGGTGAAGTCTCAGTAATAGGGTCCCGTTTTTACCCTTTGGATACGGAACCCTAAAAACTACGCAGCCCACGAGAACGGCAGAAATTGTACCTATGTGTACCTTCGATGTACCCCAAGAATATATCTTTGTTTTAATAAATCAATGAAACCTACGGGCTAATAAATCACTAAGCTATTCTACCACAGAGTGTGCGTTACTCCAGCACGAAAGAAGCTTCTAAAGGGAAACGAGTTAACTGAACAGTTCGTGCTTAAATTTAGTGCATCTACACTTATACTATACTTATTACTTTTATATTAGGGGAAAGGTGTCCAAAATGATCCCCCTAAGGGAAATCGGTTACTGTATCCAAAATATTATAGTAAAAGCAAACATTGAAAAAGTTTTGGGTAAGTCATTTAAGTATTGTTTGTTATACTGGCATGCCATTATTGCAGTTTGGTTTTATATCTTTAGATTTATTAGAGATTTTCCAAACCTCCAATAAAGGATCATTTTGTACACCTGGGTGTCTAAAACGATCCCATACTATCTTGTTTGGTTAACCCATACATTTTTGGTTCAATATATTTTATGTGCTCAACGAGTTCTCTCTCATGCTTAGTAAACACCGTTTGTTTACTGTCCAAACTGCACAAACTGCCTTTTTGTTTTTAGAACCATTACGGGTACAGAAAACTGTCTTGTCGTACAGAAACCTCACTCCCAGTTTTGTCGGTAGGTTTTCTTTGAATGTACGTGGCATGATCTGTAAAAAGTACAAATAGGTAGGAATACAATAAAAAACATGACTGATTTTAAATTGTTTTTCAAGTTTGGTGAAATTATTCCTGGGATCGTTTTATTACTACTAAAGGGGATCGTTTTACCCCGAATGTTGAATTTACAAGAATTGTCGAAGTTTGACCTCAAAACATTATCTTGGTGAGATCAAAACGAGTTTCAAATGTTACTGAATATCAATTAAAACTACCAGGAAAACTTTCATTCACATATCCACAAAAGAATTTCAACAATTTAACTTTGATTGCATGCTTATCTTAGATCGAAGACAGGTATTTTAAATTTTTTGCAATAAATCGACGCACTGTACTCACACCGCCATGACACTTTATTGGGCTACTGAGTGAAGTATAGGGAAGACGTTAGCCAATAAATCGCAAAGATGGCACTAGTATTTTCGTTGAAACTGTAGGGAATCATTTTACCTCGAGGGATCATTATGTACAGCTTTCCCCTATATATAATAATAATAATAAGAGAAAAGATTTGTATGTATTCATGTATGTAACGAATAAACTCAAAAACGACTGGACCGATTTCAACAATTCTTTCACTTTTAGAATGCTACATTATCCCTAATTAACATAGGCTATAGAATATTTTTAAAAGAGTTAGGGATCAGATAGAGAGATTCCGGCAGTTAGAAATAAGATAGCCAGTTCCTCAGTAAAGGAGGATTCCGGGAGTAGTGCCGTTCCACCTTCAGCCTTATCATCACTTAACATCAGGTATGATGAAGACTAAGTGCTACCCCGTTGTGGATTAAAAATTCTTAATATTTCTTTTCTTGGTTGAATGTGTTTTACACATTCAACCATAAAGTTTCGCGGTAGCCCTCCAGGGATCGAACCCGGGACCTTTAGAGATAGCGGCACCTTGAAACCGGCGCGTACACCACTAGCGCGGCCACGGAGGTCTTCTAATAATAATATATTAATATATACCTAGTAATATTATGAATATAACTAAAATAGGATGGGAAGGTATTTTGCATGGCTAAAACTACGATTCTGCGGTGAAGTATGCATATTAATTTAAGAAAAACTCCGAAGAGATTTTAAATCATTTATTATACACTAGCGACCCGGCCATGCTTCGCACAATCCTTTGAACAATTTGTTGGTGTACGTTTCACTACTCGCGTTTGGAAATATTTTTCATCAAAATGCTTACTGCATATAATCAATTTAGTCCATGTGTTTCTGGTATCCAAGGTAGTATGAAATCTGAAAGATACTTATATTACTAATGATAGTATAGGTACCTATTCTAACAGTCAAAAACTGATACCTATGGATCAGTTAAGTATCTTTAATGGGATTACATTCCCAGGTAATTCATATCTAAACGTAATATAGGTACTTTAATAACAGTACCTAATACATATTCGTTTACCGCGTGAAAGACAGTGGACACGAAATATCGATAACTTGATACAGCCCTAGTGTAAAACGAAAATTATTTCTTTACACAAAATATTCGTAAATTCTGCTTTATGTGTAATCAATATTTGCTTGTTACATAAATAAATGTTTATTGAAGAGCATTAACACACTTCGTGCTTTAAATTCGAAGCGCATTAGCAAAAATAAACCTTAGGAAGGGAGGTGTCGGTTTAGAATAATTTACCTGAGAAATGAACATTTTGCGGGGTTATTTCATTGTGTTGTACAACAATCAATAACTGAGCAAGTCACCATGTTTCTATCACACTTTTGGCTAAAAATATCTAAGATTGCACGTAAAATCCGAAAAAAAATACAATACCTAAATTCTCAGCGTGCTGATAAGTGCTGACGAACTGTCAAACAGTAGCCAAAAACGGTTCTGTTACGTCGCATCACGCATCTCCTTTTATCTCACAGCGTTGTTGCTAGTGACATCCCGCTCGCTCAGCCCTTTGTTTCTCTATTCGGATAGGTATATTAACTTTATGGTCAAAATACGACCAAAATTTTTGGACTGCCCATAGTAAATCAATCACTTGATCAGTCCGATTTGTATGAAGAGTCAATTTTTTTTTGTCATATTTCGATTTGACTTATGTTTCTAGGAGAAAGTTGTTCACTTACCGATTCAATCTTAAAAATTTGTGCACTGATTAAAAAGTTATCGTGTATAAACTTATAATTTACCCCAAGAGGCATACTTTTCTATGCCCTACTTACCTCCCAATACCATTTTTGAGGTATTGTATGCCGACTAAATTAAGAGGTAAGAATTTCTAAGAATAATGAATCAGACTATCTATTTCAATATTAATGCACTATTTACCCATACTGACCAATAAAAATATGAAAACGCATGAAAAGAAACGAACGCGACTGTATGTTTTTTTTTTACGAAATACAAATATTTTGTTGTCATTCCGCTTTGTTCGGTTTATCAACTCGTTTTCTTGTAGAAGCTACTTTCCTGCTGGAGTATCGCGCAATCTGGTAAAGTGGTGATGTATGAAAAAAAGTTAAAAGCAGTTATTTTACCAGTAGGTTTCATTGATTTAAAAATTAAGATAAATACTTGTACATCGAAAGTACACATAGGTTTTTACTTTCCGCTCATGTTCATCCATAATGTATGTTATTTGTTTAGGGTACCTAACTCAATTTGGTTTTTCGAGAACGGTTTGACGCGGAAAATTGGTTCGGGTACGTACCGTTTTTAGGGTCCCGTAGCCAAATGGCAAAAAAACGGAACCCTTATAGATTCGTCATGTCTGTCTGTCTGTCTGTCCGTCCGTCCGTCCGTCCGTCCGTATGTCACAGCCACATTATTCCAAAACTATAACGACTACAGACTTGAAACTTGGTAGGTAGGTATATTCTGTGAACCGCTTTAGGATTTTTATAGAAAATAAAAAAAATAAAAAATACATGGAACTGAAACTGATAAAAAATATTTTCATAATACATATTAGTGTGAGGTGTCTTTAGATAGGTATTTAAAAATGATATTTAGGATTCTTTTATAATTTTTTATCAAAGTCAATATTTTAAAAGATATATACTTCCAAAGTGGTAAAATGTGTGTCCCCCCCCCTCTAAATTTTAAAATAAGAGAGTGAAAAATTATATGTTGTAGATCTTAATAAAAACTTTCAACGAAAATTGGTTTGAACGAGATATAGTATGTACTTTTTGAGATATAACACATTTTCAAAAACCGCAAATGTAACTTGGTCATTCATACAAACTCTATGAAAAACAAAGTTATATTTTGCTGACGAAAAATTATAGTAGAATTTTAGCTAGGTTCAAGCAATAGGTAAGTTAAGTGGGTACGGAACCCTACATAGGCGAGTCCAACTCGCACTTGGCCGATTTTAAGGTCTTGCGGTCGGACACTACGTATAATTATTACTGAACCAATTTTGATGAAGTTTGGCAATAGATACACTTAATTTTTTTTATCACCTCGGATAATTTTAGGGTGTAATCTACTTGTATGGAACAGCTGATTTTTTTATCGCGATTTCAGTGTTGGTCCCGTTATAAAAGTTGTTTGTTTTCATGAGTAGAATAATCCCTAAAATTATCCGGGATGATAAAAAAAAATAGGTACCTTGTATAGCCTAATTCGCCACATGCAAAGTAACTAGGTACTGTTACTACACTATACTGTACTTGCATTTTCTTTTGAGCACATCCCAAGAAAAAGAAATCACTAACTCTGACATGAGCGCGACTGCATCCTGTCGGCGCTCAGTCCAAAGGACAAAAAATATGTCGTAGTGTCATCTAATCTTAACCGTCTAGTCATATTTTTTCTATGATTACTTAAAAACAATAATTTTGCATAAAAGCAGTATTTACAGTTATTAAGCTAAAGATATCAAGTGAACTAAGTATTTCTATTAATATGTACATGTAAAAATGAGTGTAAACTCTTCAAAATCTATAAAATTATTTACTGAAGTCGCTCCGAAACCGGCGCGCAGTCCACTCTCGATGAAATACCGAAACTGACTGCCGGCAGGGCTCGCGGGTGATAACAGGGCGACGGGGCAGGCACTCTCGCGCGAATACACTTCAATTTTCGTGTTAAAAATACTTTTCACCAGTTAAATACGGAATAATAATAAAACTCTCAATTAAAATTATTCGCATCGTTAAGACCTTTCGATTGGTATAAAAACTAAATAAAAAGCTTTAGCCGATTTAGAGAAATTTTGCAATTTATGAGTGAAATAGGGATTCATTGGGGATTTTTTTTATAAAAAGTGGTTTAAGAAAATACAATTTCTTTCAATTAAAAATGTTTATTAGGTAGTCGTTCTTCATTGACTATTTTTTTTATTTGAATTTAATAGACAGATATTTAGATATTTTGCTTCAAACATGCCAATTTTTAGGCATTTGACCCCTCTTAAAGCCTTACGCGACGCGCGAGCGCATTGAAGTCAAAGGAGCTGTTATGCCACAGTAAATATCTCAATTTCATATTGTGTGGTTTGCCAGCGCTGTGAAGTACGAACGATTGTCACATCACGAATACAGTTGTGGGTAAAATGAAAAAAAATAATTACGCAACTGTATACTATATATTGTTTATAATTATTATTTTTTTATTTATTTTTTGCTTAAATTAATGTTAGCGTAAGACGGTGAATGCCAGTGTGCGGACAAACTAATTCTGGTTTTTGTCACACTGTTTCAAGATAATTTATATTTTTAAGTACACCTTGTAAATTTTTAATAAATAAAAATAAAAATATTGCCAATAGGTTATCGCTCAAATCACTCTAAGTGTTGCATCCGTTTGCAGTGATAAACTCTGTGTGCGTATGAATGTACACTTTTATCAATAGCATGTGCATATGTATGAAATTAAAATAGGCATGATTAGAAACTGAGGGATTAATTTTAATTTCAGCTTGCCTCACTGTGCATAACGCCCTCAAACGCGGGCGCATCGAAGTCAAAGGAGCTGTTAGCTACAGTCTGCCAGTCGATATCTCAATTTCGTATTGCCAATAGGTTATCACTCAGATCCACTCAGTGTTGCATCCGTTTGCGGTGATAAACTCTGTGTGCGCTTGAATGTACACTTTTATCATTAGCAAGTGCATGTGTATGAAATTAAACTAGGCATATTTAGAAAACTGAGGAGTTACGGGGAAAAACGAAATGCGATAATCGCGGGCGTTATCCAATTGGATAATATCAAATATCTGGTCATGTGCGAGTAAAACTCGCGTGGACAAGGGTCCGACCGAAATGGTCAATTTTCGTCGTTTTTCTCGAATCGAATAACTTTATAAATAACCATTGTACAACTATAACAGAAAATATTTTTGAGATCCTTACAACAAGCTCTTACGTTTGATATGCCACAATTTCGCCTCGCAAATATCACTCTCAAAGGAGATCAGTCAAATTGGACCAAAAAAGTAAAAGTGCCGGCCAACGAAAATAAATTGCAAATTCCTATTGTAAACAGTGTAACGATCATTTTTTGTTATGACGTCAACAGTGTACGATTAGCGGCCAAGCAGTTATTCAAGTTTGAAAATGACATTTTTTCTTCATTTTTAAACTTAAATATAGCTTGGCCAAAGTGCAGCCAACAAAAAAAAATTGCAGATTACTATTGTAAATAGTGTAACGATCATTTTTTGTTATGACGTCAACAGTGTACGATTAGTGGCCAAGCAGTTATTCAAGTTTTAAAATGACATTTTTTTCTCTTTATTTTCAAACTTGAATACAGCTTGGCCAAAGTGCGGCCAACGAAAACAAATTGCACATTACTATTGTAAACAGTGTAACGATAATTTTTTGTTATGGCGTCAACAGTGTACGATTAGCGGCCAAGCAGTTATTCAAGTTTGAAAATGACATTTTTTTCTTCATTTTCAAACTTGAATACAGCTTGGCCAAAATGCGGCCAACGAAAAAAAATTGCATATTACTATTGTAAACAGTGTAACGATCATTTTTTGTTATGACGTCAATAGTGTACGATTAGCGGCCAAGCAGTTATTCAAGTTTGAAAATGACATTTTTTTCTTCATTTTCAAAATTGAATACAGCTTGGCCAAAGTGCGGCCAACAAAAAAAAATTGCAGATTACTATTGTAAATAGTGTAACGATCATTTTTTGTCATGGCGTCAACAGTGTACGATTAGCGGCCAAGCAGTTATTCAAGTTTGAAAATGACATTTTTTTCTTCATTTTCAAACTTGAATACAGCTTGGCCAAAATGCGGCCAACGAAAAAAAATTGCATATTACTATTGTAAACAGTGTAACAATAATTTTTTGTTATGACGTCAACAGTGTACGATTAGCGGCCAAGCAGTTATTCAAGTTTGAAAATGACATTTTTTCTTCATTTTCAAACTTGAATACAGCTTGGCCAAAGTGCGGCCAACAAAAAAAAATTGCAGATTACTATTGGAAATAGTGTAACGATAATTTTTTGTCATGGCGTCAACAGTGTACGATTAGCGGCCAAGCAGTTACTCAAGTTTGAAAATGACATTTTTTTCTCCTTATTTTCAAACTTGAATACAGCTTGGCCAAAGTCACTTTGTGTTGTAGTCAATATCTATTTTAGGGTATTTCCTTATTCTGGCTCTGTAGTGTACTAGACCTTAGTTAAAGTTACTATTTAGCTAAAAGTATTGCATTATTGTTTAGTCGATTAACGTACCCAGCAGGTGGGACGTTCGTGGGTCAGTTATAATGCTGACGAGGAACTGATCTCAATGTAATAACTGATATTCTGATAAACGATTACATTTTACGTGGTGAGTCAATCCGTTTTGCGATCGTATTTATACCAAAAATAATGACATATTCAAACTTGAATAACTGCTTGGCCGCTAATCGTACACTGTTGACGCCATAACAAAAAATGATCGTTACACTGTTTACAATAGTAATGTGCAATTTTTTTTCGTTGGCCGCAGTTTGGCCAAGCTGTATTCAAGTGTAAAAATAAAGAGAAAAAAAATGTTACTTTCAAACTTGAATAACTGCTTGGCCGCTAATCGTACACTGTTGACGCCATAACAAAAAATGATCGCTACTTTGTTTACAATAGTAATATGCAATTTTTTTTTGTTGGCCGATACTTTTACTTTTTTGGTCCAAACATGTATGAAGCGTGACTGATCTCCTTTAAAATTTTGTTGTACGTTTTACGTCACGTCAAATGCTTAATTTCAACTCATAAATTGGTCCAGTAGTTTCGGAGCAAATTGAAGGGATGGAAATGGTACATTTTCGTCTTCTTACTTGAATATCTTAAAAAAAGCAAAGCTAAAGTTCGAAAAGATTTTTTTTTGCGAAACGGTTAATTTTATGATAATAATAGTTCAGACAAAATAGTAGATCATATGCTTAGCAGAATTGATGGTCTTCTGGGATATGAGATAAAGAGCCGTTAAGAGCTCAGTTAAACTATGAGCGATAGTGAAATGCCGCTTTTTCCCGTAAATGTGAATCTTAGAACAAAAGTTTGGACAATTTTAGTAGATAATTGCATGATCTACTTACAACTTATGTATAAGCTATTTTTACACAGAATTAACCGTTTCGCAAAAAATAACCCTTTTTGGGAAAATTGTTCTTGTATAATTTTGCACACATGGGATCGTTATGGACTTTTTACAATTTCATTATAAATTATAATGGTATCCTTAACGTTCATCCTACTAATATTATAAATGTGAAAGTTTAGATGTTTGAATGTTTGGATGTTTGGATGTTTGTTACTCAATCACGCCAAAACGACTGAACGGATTTGGCTGAAATTTAGAACACAGATACTTTATAGCCTGGAGAGGAACATAGACTACTTGTTATCCCGGAAAAACATCCCATTCCCGCGGGATAGCGTCGTGTAGTCCACGCGGGCGAAGCCGCGGGCGGAAAGCTAGTGAATAATAAAAGCTTCTTTGGAATTAATGCATGGGTACCCCTATTTTTCGGGCTGAATTGACTGAACTAATAAGTACCTATTTTCAAAGTCGTTCTACAATTAGGTAAATTATAACTTTGAAAACATTTATTTACTTAAATAGTACCCAATATTGAACGGACAAGTAACAGTCTCTCTGTTTAAGGTTTTAAATTAAATAGGTGCCGATTGTTCATAAGGGTAAGCGAGGTGAGGTGAAACGTTAGAGATTGCTAGTTTTTATAGAATCAATTTTCCATTCCTACCAAAAACAATATTCCTCCATAAGAGTCACATAATAACAAGTAGGCACTTTACAGCCGAATCGACATCAATCGTTGCGCCTGAAACACAATAACGCCCGTAAACTGCTTTTATTCGCCATTATTTTTCACTACGTTTTGGTGTTCATTGTGACAGGCACGCAATAAGGAGCCTAGTTTTGACAAATAATATAAAATAAAATTAGTAAGAACTAGTTTTCGAGTGCAAACGTGCATGCATATTGCATAGGGAGACGAGTGGAGTAAAGTATCGTTAAAATAATTTTCAAGAGTTTTTTCTAAATTTGTGTATAGACTTAAGTAATTTTAATACTATTGTTTCATATTAAATTATGACTTTAAATGAAACTATCCACAGAATGGAAGTTTCTTCTATAATATTGTTCTATTTGTGTTTTAGAATGAAAATAGAAGACGTAAACTTACGTAAGAGTGACTGGCACACGACAGCTCTAAACCGCGCGAAATGAGGTGAAGAGGCCTTTGTCCTGCAATGGAACGACCCAGGCTGAAAATAATAATAAATAATTATTAGAAGACGTAAGAAAGTTATGCGAGAAGAGTTTGTTAAAAAAATATTATAAAGTTATTTATTATAGGTACTTACTACTATTTTTGTGTGGTGTTCATTGCGACCAGCACGCATTAAGTTCAAAGGGGCTATTGTTTAAGTCAACTTTGAAAGAAATATAACTTGCTTTTGAGTGTATGAAGCTGAGGAACCATCGTAATTATTTTAATATAGTTCATTCAACCCTTTTGTGACAACTATTTATTATTATTATTGCGGCGTTTTCAGAAAAGTTCCACAAGTTACCTATCTTTTTTCAATAAAAACCTACCTATTTTCTTTATTAGCAAGAAGGCAGATGCAATCAAGTTGTTTATTAAGAAATTAAATCAGAAGTAGAGTCATAGTAGTTTCATGTAAAAATGTATATGGGGACTTCTTGGAATTGTATAAAGCACAGCATTTAAAGAAAGATTCTGCTTTATTTTGCCTATATACCAAAATTGGAACGTAGATTATTAGATCCGGCACGCCAACTTTGCATTTGTTTTCGTTAAATAAATAATAATAATAAACAACAAAGTACAGTTGTTACAAGCTAGGACTAACTCTATAAGTCATTTAAAAAGATCCTTTTTTTATTTCGTTCAAAAGAGTTACATTAAGCTCATTTTTTCCTAGTCTGCCTCGTAGCAGTTCCTTCAGAAATTGTTAATTGATTCAAATTAAAAACAATAATTATAAAGAAAGAGGTTACAGCTCGCCCTTGAAAAAAAAACAATTCAAAAAAAGAACGTTCCTCTTCCCTAATCCGGCCCATGGTCGCTATCAGCCAGGTCGCCTATATAAATCGGGATGTCCATTGCAGCCCGGGGCTCTTTTTGATCTGGCGCGCCCCGCTTAAGTTATGGGCCCCCAGTGACTGCCCTGATACATAGCCCATGCTCATAAACCTATGGACTCGACAAATAGTAAGTCATACTCATAATTAAGATATGATGGAAATGGAATGCAATGGATTTGTTGTTTGTTGTAGTTCTTCATTACCATATCTCAGACAGAGGAGTAGAATTAGCGTGTTCAGCCTACGATTGTGGGGGCGTAATGGTCAGCATCGGGATGGGTGATCAACATTTATTATCTAAAGGTCATCTTTGCTTAAGAAGACACGCGAAGCCGTTAATTTGGCCTTGTGTTGGGCCATGCTCCATTCTCCTTGTCGATTCTTGGAGGGATTCATCAAAGTTTAACAGTGACAGTGGTCTAGGCGTGTAAACGTACTTAATACTAACTTTGTAACACATTAAGACTTACTTTAGAATTTGTTATACTACTAGCCTTACGCCCGCGGCTTCATCCGCATTGATTACACTAAGTTATCCCGCGGGAGTGTGATATTTTTCCGGGATAAAAAGTAGCCTCTGTCACTCACCAGATCACAAACTATCCCCATATCAAAAATCACGTCGATCCGTTGCTCCGTTTTGACGTGAAAGACGGAAAAACAAACAAACACACTTTCACATTTATAATATTAGTATGGAATAAAGAATATGATTTTTATTTTTAGACGAATTCTCATACCGCTATTTTCTATACTTTTATTAGGTAGATACATTAACTCCTCATAGAAACAGCACAAAAGAGGCAACACAAACTTAAAACTATTCGTTTCGTGCCATGAATCATATTTATGGCCCATTCTGGCCTCACATTTTGGCAATTCCGTGAGTTATTGTGGTAGCTGTGCGTTCTATGTGGGCCATGAATCAATGCCTAATGGCTGTGAGACATTGGTCTAGTTTGCTCAGGTAGACACAACTTACAACGGTATAGTGCGACAAAGATTTTTTGGCGCGTGGATGACATTGACAAGAGCTCTAGTTGACTGATTGACTAGGTAGAGGAGGGTGGTTCCGAATTCGACCGCGCGCCAAAAGATTCTTGTCGCACTATAATAAAATAGCCGTAGCACGAAAACCTGGCATTATGGTAACCATTATCGTGAACGTATTATTTTGTATGAAAACCTGAGCAGCGCCTCTTTCGGTCGTATCATCATGTCAGCCGAACGACGCCCACTGCTGGGCATAGGTCTCCCCCAAGGATCTCCACAACGGTCGTATAAGGAATTGAAATTCAATATATGTATGTCAACAGCACTTATACGGACACGGATAACGATAGTTTTTCATGCTAAGGGTACCTACAACACAAGACCGAGGTGAGTAGGAACTAGGAGCCTGTTACGCATTTTGTGCCAAACGACTTACTTAGTTATTTCGAGACGCTAGCAAACTAAGCGATGTTGGACA
Source organism: Crambus lathoniellus (assembly GCA_949710035.1). Classification (NCBI taxonomy): domain Eukaryota; kingdom Metazoa; phylum Arthropoda; class Insecta; order Lepidoptera; family Crambidae; genus Crambus; species Crambus lathoniellus. The sequence goes on along the minus strand of OX453302.1, from coordinate 25,382,690 downwards.
AACAATCACTTACCAAAATTGAATTATTTATGAATCGCCCCTGTCCAAGAAGTTGACGTTACGTTACGGTTACGACACCTTTTCAGCAGCCGCATGACGTCTATATTCCATTGTAAAACATGCAGGTATCTAAATTGAAGTAGTTAATAGCTTTCTTTTCTAATAAATTATCGTAATTTTATCAGAGTCCAAAAATTTTACTGCTGATTTTTCACAAACAAAAGACGCTTGCAATGCTTAACCCAGTAGGTGCATAGATGACAGTTTATACTTGACAATGTGACCGTTTTATCATAACAGCTACCAGCCAATTCAATAACAAGCATAATACAATATAATTAGGCAAGACAAGTCAAGAAAAACATACGATAATGCATGTCCAAACCCGAAACTACCAAAACAAGAATTGGGCAAAGGTCTTGAGATAAAAGTATTGTATTAATTTGCTGTCTTTGCTGTTAGCGGGGATGTAACTAGACTCGTTGGGATCGAGCACTAGAGACCCACAAGCGCATTCTTTTATGAAATAGCAAGAGAATCGAAATATGATTCGCAATTATATTTATTATTCTTTTAACCATAGAACTCTATGGTTGATGCGCCATAATAAATTATAAATGAGACGCCCTTTGGCGTAGAGGCGCTTGGTGGTTATAGCACGTTATAGTACGCTCAGCCTGCAAATAAGCAACTTTCGCAATAGTCGGTCACTTCATTGGTGACCAAAAATTTATTATCTTGTAGCTGTTATGCTTCAGAAGACACGTTATGTATGCCGTTGAAGAGATCCAGCAATCCACATTGGATCTGCACGGTGTGTCCAGTCTGGGATCACACATGAGTCTCCTTATCCATCCATAATTAATCCTTATCTTCCAAAGAATAAATAAATTAAATTAAATTAAAAAATATAAGGAAGGACAGTCCTCCAGCAGTGAGGGCAAATAATGGTCGGGTCGATTACAAACATTGATTATTACCAGTTTCTTTAAAAATCAAAGACTACCTAGAATTGGAGTTGAAAAGGAATGTTCTTGGTAAAGGCTCTAGAATGGAGACTGCGTACCGTTTGTGGGCAGGTCAGGGAAGTTGCTGGAAGCGGGCAGCGCATAACAGATCTTAGTGGAGATTCTTGGTACTGGTTTATCCCAGCAGGCCTGCCCAAGCGACTTGATACCGCGCGATGCTATTGAAGTTGTCTACCTATGCCTACACAAGTAACTATTTCATCCGTGACACATGTGTTATGTCGCCGATACTGGGGTTATCTGGACATAATAAATTTTAAATAAATTCTTTTTTCATGTGACCGCTGCGCCATATTGTTCTTATTGAATATTAATATTGTTGTCAACGCAATTAAAAATTGAGGTTGAATGGGTTTTCTGGAGCGCTGGGTCACCCCTTTAAATTATTTTGGAACGCCCCGCCGCCGCTGCGCTCTGGTGATAAGGTCACTTACAAAATACTTAGATATTAAGAAGTGTTATCTTTGAACGTAATAGAATTCTTTTGTATCGCCGCCAACTGTTCAGGGTGACGCGATCTAGCGCAAGTCCCACTGAGAACTAAGTAATAAGAGGTTTATTTCGCTCTGAATTGTAAAAATTCATCAGTTTGTAGTATGAAATCAAAGTATGAAAAGATACTTAACAAACCCTTTTCTGCTTGGCCTCGCTCCCAACGGAAACTGAACTATTAATGTGACAGAAGTCCTTTTTACTATGTTTAGAAATCTCTAAACATAATATAAAGGCTGGTAATCAGGCAGCTATTTATAATTAAAGAGAAAAATTCTTTTAATCTGTAGGTACCTATATGGTATACCTAACGAAAGGTACTCCGAAAATAAACCACCTAAAGAGCTACTGCGTTTTGTACCAGATTCATTTGTGCACGATCTTCTATATTTTTTGAGTTTATGTTTTATTTTTCCTAAACACTTTCGATTTTCTAAATAAACAAGTACTTAAACTATGTTATTAACTTCTTCAACTGCCACAATCTAACATCCGTATGATTGGTCCAAGTGCTAGGTACCATCTTTTTACAAATGCTGCTAGGATCAGAGTACCTAACTAAGTATATGATCTGTCAAATATTAATTTATTTCCTATTTTCTTCAGGGAACTCATGAGTTAACGTCTTCTTAACTACCAGACAACATAGCAAGTTACCTCAGACCGTGAAATTTGAAATAACGCGATGATAACCCGCTGCACCACAACTGTTCGCAACGGTAGGTAACCTAAGGCATTGAATTACGTAAGTGTTACGTCATCATCATAATCAGGAATTTTCATTTCCTCACCTCGTTGGGCATAGAACACCAAACAGAGGTTAGAAGTTAGTGCATCGCAGTAACTAGGTATAGGTAAACCTACTGAATAAACTGTCGACTCGAAAACGCGTTGTCATGATTAAGTAAATAATACCTATACCTATTATTACCTATACCTAGTTCCAAAAACTAAAAAAACACTATTATATCATCAGACCTTAACCACCAAGTGTAGCGAATAAGTCTCATCAGAACGAAACAAATGAGCCCAAAGTCGAGGGATTTCCTAGCAGCCATTGAAGAGCTCTATTGCACACCATCATCAGATCAGCACAATGGTAGTAAATTATTGAATTGTCATCGGATTCCTATAATAAACTTGCTAAGTTTCAAATCGATACGACAATAAGAAGTACTTAAGTTAAAACTGAATTTCAAGATTTTCTTACATTCTGCCTTAGTTAGTTACATACAGGTGAAGCTAATAAAAGAGTGTTAAAAATTTTAAATTGTATGACGGGAAATGTATCATTTTTCAAGAGGTTAGCTGGTAGATAAAGCTTTAGCGTTAAGCCCGCTTCAAAATGTGCAATAAAGTTTTAATACAATAATATAAATGTATGGACTTCTTCTGTAGGTATTTTGTACAAGTTGGCGACGCGTCACAGCGAACTTTGGTACTACTTCTAACCTTCTATTCTCCTTCTCTTTTAAGCTATTGCATAGCTTTTATCGCGGGCTTTGAGCGCGGCGACCGAACCAAGAAATTCCGTAACGAAAAAACCTAACACCCTAGGAGGTTAACAAAACATTGTTTATCTCTTTTTGACAATAGGGGTTTACCTATATTTTGTCTCTTACTAACATTGTTTTGGTAAAAAGAGATAAATATACAAAAAACCTGTTGTTAAAAAGAGATAAACGTATTTTTCTCTTTTTGATTACATGTGTTTATTTTTATATAGGTCAAATTCGAATACTAATCTTTTCCATAAGTTTTTGAACAAAAATGTACTGTAACTAGCGCCTAAACCGTGAAGCACTGGCTGAAACAGAAATAATAATAAAAAGAAGAAAAAGCAGTAATCTCAAAATTATGTCAAATTAATGTCACTTGTCAATCTCGGATTTTTATGAAAAAGTATGGAAAAAGTTAGCTGCTAAAATAATATATTTTTGTAAAAGCCGTGAAAAAATAATAAACATTGTTAAGGCAAGCGTGTGTTGGTGAATCCGTGTAATAACTAAGTACCTACAAATAGTGACACATATTAACTGATGACGATGATTTGAAATCACAAATTCTGGAAGTTGCACAGACCTAGGTGTTATTGTTGATCTCAAAAGACGAGCTGGCCTAACCTAACCAGATCAGCCTTTGAAAAGCTAACGAAGATAATAATATGGAAAGATCGCCGCACAATCAATAACACCAAGGTTCGATACACGAAAAGCTTACTATTTCCTATCTTCTTATATGGAGCTGAAACATGGACGCTCCAACAAAAGTACCACAAGAAGATTGAGATGTGGTGTATGATGATCAAACGGACTGCTCGTCACACAAATGTTTCCACTAAAAAGGAGCTTCGGATCAAACAAAGGCTTTCGACGATTGTGCAAGTGTGAATTCTAAGAATGTTTGGACTTATCATCCATAATGCAAGCTCCTTGGAACGATTCAATTGAAGAAACAAGGAAGAGTCAATGTTTTCGCGGCTGATAACCCACAAGATGATCAAGTCCTTATCAAGTCCACAACCAAGTGTGCCCTTACAGAATGCACACGCAGTGCCACAAATAGAGAGATATAGAGGAGCATCGCCGCAAAAGCCGCTACCAACTTAGCGGACCATGACCACAACCACTCCGTCAACCTTAGTCTTAGAAAGAAGATGTAATATAATAAAAACAAACATATATAATTATATATAGGTACAATAGGTAATAAAAATCCAAATCAAAACTGGGTGTTTTATTTTTATCGCCAACTTCTTAAAATCAGTAGAACTACGATGACTGTCTTTTCGCTAACTCAAATGAAAGTGGAAATTACAACCACTTTTACATCCCAGGGCCATAGGGCCAGCTGGCAGCTGGGTGGCTTTAGTACAGGCTATTATGATGACACCAATTTACAGAGAGCAGCACTGTCGACAAGATGGCGGACATTCAAAAATTCGACTTTACATAAAAATTTAGCAACTAGAGTGTGTAGATAACTCTGCGCGTGACTGGCGCGTTTTTGGCGCTAGTTACAGTGCATTTTTTTGTTCTAATGTTATAGAATAGATTAGTATTCGATTTTTACCGCGCGCAGACTTATCTGACGAGCACTCTAATCGGGACATTTTGTATGGAGAGTCGAAATATTTTTTCGTATCACCATTATTAGACAGATGAAAATAAATAATCAGGAAGTGAGTAAAATACATAGACTTACGTGACAGATAAGTCTGCGCGCATGTGCGTCTGGGGCATTTTTGGCGCTAGTTACAGTACATTTTTTTGTTCTAATCTTATGGAAAAGATTAGTACCTGTTCGATTTTGACCGCGCGCAGACGCGGAGGCGGCCATGGAATAAATGACAGTTTGGTATCGTACGACAGTCAAAACTATTATCCATAAAAAATTACCATTTTTATTTTATAATTTTCCGTAATAAAAAGTAGCCTCTGTTACTCTTCAGCTTCCAAACTATCCCCATACCAAAAATCACGTCGATCAGTTGCTCCGTTTTGGCGTGTAAGCGGTGTAAGATGGACAAACAAACAAACAAATAAACAAACAAACACACTTTCACATTTGTAATATTAGTATGGATTCTTCATCTATACTAAGAGGAAAGATTTGATTGTTTGTTTGTTTGTTTGTTTGCATCGAAACTACTAGACCGATTTAGAAAATTCTTTCACCATTAGAAAGCTACATTCTTCCTGAGTGACATAGGCTATATTTTATCCCGATATTCCCACGGGAACGGGTGCCACGCGGGTGAAACCGCAAGGATCCGCTAGTTGTATATAATAGAAACCATTAAACCAAGCACGTGTACTGTTTAGTGTAACCTTCGATCAACAATAACACCTAGAGTGTGTGTCAGATAACTCTGCACGTGCCTGGCGCATTTTTGGCGCTAGTTACAGTGCATTTTTTTGTTCTAATGTTATAGAAAAGATTAGTATTCGATTTTTGCCGCGCGCTCGAACACTAGTTCTATATACATAGTTGGAGTGACAGACATGGCCAAGCGTCGAACGCTCACTTGAGAGTATAATTATAAGTTGATTATTTTGACAGTGTCAAAAATACTAAGGTATTTCAAACTTGGAACGCTTCTTGTCATTTATAATGTAAGATCGTAACATTCGTATAGTGCGACAAGCTTATCTGTTCCGGTGATAATCTTTGGAACTAAAACATTATAATACTACAGTCTATTTTGACAGGTAATTTAGTATTGCAAGTGGCTCCTCTGTCACGGTTGTCACCGGAACAGACAGGCATGTGGGACTGTAACCTTTTTTCCCTGTTTAAAAAAATGTCAGTCTGGCCATATAAAGTTTTCATTTAGTTCGTGAGCCTTCATCTAGTACTATTGTTGATCGAAGTAGGTAGGTACCTTTGTTTTTTATGTATAGGCACATAATATATAATAGTGGTATAGGTATAGGTAATACACATTAATGCCGCGTAGAGAAAGTACCTATATCTGATATTATATCTATATAAATGTTCATCGCGCGAAATTCGATGATCAAGCTCTTAAATATATAATTTCGTTCTTTTTTGTTCATATTTTTTTTGAATGAATAATTGTTTTGGTGTGTAATTACACTATTTACTTATGCAATAGCTTTACCGCGGCAGTCCCCGAGTGCCACACGTGTTTTTTTTATTATGTTTTGTGAGCTTTCATAAATGTTCGTTTCCAATGAAGCAGACGAGCAGCAGAAGATTCTCGTAAGAAATAGGGATATATACTAGCAACGATGCTAGCAAAATAACAACGGCTGCTAAGAATAGTATAACCAAGATAGCCTTATCTACGAAGATACGCCTGAATTTATGCTTATAAGAAGATAATTATCTCTTCTCTTACTGAAAATAGGTCTTTGTGACCGTAAGTGGAGACGTTTTTTTGTGTTCTGCGGTGGAGACGCACCCTAAAATCTCAATGGATGCTAGATGTTACTGATTGCAAATACAACAAGCATTTAGAGAATGCTTGTTATATTTGCAATCATTGATCCTGAAGACAGAGTATTACTAGGCTTTTTGCCTTCATCTTTCATGATTACAACACTATAGAACCCATTTACATTATTTCGATCTCTACAAAGCCGTTTTGAACTTTTGAGACACATCAAAAGTGTAATACGACAAAGTTGGCGGTTACTTATTATTGCCCGAAAGTGTTGTACTAAAAACTGCAGCTCACAAACTGATTTAAACTTTCTCACGCTAATAATAAAGGTTGGTATTAAGTGTGCGCAATTTTGACAGTTGTTCGGTCGGACGAGTGCTGCCATGATTTGTGATCTTTGTTATTTCCCATTGTGTTGCAAGTGTTGCCACCTCGCGTTAATATGCGCTCACAATAGGTATGTGCCGATTTGTTTATAGACCTTTGTCACTTAAATTATGGCTGCACCGCCTTGCTGAGGTTTTAGGACCAAGTGTTGACATTTTTCGATGGTTGAAAGGTGCAGTGGTAGGTACCTCCTCATCATCAGCATCATGGCGAACTGCCTCTTGATTGTGTTACTCTAATAATAGCCGAAGCCACTACAAAAATAAAGCCTCAAGAGCTTATGTGATGCCACGTATGTAAAGTAGCACACTTATCTTGTAACACGTCAGACACATACCTAATTGTGATTCTAGTGCATACATTTACTATGAAAACCGATGTCTTCTGACGGACGCAACATCACCATAAGCTCAGTTTGTTAGGGCCTTTATAGTATTAGACATCACCACAATACACTGCTCCAATCCCAAATTAAGTAAGTACCTACTTGTGTTACTCGTAAAGCACTTGTGTTAGGTACTCGTAAAGTAATTTAAAACAATGACGTGGAAAACAATTACAAATACCAACAAAGAACATTAACACGAGGAAATAATGGAAATGTTAGTTTTCTTCATTTACCCTGAGCGTGTTCCCTGGACAAGCCACCTACAAGGTGGACCGACGATCTAGTCAAGGTCGCGGGAAACCGCCGGATACGGACAGCACAGGAACGGTCGTTGTGGAGATCCTTGAGGGAGGCCTATGCCCAGCAGTGGTCGTCGTTCGGCTATTTGAGCGACAAGGAGCGAATTCGGGACTTCAAAGATAGCGGTACCTACTTCGAAAACCGCTGCGTATGCCATTTGTCCACAGAGGTAGTCAACTAAGTAGTTTCTCCATAAATTACGGAAACATCATATTCATTCACAATTTCTGCACTATTTCTGCAGAGACAGTGTTACCAGGCGAATAAAAATAAATCATATGTGATTTATTCCGAGCCACTGCATGACTGCAATATGTGACGGCTTGGATATGGAGGTTATTCGCATTAAAGAAAACATTTATTGTGTGCTCTAGGAAAATGTACTTTAGGAGCGGAGGCGAAGTTATAAGTTTGAATAATTGTGCATTATAGGTCAATACTAAGGTGCAAAGGTCCAAACAGTGGCTCTAATCTCTAGTAATAATTGAGAACTACAAATAAGCCGTTTTTCAGTAATTTTGTAGGATATTTATTAGAATTGCTCACGAGGAACCGAAATAGCAGTGCAACATCAAATTATTACATAGCTTTTCACTTACTACTTGACTAGTTTTTTTTTACAGGTTTTCTCGTTCTAAGGTCTCCCGCCGCGCCGTAGGAACCGAACCAACCGATAGCGTGCTTGTAACAGCCTAGACTGCAGAAAAGATTAGATTTTGAGTATTTAAACAACTGAAAAACTTTGTTGAATTTCAATATTATACTCTAGATAGGTCCACTATTAACATTTCCTTCTACAATTTTATATTTAGCTAGTAAGTACCTAATTAGTATAGGTACTATATTTATTGTCCTATCGTATACAACTAGCCTTCGACCGCTTGCAATACAGGAATGTGATAAAAAGTATGCCTATGTCACTCTCTAGCTTTCCCCATACCAGAAATTACATCGATCCGTTGCTCCTTTGAAGTCAAAGACGGACAAACACACTTTCCGGTTTCACCCGCATGGACTATACTACATTATCCCGGAGGAATGTGATTTTTCAGGATTAAAAGTAGCCTATGTCACTGTCCAGCTTTTAGACTCTTCCCATACCAAAAATTACAGCGATCCGTTGCTCCGTTTTGACGTGAAAGACGGACAAACACACAAACACACTTTCCGGCTTCGCCCGCTTGGACTATACGATGTTATTTTGGGATGAAAAGTAGTAGCTTATGTCTCTCTCCAGCTCCCACACTATCTCCATACTAAAAATGACGTCGATCAGTTGCTCCATTTTGTCACAGAGAACAAAAAATACTACTGTGATTTTGTTCCAATATGACTATGGATAATATTGTAGATTAAAGCGAGCAAACCCTTAAAATCTTAGAACGTTTTAGCTTCGGCTGTAAACAATGCCTCGATTACCAACGAAACAATATCCTTAAACGAAAAACGAATGATTGATATCGCTAAAGGGTAGGGCGAATCAAAATTCAAATCGTGTCAAAGGCGCGCGGCCCGGAAATTGAGCCCGGCCCGCTTGACCCGCCCTGTCACGCTGACAGCTGTCAAAACGCAGTTGTCACTTCCTACGGGGTCGAACAGCCCGCCACAGGCCATTACTTATTCCGCTTTATTATAAGATTTTGGCGAAATAGAAGGCGTAGACAAGATGCAAATGCTTGAGAGGCGATCTTATTTTTAACCGACTTCAAAAAAAGGAGGAGGTTCTCAGTTCGGTTGTTTTTTTTTTTTTTATTATTATTTTTAATGTTTGTTACCTCATAACTTTGTCAATTATAAACCGATTTTAGAAATTCTTTTTTGGTTTGAAAGCATATAGTTACAAATTGGTCCCATTGTTATACGGTCAGGATCTGATGATGGCATCCTGGAAAAATCAAGGGAACTCTTCAAATGTTATAGGCACACCTATAGCGATTTTGGTATTTTCTTAAGTAACTCGTGCATTTGCTTTCGGTAAGCACCATTTGGTGAAGAGTAACTGATGATGAAGACCACATATGGCCATCGAAAACATTAATTAAATACTAAATATTTTACGGGCGCAATACGATTCCTTTAAGGTTCATAAGTAATTTTCAAGTATTTGCGACTGGTAGTCACCATCTCACGATGATGAGCTGGTGATGGAAGGTTGACACCGACTTCAATCAGATCAGTAAGTTCAAGATTAATTAGGAAAATTCCAGCACTTTCGTACTTTGAATTGAATGATTCAATTTATTTTTCACTTTTACGTGTTTTTGGGAAATGAATTTTTGTTTGCAGTTTTGTTTTTATTGTTTCTTTAAATATCAAGGGCATGAAAGAGATGCTATGATATTTAAACTTTACCTACAACTTTCTTGCGTTTAAAGCATAGTATAAATAAGTTTATTGTTTAAAGTTAAGAACGATCAAGTATTTGGGCGAAAAGTCACTCTTCATCATCACCTTCTTCTTATATCCTTATCCCAAATTATTTTATTAGGGATCGAGGCAGTACTGTAGGTACAGTACGATCTTCCCCTACACTCCATTATGTCGTCTATCATCTCATCATTCTTAAAATTACGCTCAAAATCTAACTACCTATCTTTACAGTGGTTTTCCTCTTCTTTCCATCCATCAACATTCATAAAAATTCACTCTTCAATCCAATTTAAATCGTCAAACCCAAAAAAATTGTAAAATTTGGTCAGGGCGTATGAATTACTTAAGGAGGAGAGCTAAGCTAAGTTAGTACACCAAACACAAAATTATTAAAATTATTTGTCGGTATTCGGTTCCCATACCTCATTGGTAGCGATCTTGCCCGCCCGATGGTCGTATCGCTTTCTATAAAAATAATATTAACTATTATTGTAAAATTAAAGTATTAGGCAGTCACATTTACAATTAAATACGATATAATTATACGATATTTCTTAGAATTTTTATTAATTATTTACAGTCCTTGGAGGAGGCATAAGTACTTATGCCCTGCAGCGGGCGTCGGTCGTTCGGCTGACATGATGATGATGATGATGATGATTTACAATTAAACCAAATAAAAACATACCTTCCTTCTGCTACAGTTGGGTAAAAAGATAACCAATATTCATGTTCAAAAAGCACGAATATTCGAATGAAATAGCTTAAAAAAATCAAAGGCATGAGACGCCACGACGTTTAAGGGGTCCTAAAGTATCCTTTGAATGGTTGTTCGTTGTCCGATATTCTATGGCTGGCGAATTCGCGTTTCGGGGGACATTATTCAAATCATTAAATCCAAAACATTAAGTATAATTTGTCAGGTCGTGTAAATGATCAAAGGAGTTAGTAGTACACCAAACACAAATGATTGAGATTAGTTGTCGGTTCTCATACCTCATACCGTTGCCCGCCCGATGGCCGGGTCGCTATCTGATCGGCGATAGTGAGCTGCGCGCGCGCAGTAATGACTCAATTATCCGCTTAGGGGGGGCGGAGCCTGCTCACTATGTCTTCATTATGTGAACCGACGCGCCAAGTGTTGAGACGGACTTTGTGCCTGCATTGATTTTATTTATTTAAAGTCCCTTAATTCTTTAAATAATTTGATGTTCTTTTTCTAATAAATCGTAGGTAAATTTATTTAAGGCATGTCAAGTAAGTTATAAAGGTTAAAACATAATAATCATCATCATCATCATATTTTTTATGCACAGTGTCCGGCTGCAAGACCTTTCAAACGATCCCCGAACCAACTTTTTGTCTCAAACCGTTCTCGAGAAAACTTATCTAAACCACACCAAGGATTATAGCCATTTAATGTCTCTACTGTTAAGACACAGTCCTTCTTTATGGATGGATAAGGAGAAGGCCATGACCTACCGCGCGAGCCCAATTTGCAGATTGGTGAGTATTAAAGACTGTAAACCCAGACGCGACGCGACCTAGGCGCTACTCGGAAAAATATGGACTTTTTGATTTAACCTTTAACTATGGACGCGCGGTCTCACAGGCCGCTTGCAGTTTGTGAATCACGGGCCCCTTTTCACCCGCGTACCTCATGGGTCTATCAGCTTCAGTAGCTTCGGTTCTAGTGGCGAAACAACTGTTGAGAGTGAATGTCACGTCGCTGGCTGTATGCTTCGTGAGTAATTTCGCTATTTATTTTGAGGGCGGTCTGCGAGACCGCACGTCCGCGTTTGTGTAATAAATTGAGCTGATGGTGATTTTGTTTCTTTTATATATTTTTAATTAAAAATGGCAAAAAATGATCGACCTAGTACATCTGCATGCAAACAAACATCGAATTCATCGATTCCATACTTATCTAGACTGTAAATAGCCAATATACCTACAATGTTCTAAGCCATTATGCAAAGACTGCCTATAAATATGCACAAGTTAGGCCTTTGTCAAAATTTTTATGTTTCGTCCTAAGAACTTAATGTAAAGTTTTTTATATTTTTTATCCTTTATATTTTATTGTAAAATTAGTGAAACAGACTGAAAACGTAATTTTCATTAAATAATGTTCCTTTAAAAAGATCTCGAGTAAAAAAGTCTGAAAAGTGCCTTTGATTGTTATATGGTTATATTTATGTTTAAAATAAATACGGTATTCATTAAAATTACATATTTTATTTACATTTAGTAACTCATAAAAGGAATAAAAACAAAAACTGGCACAATACTGACTTAACTAGATAGAATTTGGCTTTTAAGATAGCGGTCTGTGAGACCGCACGTCCATAGTGGTGAAACTAAAACGTAACGTCCATAGTTAAAGGTTAAAACTATAGGACGGTTACAGTTGTTACAAATCTGGTAATAAGATATATATTTCTTCATACCTTTATCTAGATTCGTATAGTTTCAAAAACACGATTTTATGATTTTGCCTCGACACTTTTTCTTTTCGAAATGACCTCTAAAAAATACGAAAAGTCAAGATTATTCTTAAATGGGGTTGGTTACACTATTGGAAATTCGTTTAATTAGTGGACACCAATAATATTAAGGATCGTATAGAAGCATTTTTTTTAAATTGCTGTAGTTTTTTAATAGGAAGTGATATTGTGTTTTTTTGCCTAATCTGCAAAATCGGTCTCGCTCCCGCGCGCGTCGTTTTCTCATTGCTATCTCGCTTCAGCACATTTTTTCCGAGTATCGCCTTAAAGTGCCATTCCGAAGCACGGAGGAGTTCGAGATAATAAATTTTTGTTTCGTTCCGGTGGACCTTGTTTCGTTACTGATCCACTTCAAACATTTATCACAAATTTTACCCCTTTAAAATTTCTAGTGGTGACCAATGGTAAATCATTGCGTATTATCGACACCACCATATTTTATCTAGGTTCTATTAGTCTAGCTAGCTAGGTAGGAAGCAACGCCACTGATCGCAAAACTTGAAGGCGGGAAACCTATAACGAGAAAAACCTGCCAAGTAATTCGTCAAGAGCTGTATTATCTCTGTGCTGTTTGACGCTGCGTGAAGCCGCCTCCACACCAGCTTGCCTTGAGGAACCGCATCATAGGATGTTATCTATTGGTACTGGGAAATATAGCAAAGAATTTATTGGTAATATCGATGGCTGACTTGATGGGTACTTACGGCCATTCCTAGCATCGACCGCACTTAGCCGTATCTGATCCCAGCGTTTGACCTGGGGGGTCAGGAATTGATTCTTAAATTTCTATTTTAGGTACCTTCGAGATTCAGCTAAGATATCTCCCCCGTGATGCCTCCAGGCCTCAGGAATACTTCTAATAGGGCCCCATCAATAGTTAAATTTTATTTATTAGAAACATTTACAGCATTAACTTTAAATCATAGTCTAGTTGTTCTTCTTATATCTATATCGAAACTTTCGATTGGGCTACGAAGTGTAGAGGTAGAAGATTTGACAGTATAGTGTGTGTCTGATATAGTCAGATAACTCTGCGCGCGACTGGAGCTGACAATAACCGTAACGGGACGGAAGGCCCGCGTTGCACGAAGGTAAATACCTATAGGCATCTATTTTTTTACTAAAATACTGGTTTTGAAACAGAACTCTTTTAAACCTCGGTATAGTGCGATCTTGGAGTATTCAAAACATTGCGACAAGCATTTCTGTGGTAATCTTTGGAACTAAAACAGTTTTCATACGAGACAGTCCATTTTGATAGCTAATTTCGTATTGCAAGTGGCTCCTCTGTCACGGCTGACACCGGAACAGACAGGAGTGTGGGACAATACAACTCGGGCGAGCTAACTTGACACCTGCAAATTATACTCGTCTCTTTCACTCGATTCTGTCATGCCCGGAGAGTGACACAGATGGGTAACCTGCAGGTGTCAAGTTAGCTCGCCTGAGTTACAGTGCCACAACCTTTTCTGTTCCGGTGACAGCGGCGCTACGTACGTTTTTCTTTTTTTTTTGTAGCAATTTAACTGGCTCTGAGTTCTAAGAACTTCAGCCGCCAGCAGCGCTATGGTTGGACATCAACTTGACAGCAAAATGATATTTAAAAAAACAGTTAGTTTCACATTTTGGCCACCGGAACAGAAAAGTTTGTGGCACTGTATACTATGGTATTATTTTATTTTGGAAATGTTTGGTTATCATCTCTATCAAAGAGTGATCGAAGAGCATGTAATCATTGCGTTTAATCCACTGACCTCTATAGAGATCAGTGGTTTAATCTCTGTCTGAATAGAAAAAAATAAGCACTGACATTCAAAAAAATTGGTTCTTGGGAACTCGTTCAAACGTAAAAATTGCGTAAAAATGGAAGATGAATACCTGCCGATATACGTTCTTACCGGGGTATTTGGGGGCATTTTTATATTAGGGCCTTTAATTGTGCCCAAATCGCAAAACAGAGAGTAAGTTTGTAGTAATGTAGTAAGTAGGGCAGGCGTACCGGTATTGGCCACTGTACCGGTTTTGGTCACTTTTCACATTAAAGTTATATAAATAGGAACTAAAAAACTATTGCTAATATTTCTTAATGGCGAATAAAAGATTGGACTTTTAGTTAATAATTACAGCACTTAGCTTTTTTACGTAGTACGATATTTTAGAAATAAACACCATGTTGTGTTTCAAAGTTAACATTTTGTAAGATTCTTAAGCAAAATGTTAAGGGTAAAGGTTTTGAAAAATCATTTTTTTTTCTACAATAAAATTATTTTATGGTTATTTAATATTTTATATCACATTAGAATTTGTTTCTTCTAGATGGATTAAGTGTTGTTTTCTCACTGTTCTCACAAAAAGTTGGAAAACAATAAGTGGCCAAAAGTGGGACTGGAAATTTTAGCATTGTGCCACCTTTGGCCACTTTGGCATTAGTAGGAAGTATCCAACTTTTCAAGCTCATTTATTATAAAAGACTTACATTTCACTGAACTTTTAAATTAATAATGTTTACTTAGGTTGTCCGCTGTCGCGGTAGTGGAGCGGAGTGAGTCAGCAATGCAGAGCGGAGTCGCAGACTGTTTCTGCTTCGGAATCATTAGTATTTGTTAGGGCCACTTTTCACTTAAAAAGTGATATAAATCTCCGTGCTTTATAGTGACACGGTAGAGGAAGTGGAGCGAGCGAGTCGAGTGGAGAAGTGGAGTCAGGATGCTTGCCCCGCTTGGCTCTCTCTCTACCGTACCCATACCCATACGTACCCATGAACCGTGACAGCTAGACAGTTGAAATTTTTACAGATGATGTATTTCTGTTGCCGCTTTAACAACAAATACTAAAAACAGAATAAAATAAATATGAAAGGGAGCTCCCATACAACAAACGTGCTTTTTTTTGCCGTTTTTTTCGATCTTAAATATAGTGTCAAATGTTGTATAGAATAATATTTTACCTACGTTATAAATATTGTCTAAACTTGTATAGATAATGGTACAGAACTCTTCGTGCGCGAGTCCGACTCGAACTTGGCCGGTTTTTTCATTCTTCTGTTTCTAGTCCTACTAATATTATAATCGTGAAAGTTTAGATGTTTGGATGTTTGTTACTCAATCAATCACGCCAAAACGGCTGAACGGATTTGGCTGAAATTAGGTAAGTACATAGATACTTTTTAGCCTGGAGAGGAACATAGGCTACTTTTTATCCCGAAAAATAAAATCATATTCCCGCGGGATAACGTCGGTCGTCGCGGGCGAAGCCGAGGCGAAGAAAAGCTAGTGTTTCATAAAACCCTTGTTTTGCTACCTCGCTCCTCTTGGTTAACTAACTCCTTTTAGCTCCGTAAGGCTGCCTCCGTAAACCACCATAGTACTTAAATGCCCCTTATAGTTAAGTGCCCCTTAAAGTTAAGTGCCCCTTAAAGTTAAGTGACACTCACATTTAAGTGAAATCGGCGTGTTTTGTTGTCAAAGATCGAAACCACCATCGTAGTTAAGTGTCCCTTAAAGTAAAGTGACACTCATACTAACGTGAAATCGGCGTGTTTTGATGTCAAAGATGGAAACTACCATAGTAGTTAAGTGTCCCATAAAGTTAAGTGACACTCATATTAACGACAAAGATACAAACCACCATAATGGTTAAGTGCTTCTTAAAGTTAAGTGTCCTTCAAAGAAAGGTAACTCTTATCTTAACTAAACGTGACGTTGACGTGTTTCTGATGTCAAAAAAGGTAGAAGACGCCGTCATGGATAAGTGCCCCTCACTGAACGTGACATTGACTGATTTTAGAGGTAGAAGACAACATCAAATTCAAGTGTCCCTTAAAGTTACGTGACACTTATCTCATTCAAACATGACATCGACGTGTTTCTGATGTCAAAGGTAAGAGGCACTATTGTTTTATTGCCCCATCTACCTAAATTAGCGAATTGAAGCTAGTGCCTACAACACTAGCCTAAATCCGCTAATTTTCTTCTAATCAAGTGATAAAGGTATACTTATAAAATTGTAGTAAGGAGCTAGCTGGGATTGAAATACTATTTCATGTAGTGTTTTAGTCCAGAAGTATAATAAGACATCAATTAAGCATAAACTCAACTTCTAAATATAGTAATTTTATGAAAGTGGCCATTGGTTTTGGCCAAACGATGTGGCCAAAACCAATGCAAAATGGCCAAAACCGGTACATTTGGCCCTCCCTGCAGAATTTGTTTTATATAAATAAAACTCTTGTTTTTTTTTACTTTGTAAATTGTACCCTTAAAAGTCGATAAATTCTCTATAATTTTAGGTATAATTTTTTCCTTAAAGATTTAAGATCATTAAGCACTAAGCGTTTGAAAGTGAAAAAATCCTTAAAGTGGCCAAAACCGGTACGCCTGCCCTACTTCTAAAATATGTGGAACAAGTTGTCCTTTAAAAACGCACCGACTCCCCTTTTGTCCTTATATCTTTATTTATTCTTTCACCTAAGGTTGCCTGGGAGAGATTGCCTCTTAGCCATCAGGCCGCCTTTTGTATACTTCTCTTTTTGTGATTGTTTTCTTTCTGTATTCATTTGTTTGTGTGCAATAAAGTGTTTATTATTATTATTCCCTTTATTACATTTTAAATACTTACAAAATTATATTTCTAAACATTAAATTTTTACAATGTATAACACTAAAAAATATAACATTTAAAAATACAAAAATGCAGTTCCCCAACGGCAGCAAGATCAAGGTCCCGGCTACCGATGGTTAAGGATCCAGAGACAGGAACCTTCTCACTATACGGGCCGTGTCCAGAAGTACTGCCTTCTGCATCTGACTCCCGATCCATCCACCTAACGCAAGCCTCTTAAGGTGTTTATCGAGGCTCTTGGCTATCAGACCATGGGCAGATATGACTATCGGAACAATAATTGCTGAATCAATATCCCACATGTCAACAATCTCGTGACAACAAAACTACGACACCGGAATAATCTAACGTTACCAACATCTCGTATAAAAATGCACTCTTCCGGGCCTCTAGTGATGTCCATAAAAATATTCAATAACCTGCCAAATAAAATAAAGGATTTACCAAAAGAAAAAGACTTCATTAAACAAATAAAAGCTCTATTGATAAAAAAACAATATTACACTATACAAGAATATTTAAATGATAAAATTTTGTGAACATAAGTTATACAAAAAGCTTCAATTAACTAAAATATTATAATAAAATTATAATAAAATTATATATATATTATATATTATTATAATAAAATTAAATGTAAACTATAACATCATCAATTAATGTTATTAGCCAAAGGAAAGGTCTTCCCCCCTCACCCTTCTAGTTGCTGTGCCCGACAGGGTCCATATTTAACTGTTCATATTTTGTTAACACCTTTGTAACTAATATGGTTGAAGCAATAAAGTATTGAGTATTGAGTATTGAGTATTGAGCTAAATCAAGATATTTGTTTTCTTTATCTTTTTCAGCTTTCACAAGGTTGTCGTCATGGGGAACAGTGACATCAACAATTATTGCGCGGCGTTCGTGTCGATCTATCAATACAATATCAGGCTTATTAGCTACAATAGTCCTGTCTGTAATGATAGATCGATCCCAATACAATGTGGCATGGCTATTTTCAAGGACCTGTTCTGGTGCATACCTGTAGTACGGCACCTCGGATGCCACAAGACTATGTTTCAGAGCAAGTTGTTGGTGTATTATCCTGGCCACTTGGTTATGTCTATGCAAATACTCGCCGTTTGCGAGACGAGAACAACCGGAAATTATATGCCTAAGGGATTCACCAGGACGATGGCACGCTCGGCAAATATCCACTGTGCCATCCCTTAGGATATACTTTCGGTAGTTATTCGTCATCACAACCTCATCCATAATTGCACAGACAAAACCTTCGGTTTCACCAAAAAGATCACCGAAACGGAGCCAGGATACTGAGGCTAATAAATCTACGTCGGGCCCATGGAGAGCCCGGTAGAATCTGCCATGTAACTCCTTGCTTTGCCACACAGCGCTGCGGTCGGACGTACTAAGTACTACAGGTTTGCGCCAGTTTTCTTTTGCTAAAAATAGAGGAGTCAGTCCATTGTCAACAGCAACTACATCTCTATGAGACCCCATATCGACTTGGAGAAAATACTCCCTAAGATTGCATATCTCGCGGTTATGCAATGTCTTAGCATTTAAGAAGCCACGACCACCGCACTTCCGCGGGATATACAATCTCATGGTCGATGAACGTGGGTGATGCATGCGATGTGCTGTTAGCAATGTACGAACTTTTCTATCCAGGGCATCCAGTTCAGTTTGAGTCCATTTAAGTATGCCAAAGGAATACATCAGTACCGGCATGACCCATCCATTGTATGCGCGAACCTTGTTTCCGCCAGACAAAAGACTTTTAAGGACTTTTGAGAGGCGCCCCAAGAAGCGCTCACGCAACGACTGTTTCATGTCAGCATCGTTGATGCCTAATGCCTGTGACATACCTAAATATTTATAGGTTTCGTTAACGGAGAGAGATCTAACATTAATAGAATCCGAGAGTTGTATACCCGTGGATTCCATTATCTGACCACGCTTTACATGCATGACTGCACATTTGTCCACACCAAATTCCATTTTAATGGCATTACTGAAAGCTTCAGTAACCTTCAGTAGCGCTGTCAAATGAGAACTGCTATGGGCAAATAGTTTCAGGTCATCCATGTATAGCAGGTGTGATATTACTTGACCATTTCTCCGTAAACGGTAGCCTAATCCTGAACTCTCGAGAAGTGTACTCAGAGGGTTCAAGGCCAGACAGAACCACAATGGACTCAGACCGTCACCCTGGAAGATACCTCGCTCTATTTTTATAGGGTCGCCCTGACCTAGAACCCGTCGAGATCCTGGATAGAAAAGGACCGTTCTCCATTTTCGCATGCACGATATCAAGAAAGTGCGTAGAGTTGTATTTATTTTATACAACTCCAGCACCCTCATGAGCCACGAATGCGGCACGGAATCATAGGCCTTCTTATAATCTATCCAGGAAGTCGAAAGGTTCTTTCGGTTTCGACGAACCTGTTGGTTAATAGCCATGTCAGTGAGGAGTAGCTCCTTAGTACCACGGGCCCCATTCCTACATCCATTTTGAGAGGCGAACATAATAGAATTTTGATCAATGTGTTTATTAATCTTCGACCTCAAAATGGACGTAAGAATTTTATAAATTGTTGGTAGACAGGTGATAGGTCTATAGTTTTTGGGGTCCGCAGTACTACCAGATTTATGGAGCAGATGGGTTATGCCTGTTGTCATAAATTCTGGAAGCGATTGAGATAATAAAGCACTTTGAAATTGAGATGCTAAGCAAACGTGCGAGCTAGGTAACCATTTATACCAGAAATTGTGCAGTCCGTCCGGGCCTGGAGATTTCCAGTTGGGTAAGGAACGAACTGCACAAACTACGTCTTGGTAGTCAATGGCTACTTCATTCATATCAGGTATAAGCTCACACGAACGCTCAACATCCTCCATCCACGCGCCTTCAGAGTGAGTGACAGGCACGGACCAGATGTTGTGCCAGAAAGAAATCATGGCATCATCATCCGGCCGATGCATATCAGTATCACTCTGATTCGATCGCTCCCAGGATGCATAAACACGTCGTTGATCTCTCTCGAACATGCGGTTCTGAGTAAAGCGATCGACTCGCACCCTATACCTCCGAATACGATTAGCCCATGCACAAATTTTCTGCTTCAGGAAGTCGATGCGCTCTGTGACACATGAAATATAATTTTGAGGACTAATACCAGTCCCCAAGAATGCACGTTTCACAAAGCGCATGACCCTAGGGCGCATGTTGCCCTCCCTAAAGCAGCTGAGCTTACCGATGAGTACCCTAGCCTCACTGATACGACGTTCAATCCTACACTGCCAGGCTGGTACAGCCAGACGAGGGCGTGTTGCTGTGTCAGTATTTGGAAATTTGACATGAGCAACACGACAAGCCGTAATAGCCGCACAATACAAGATCGAATGAGTATCAGCCAGGTCTTCACTACTATCAAAGTAATTTGATAGTAGTGAATCTAAAGCACACATCAGCGCCCTATTTTTTTTGTGCATGGGAAAACGCGGAAGCCGAGGTCTAAGGTGAACAGAAGTCGATCGAAATTCCCGAACTACATCTTCAAGAGTACTCCTCAATATATCATTGTATTGGGGACTTACAGTAGTAACCATATCATCTCCACCATCACTATCAGCAACGCCAGCTTGCAATGTGGCCGCGGCAGAAGCTTGAGTTGCCGCCTGTGATGCAGTAGTAATGATACGGTTACGTTGCACCTCCGTTCGGAGCCGATCAAGTACAGAGTCATCCAACAAGTGACCCCGTTGAATGGCTCGCACCTGATCCGACAGTCGTTGAGCCGAAACGTTGATAGATGGTTCAAGAGCCTGAAACAGAGAAAGCATCCGAACACGATACGCAGTAAGATTAGTTCCTGCCTCTGTTGCCTCAAAATATGCGCGCATGACATTTTCATTGATGGAAATTGTCCATCGCATGCGCTGCACTCCACCGGGAGCGGGGGCCCTGACCGGAGCCGTTTGCCCCAGAAGCCCCAAACTCTTCGGTGGCCGGCCCCTCCTCCGGCGTACAGGTGGTGGCGACGTCGGCGGAGAGAAGTACTCGTCACTATCGCTCGACGCAACTGCAGATGTCAGCTGAACACACGGCACTAAGGCAGTTGCCGACAACTGCGAGGCGGAGCGAGGTGACGAGCCCGGAGGTGGTAGACGTGCTGCTCGGCTTCTCGTCAACATCTATTTGTTCATTACTATCCCATTTCCATTTAATTTGGTTTGTATTGGTGATGAGATGACATTTTCAACTGTCATACAGGATCATTTTTAAATAGACTATAAAATATGTATCTTCTTTGTTGTTGTTCTATGTATATTGTTGCAGGCTATTAGATAAGTATTAAATATTATTATGGTATTACAATGACCTCTGAATTAAATATTTCTTAATAAAATCAATAAAATGATGGAAAATAATGACTTGTCACGTTGACGACTTTTTTTATTATTATTCCCTTTATTACATTTTAAATACTTACAAAATTATATTTCTAAACATTAAATTTTTACAATGTATAACACTAAAAAATATAACATTTAAAAATACAAAAATGTAGTTCCCCAACGGCAGCAAGATCAGGGTCCCGGCTACCGATGGTTAAGGATCCAGAGACAGGAACCTTCTCACTATACGGGCCGTGTCCAGAAGTACTGCCTTCTGCATCTGACTCCCGATCCATCCACCTAACGCAAGCCTCTTAAGGTGTTTATCGAGGCTCTTGGCTATCAGCCCATGGGCAGATATGACTATCGGAACAATAATTGCTGAATCAATGTCCCACATGTCAACAATCTCGTGAGCTAAATCAAGATATTTGTTTTCTTTATCTTTTTCAGCTTTCAAAAGGTTGTCGTCATGGGGAACAGTGACATCAACAATTATCGCGCGGCGTTCGTGTCGATCTATCAATACAATATCAGGCTTATTAGCTACAATAGTCCTGTCTGTAATGATAGATCGATCCCAATACAATGTGGCATGGCTATTTTCAAGGACCTGTTCTGGTGCATACCTGTAGTACGGCACCTCGGATGCCACAAGACTATGTTTCAGAGCAAGTTGTTGGTGTATTATCCTGGCCACTTGGTTATGTCTATGCAAATACTCGCCGTTTGCGAGACGAGAACAACCGGAGATTATATGCCTAAGGGATTCACCCGGACGATGGCACGCTCGGCAAATATCCACTGTGCCATCCCTTAGGATATACTTTCGGTAGTTATTCGTCATCACAACCTCATCCATAATTGCACAGACAAAACCTTCGGTTTCACCAAAAAGGTCACCGAAACGGAGCCAGGATACTGAGGCTAATAAATCTACGTCGGGCCCATGGAGAGCCCGGTAGAATCTGCCATGTAACTCCTTGCTTTGCCACACAGTGCTGCGGTCGGAAGTACTAAGTACTACAGGTTTGCGCCAGTTTTCTTTTGCTAAAAATAGAGGAGTCAGTCCATTGTCAACAGCAACTACATCTCTATGAGACCCCATATCGACTTGGAGAAAATACTCCCTAAGATTGCATATCTCGCGGTTATGCAATGTCTTAGCATTTAAGAAGCCACGACCACCGCACTTCCGCGGGATATACAATCTCATGGTCGATGAACGTGGGTGATGCATGCGGTGTGCTGTTAGCAATGTACGAACTTTTCTATCCAGGGCATCCAGTTCAGTTTGAGTCCATTTAAGTATGCCAAAGGAATACATCAGTACCGGCATGACCCATCCATTGTATGCGCGAACCTTGTTTCCGCCAGACAAAAGACTTTTAAGGACTTTTGAGAGGCGCCCCAAGAAACGCTCACGCAACGACTGTTTCATGTCAGCGTCGTTGATGCCTAATGCCTGTGACATACCTAAATATTTATAGGTTTCGTTAACGGAGAGAGATCTAAGATTAATAGAATCCGAGAGTTGTATACCCGTGGATTCCATTATCTGACCACGCTTTACATGCATGACTGCACATTTGTCCACACCAAATTCCATTTTAATGGCATTACTGAAAGCTTCAGTAACCTTCAGTAACGCTGTTAAATCAGAACTGCTATGGGCAAATAGTTTCAGGTCATCCATGTATAGTAGGTGTGATATTACTTGACCATTTCTCCGTAAACGGTAGCCTAATCCTGAACTCTCGAGAAGTGTACTCAGAGGGTTCAAGGCCAGACAGAACCACAATGGACTCAGACCGTCACCCTGGAAGATACCTCGCTCTATTCTTATAGGGTCGCCCTGACCTAGAACCCGTCGAGATCCTGGATAAAAAAGGACCGTTCTCCATTTTCGCATGCACGATGTCAAGAAAGTGCGTAGAGTTGTATTTATTTTATACAACTCCAGCACCCTCATGAGCCACGAATGCGGCACGGAATCATAGGCCTTCTTATAATCTATCCAGGAAGTCGACAGGTTCTTTCGGTTTCGACGAACCTGTTGGTTAATAGCCATGTCAATGAGGAGTAGCTCCTTAGTACCACGGGCCCGATTCCTACATCCATTTTGAGAGGCGAACATAATAGAATTTTGATCAATGTGTTTATTAATCTTCGACCTCAAAATGGACGTAAGAATTTTATAAATTGTTGGTAGACAGGTGATAGGTCTATAGTTTTTGGGGTCCGCAGTATTACCAGATTTGTGGAGCAGATGGGTTATGCCTGTTGTCATAAATTCTGGAAGCGATCGAGATAAAAAAGCACTTTGAAATTGAGATGCTAAGCAAACGTGCGAGCTAGGTAACCATTTATACCAGAAATTGTGTAGTCCGTCCGGGCCTGGAGATTTCCAGTTGGGTAAGGAACGAACTGCACAAACTACGTCTTGGTAATCAATGGTCACTTCATTCATCTCAGGTATAAGCTCACACGAACGCTCAACATCCCTTATCCACGCGCCTTCAGAGTGAGTGACAGGCACAGACCAGATGTTGTGCCAAAAAGAAATCATGGCATCATCATCCGGCCGATGCATATCAGTATCACTCTGATTCGGTCGCTCCCAGGATGCATAAACACATCGTTGATCTCTCTCGAACATGCGGTTCTGAGTAAAGCGATCGACTCGCACCTTATACCTTCGAATACGATTAGCCCATGCACAAATTTTCTGCTTCAGGAAGTCGATGCGCTCTGTGACACATGAAATATAATTTTGAGGACTAATACCAGTCCCCAAGAATGCACGGTTCACAAAGCGCATGACCCTAGGGCGCATGTTGCCCTCCCTAAAGCAGCTGAGCTTACCGATGAGTACCCTAGCCTCACTGATACGACGTTCAATCCTACACTGCCAGGCTGGTACAGCCAGGCGAGGGCGTGTTGCTGTGTCAGTATTTGGAAATTTGACATGAGCAACACGACAAGCTGTAATAGCCGCACAGTACAGGATCGAATGAGTATCAGCCAGGTCTTCACTACTATCAAAGTAATTTGGTAGTAGCAAATCTAAAGCACACATCAGCGCCCTATTTTTTTTGTGCATGGGAAAACGTGGAAGCCGAGGTCTAAGGTGAACTGAAGTCGATCGAAATTCCCGAACTACATCTTCAAGAGTACTCCTCAATATATCATTGTATTGGGGACTTACAGTAGTAACCATATCATCTCCACGATCACTATCAGCAACGCCAGCTTGCAATGTGGCCGCGGCAGAAGCTTGAGTTGCCGCCTGCGATGCAGTAGTAATGATACGGTTACGTTGCACCTCCGTACGGAGCCGATCAAGTACCGAGTCATCCAACAAGTGACCCCGTTGAATGGCTCGCACCTGATCCGACAGTCGTTGAGCCGAAACGTTGATTGATGGTTCGAGAGCCTGAAACAGAGATAGCATCCGAACACGATACGCAGTAAGATTAGTTCCTGCCTCTGTTGCCTCAAAATATGCGCGCATGACATTTTCATTGATGGAAATTGTCCATCGCATGCGCTGCACTCCACCGGGAGCGGGGGCCCTGACCGGAGCCGTTTGCCCCAGAAGCCCCAAACTCTTCGGTGGCGGCCCCTCCTCCGGCGTACAGGTGGTGGCGACGTCGGTGGAGAGAAATACTCGTCACTATCGCTCGACGCAACTGCAGATGTCAGCTGAACACACGGCACTGAGGCAGTTGCCGACAACTGCGAGGCGGAGCGAGGTGACGAGCCCGGAGGTGGTAGACGTGCTGCTCGGCTTCTCGTCAACATCTATTACTTAGGCAATGTACAGAAATTACTGTACTTAAAGGGGTATTTACAGGGAGAGGCGGAGCAATTAGTACACAATATCCCTATAACTGATAGTAATTACGATAGGTGCTGGAAGCTTCTACAGGAGCGCTACAGCAACAAAAGGTATATTTGTAATTATATTTTAAAACGGTTGTTGTCGCAAAGAAATATTATTAACGAATCAGCTAGCGCGCTGAAGGAATTATTGGATACTACAAACGATTGTTTGTCATCTCTGGCTAATATTGGTGTAAATACGGATAGTTGGGATGTTTTAGTGATCCACATTATTACTTTAAAGTTAGATCTAGAAACCCGACGGCAATGGGAATTCTTCGCGACAGATAGTAGTTCGGATGATTTACCAACTTTAAAACAATTTGAAGAGTTTCTCAAAAACCGCTACCGTGCCATCGAGTTTTTAGAGAGTGGATTTAAAACTGTATATAAAAATCAAATTGTACATAATAAGGTACCAACTAATGAAATTAAATCTTTGCATGTTACGAAGGTTGTTTGTCAGTTTTGTTTAGAGGAGCACAAACTTGGTTACTGTAAAAGTTTTACGAATGAGTCTATAGACTCGCGGCGTAATTTTGTGTTGAACAATAATATATGTTTTATTTGTTTAGGTAGAAATCACTCTGCAAAAAACTGTCACGGTAATATTAGGTGTCGTATTTGCAGGAAACGGCATCATGTTCTTTTGCACCCCACGGGGGCTACGGGTAATGGTACAGAAGGCAATGTCTCCTCGAAGGAGAAGGTTTCAGCGAACGATATAGTTCAAATTAATATGAATTCAAAACCTAGTACTTCCTTGTCAAATACTGATGTGGCTGAGTCGGTTCCTGTTATTTCCTGTATTTCGACAAGGCAAATAAAACATAATCAGGTGTTACTTCCGACAGTGTTAGTAAACACCTCTTCGAAAAACGGGCGAAAGTGTACTATTCGTGCGTTGTTGGACCAGGGGTCCCAATCGTCTTTTATTACGGAATCGATGGTTAAGATATTAGGTATAAAGAAAATTCCTGTTGAAAATCATATTATCAGTGGTGTAGGTGGAGAAAGTGGATTGGTATCCAAGGCTATGGTTAATATAAAATTAACATCACAAGTTGATCAAAAAGTGGTGATCAATGTGAACGCTTACGTTCTAAAGTCCATTACCACATTGGTGCCTACCAATAAGGTTGATGCAGTGGAATGGAAGGGATTTACAGAGATTGCTCTCGCGGACCCTAACTATTACGCTTCAAACCGCATTGATATGCTGCTGGGCTCCGAAGTGTATAGTCAGATTATTCAAGATGGTGTAAAGAAAGGGCCACAGGGCTCGCCGCTCGCGCAGTGTACATCTTTGGGGTGGATTCTCTCGGGTGCCATTGGATCATGCAGTTCACCTTCAAAGAAAACAAATGTTATGCATTGTCGAGTGGAGGTAAAAAAATGACATTACCTGATGGCTTTATGGTAGAGTGATTGCTACTCATCACGGCGATGATAATGTCGTTAGGGTTGTAAGTTTAAAGGTCAAGGGTGGCATTTTAAAACGACCAGTTTCCAAACTTTGTCTCCTCCTCCTCCCTATTGAAAATTAAACTTGTTAACCATGTTTATGTTAAATATATCATTGTGACCACCATGTATGTTAGTTTGTTAAGTTTTCATTGTTTATTTATTTGTTTTTAAACGTTGTTTGCCATATTGTGTCATGGTGGGCGATGTAACACAATTATTTTGTAAGGACAAAGTCAGTTTGTCCTTGGTGGGCGATATGTTCAAGCCAATTTAACATAATAAAACTCTTTGCATCAATGTGAGAGAAAAAAGTGTAAAAACCTCATTTGAGGTTAGTCAGAATTTAAAAACTATCAAAGAAAATATGAAACAATTGACTATCATTTGTCGCGGCTATGAAAATTTCATTGTAAAATTGGAAAATATAATTTATTTATTAGAACCAGCAAAATTGTTTTTATTACACACAAATAGTGTGTACTTATTATTAAGTTGTAGTGGCCTAGGCTTATTCGCATACATATCGCTCTCTCTCTTATAATTATAATTTATCCATACTAACTATGTAGTTATAAATTATAATATTATAAATAATATTACTTACTTAAAATAAGTATTAAAAGTGTGTTAGTTTGTTTGTGTGTTTTCTCGTCTTTAACTTCACGCCAAAACGGAGAGGATACATCTATATTGCACCCGTGCAAAGCCGGGGCGTAATTAATTAAGTAAAAATACAATCCCAAAATCGTATGGAATCAATAATTAATTTATAAGTTTAATTTACTTGTTTCAGGCTTATAAGAGCTTGTATAATGATGACGGCTTTCTGTTGTTGGATATTGTAAGTATTTCTCAAAATCTTAATAGTAAGGCATAGGTAAAGTAAAATTCAAGAAATGGCTGCGGATGGCAGAAGCGCTCTACTCCCTGAATCCTCAACTGCCAAGGAACTGGCTATCTTATTTCTAACTACCTGAACTCAACAATGCCGAAAACATCGTTGTTATGGCGTCAGACTTAAGAGCTTATTACACTTGGCTAAATTCAGCATCTAATTAAGCATACATTGCTTGTTTTGATTGCATCACTTGCTACAAATGAGCTCAAAGAAATCAATGTATGCTTAATTAGATGCTGAATTTAGCCAATTGTAATAAGCCCTTTAGATATGATGCCGATAGCTAGCCAGACGGACTAATTACAAGCCCTACCACCAACTAAACCGAATACAATATGTACCCCCACTGGGAATCGAGCCCGGGACCTCTGGGTCTGATACCGGTGGTATGTACCACTAGACCACGGAGGCGGTTGAAAGATGATAATGCTTTACGGCAATGCGCAAGCGAACTCAAGCAGAAGAGTGTAACCACGTCATAAGGCACTACAATTAGTGTACGTTTCAGTATTTTACAGGTGTAGTCACGTGTAAACAAAATTGTCCGAAACAAAACTGTCTGTGCCATAGAAGTCAATCAATAAGGTTTTTTTAGAAAAACAACCCTAAAAGTTAGATTCAGCAAGCTTTACAGGAAAAAAAGGAGTAGGTATAAGAAAAGCCCTTATTGTAATATGACATAGTCCTATGTTGTTTACATTTTATTGCTCGAGACCCAAGTCAAGAGCAATAATATGTCAACATCTTAGAACTTTGGCATATTGAAGCGTTCCGAAACCAAACGTAACCGTGCCACAAAAGTCAATCAATATTGTAATAGGTACTTCGATCAACAATAACAGAATAGGTGTATGACAGACATATCCTATGTTGTTTACATTTTATTGCTCGTGGCCGATGTACCTTAGTGTTTTTGTGGTATTTTTTTTTTAATTTCCTTTTTTAAATTATAATTACAGATGGGTCACCATGTACATTGCGCAAATGCATCCCCTTCAATCACCGCGAATAAAAAATATTACATTAGCGTATTTGGTTAATTCCCAAGTAAGTAAAATGAAAATTTCTGACTCAGCAATTACTTAATATCACAGTACTGGACAGTGATTTTAACTGCTCTGCGGTCTAGTGGTTTACACCACTGGTAGAAGACCCAGAGGCCCCGGGTTCGATTCCCAGTGGGGGTATATATTGTATTTGGTTTGATTGATGGTAGGACTTGTTTTAAGTCTGCCTGGCATCTACCACCATCTTATCTAAGTCTCTCGCCAAAACAATGATGTTTTCAGCATTATTGTGTTTCAGCTGTTAGAGATAAGATAGCCAGTGCCACAATGATTGAGGGTTCCGGGACTAGTGCGCTTTCAATATCAGCCTTATCACCACTTAACATCAGGTGAAATGAAGGCTAAGCTAAGTGCTAACCCGTCGTGGATAAAAAAAGCAGTTCGATCGCCTTATTGTGTGTGGAAATGGAGTGGAGTGGAACCAGCTGGTAGCGGACCGTTCCACTACTGCCGGCATTGTACGGTTTTCACCGTCTGGTGGGGTGGCCACGCTTGCTCGGCCGCTTCCCAGACGCAAGGGGGATCGGATAACTGGGCCGGCCGTTGGGTCTTTGGGGAGATTGCCACTCAAATCCCCCATGACCGGTGGCGAAAGAGCAAGTAGTGAGGGGTTTAGGGGGTATTCCCCCTTCCTGATTCCTCCCTATCAAGTCCTTGTCGCTTGATGGGGGATCAGGAAGCGGCCCTAGAGGCCCTACGTGTACGTACAGGATTTTTGGTAAAACAAAATGGTAACCAGAGCTAACCATTTTGTAAGCTCTTGTTTTCATACAAAATAATACGATTAAGAATTCGATAACGAATTTGTTTCGTGCTTTGGGCACAAAATACTCAAATATAGATTGGAATTCGACATGTTCTTCTTCTGACCATGTTACTCTTTAGAACTTTTCTTTGGAATCCTATCGATTAGTACTTACAATAGAACAGGTAAGTAGTGATTATTTTTTGAATTTTAGCTGGTCCAATTCCCGGATGAATCTGCAAAGGACAAGGTCCAAAATGTATGAATCAAAAACCCAGAAATCGATACGAACAAACTGTATGCCAATCGATTGCTAAGAACGAGTGAAATAACTCTGCCCAAGTCATATACCCCAAATCCATGGGGTATCGAAGCTATGGGCTGACAAAATATGCACGAAAATCCATTATCTACCTGAGTAGATAATGATTTTTTGTGATGAATTAATCCTTAAATTTTCTTAATATTATATTATACTGATGATACTATAGAAACTACCGATATTAGACACACACGTGTAGCGCGGTGAGTTCGAAAATCACATCTCATTTAAAATAGTAGGCGTAACCTGGTAGCTGAAACGTGCACTGTCGACTGCACACCGAAACTACCGATATTAGACACACACGTGTAGCGCGGTGAGTTCGAAAATCACATCTCACTCAAAATATCTCACTCAAAATAGTAGGCGTAACCTGGTAGCTGAAACGTGCACTGTCGACTGCACACCATTATTATTTTTAGTGTCTTTAATCGATATTAAATTCGATACTAGCTTCTATAGTGTCATTGTGTCAGTACAGTCGCCAGCATAATACATGATCAAACGAACTTCACAAGTGAAATTCGATCAGTATTATATGAATACGCTTCATTCTTGGTACTAGTAATAAGAAATCCTTAGTAGATAATGATTCTTCGTGCAGATTTTGTCAGCCCATAGCTCCGATACCCCATGGATTTGGGTTCTGCGACTTAGGTAGGGTTATTTCACTCTTTCTAAGCAATCGATTGGCATACAGTTTGTTCGTATCGATTTCTGGGTCAATTTTGATACCATCTCTTTTTCCAAAAACTTTGAATGCAGTTTTGTTTATTTTAAAAATAAAAGAAATTAAGTGTAGGTACTTATAGATTTAAAGGCAGTTTCTCTCGAAATTATGGGCTCTGCCCATAATTTCTTTCCATTCTGTATAAACAACCACGAGTCTGGTCAAAATGCTCGTTTTCATCAAAGTATTGATGGGGTAGGGGGTGGAGTATAGGCGGGGCGGGGGTGGGGGTAAAAGCACAAGCGTATTTACCCCCACAAGTATTCTAAACAGGACCTCAGAGTAGGCAACACTTTAAAACCAGGGTACAAGCCAAGCCACTCTTCCACAGAAGTCGTCTAATTTATAGGTTTTACTTTGTTAATGCAGAAAAATCAACTTTCAACCACTTCCAACTCAATGGGGAATGCCACTACAGAAAATACATAAACTACAGAGGTTTCAGCTACACAAGAAGAAACGGAGCCTACCGAAGAGGCTCCAGCCCCAAGAGCTTCCGAGGCATCGATAGTCCGTCTATTTTATACGTTTAACTTTGTTAATACAGAAAGGCGCTTCCGACTTGGCGCCGACGACGAATGCCACGGTAGAAGACGAAGAAGCCGCCACCGAGGAGGCCCCGACCACACCAAAGCCGGTAGATATAGAAAGTGATGAAGATAATGATTTCGCCCCGAGAGCGTCTGAGGTAAGAACTTATTGCTACTAATAGGGTATTTTACTGAAAGTTTATTATTTATTTAAAGTGATTTTTAAAATATTAGCTACACAAAACAAGTTTTACTTTTCAACTGAACTAGCTTTTTACCCGTTGCTTCGCCCGCGATGACTACCTGACGCTATCCCGCGGGAATGTGATATTTTTCGGGGATAAAAGTAACCTACGTCACTCTCCAACCCCCAAACTATCCCCATACCAAAAATCACGTCGAACCGTTTTTGCGTGGAGCAACGCCTTGCTCCGTTTTCTCTCACACGCGAAAGAAATACCTTTCCAGGGGGCCAAGTCTGCTAACGTTAAGTCACAATCGTGTCTCAATCGTGAAACTAGTCTTGTTACCAGTGATCACGATAATGATGCAACCCCCACTGCACCTCCATGCAGCAACCTATGCCGCTGCACCCATTGCACGCCACTATATACCCTCGCTCGAAACTGAGAGACCGAACGATGATATCAAACCCGATTGCGTTTGCACCAATCCACATTAGGCCCACTCTTTTTAAAGCTCTATTACATTGGGTGGGACGCCCCAGTCGCGACGCCAGCAGTCAAATGTATAGAGACATTGGCGGCAAAGTAATGAGGCTAAGGAATTATTCTCAATGAAATTGGAAGCGATTTTCACGCGCTCACGGCACGTCGAAAACGGAATATTCTGGGATTCTTGGAGATCCTGAATCAGCATTACTTACTCTACAATCGTGCCAAATTTGAGCGACGGGGGAATTTATCGGGTTACATAGAATTGTTGTAGAGTGATCACGACAACGATGCAACCCCCACTGCACCCCCATGCCGCAACCTACGCCGCTGCACCCACGCTACTACCCTCACTCGACACGACGACGGCCCCAATTTACGCATATTGCAAATGATGATGATATCAAACCCGATTGCGTTTGCACCAATAGACATTAAGCCCGCGTGGTGGGCCTAGGCCCAGTCTTCTTTAGGCTCCATTACATTTGGACGCCCCAGTTGCGACGCCAGCAGTCAAATGTTTAGTTAGAGACATTGGCGGCAAAGTAATGAGGCTAAGGAACTATTCTCAAAGTTGCTTGCTCAGTCTGCTTGTGACCACGGCTGTAGCAACACAGCGGAAACGTCAAGCTGTAAGTACATAATAATAAATGTCGCGTTGAGTTCCGTTACTCTTGTTTATAATTTATAATGGAACGCGAAAGTTTAAAATCTTATATAAGTACTCAAAGAAATTGGAAGCGATTTTCACGCGCTCACGCACGGCATGACAAAAATGACTAACTTGCTGTTGAAAATGTTCCTAGATTCTTGCAGATCCTGAATCAGCATTACTTACTCTACAATCGTGCCAAATTTAAGCGACGGGAGAATTTATCGGGTACATAAGCCCCGCTGCCGCGTTGATCGGACATCTCGAGAGACTCTAGTTTCTAGAAACTAGAGTCTTGTTTGTTACCAGGGATCACGACAACAATGCAACCCCCACTGCACCACCATGCCACTACCCTCGCTAGACCCACGAATCCACATTAGGCCCGCGTGGTGGGTCTGGGCCCATTCTTCTTGAGGCTCAATTCCATTGAGACGCCCTAGTGGCGACGCTTTGCGCCGGCAGTCAAATGTTAGAGATTCCATTCCATTGGGACGCCAGTCAGAGCACTTCAAATTGAATTAAACATTCCTACTGCAACCTCACTTGGCGGGCGGCTTGGTTGCGACCCTAAACCGCCAATGTCTCTAATACATTTGATTGCTGGCGCAAGGCGTTGCCACTGGGGTGTCTTAGCAGTGGCTGATAATAATAATGATTTTTTATTTGTTTCATGTCTAGTTTGGGGTACCCATAGCCTCGAGACTCGAGACTCCGACCACCAGAGTCTTGGTACCGCTGATCACGACGACGACGCAGCCCCCCACGGCGCCTCCAATCTCGCCCCCAGTCTCGCCCTCCACGCCGACACCACTCACGCCGACGCCGCTCACGCCGACGCCGCTCACGCCGACGCCGCTCACGCTGACGCTCAACACCGACGATGACGTCCCCGTCATTCAATACGATGATGACGTAAAACCACCAGTAAAACTAGCCAACCAAGGTGAAGAAGACGACAAAGTAAGGGAGATACAGTCAACTTATGATGCTAATCTTTATTTGTAGAGTGAACGTTTAAATTATTTTTACGTTTGAATTTAATTTCCATGCAAAATGTATGCATAAGTTTCGCAGTTTCTAAGAAGAAGTGACATTTAGCTTTAGCTTTGAGATAGAAATGAATATCTTCTAAGTCTAAAGTAAATGACAACCCATTTCGTTGAAATGTTGTTTGACATTCGCATGCAATAGGCTTCGATCAACTATAACAATAGGTCGAAAATTCTAATTGAAAATTAAATTCTTTTTGTCTCCATAATATTAATAAAAATTGCATTGTGAATGCAAAAAACTAAAAATTAAAATAACATCCATAATATTACTCATGATGACAGTTTGCTGTCCAATATTGAACCAGGTGGACCGTCACCATTAATATGTACATAAAGACAACAGTTAAATAGTTTGAAATTCCTTAATGTCACTCATGGTGACAGTTTGCTGCCGATGAACCAGGTAGTTCGTCACCAATAATAATCATAAAGACAACAGTTAAATATTTTGAAATTTTAATTAAAGCTCATATTATCTTATTTACTTGCCTCGACACTTTAAGTAAAACAGCATGTCAAGTTACTTAACTATTAATAACGTAACGCCATAATTTAAACTTTACCCATAGATTTTAATAAACTAAACTACGAATAAAATGTGTTTAAAAATAAATTATCTATTTTATTGTATACCCAAGATTAATTTTTTGTTATGCTGGGGCTTCACCTGCGTGACGCCTAATGGCGTTAATAACGGCATGCGCGTCTTAACGCGCTAATTGTATCAAATTAGTGCGCTAAGACCCGGTTACCCCAGCGTATTATATCAAATAGCGCGCTAATTAATGGCATTAGACGCTGGTGAAGCTCGGCATTATGCAGATTTTAACAGTTTAGGTTACTGAGATAACGACTCGTATAGGCTGAGATATTGTATATTCCTACGTATAGAAAAACCTTGTGCAAAACATCGTGCACACAAATATTTGTCTTAAGCTGGTATTTGTACCGGCGGCGACCTCATAGCAGAAGACCTTAATTCCATTGTGTGACAGCTGAGCAATAAGCCACGGAACGAATTGTAATTTGTGATCGCACGCGCCCTAGCTGTACCTATCGCAAACATCAAAAAAACATTTGTACCGAAATCATTTGTCAGCTCTGATTCTATAGTGGCCCCCCAAGCACCAGAAGCGGGTCGCGGTAACAGCGACAAGCGGGGCGGATTAAAGACGGGAACGTTGCAGGGGGCTACCGGCAAAAAAATATGGAAATGGACATGGGCTTCATTTGACATTTGTAAAATGTAGCCCATGTCCATATTCATATTTTTTTGCCAGTAGCCCAACAGGAATGCAACTTTAAGCCAGATTTATATGGATATAGTAGCTATAGCACTGTTCAGTACACCCCTGCCTAGACCGCGGAATGGCTAGCGCAGTGGAAGCTGGTATTACTAGTATAGACTCCGGACAATAAACTAGGTTTCAGCCGGGATGTAACTGAACAATTGGACTGCGATACACAGCGCTTAATCTATATTGTGAAGTAAGGTGGATTTTACATACTGTCTGTGGTCCTGGGCAGTGGAGACAGAGGTGGTGTAAGGGAGCGCGCGCGCCCCTGGGGTCCTTTCTTCGTCTTCTTCTGCAGACCTTACCAATTAGTGACCTCACTCACAACACAAATAACAGCGTTCACAAGACACTGGGCGTTTCAACAATAGATACACAATAACACACGGAGGAGCCTTTTGTCAAGATATATATTGCCCCTGCAACAACACGTGTGGTGGATGATTATCCTTCAAAGCATCGCGACCGGCCACTCATCAGGATGGCATCAAAATCGTGGTCGTACAACACGGGATCGGCAGGATAATTTAAGATGTATTCAAACTCGATATGCCAGGCACATTCAACGCGAGCGATTTTTAACAAATTCAGCAAAATTATTCCGACATTTTTCCAAGAAGAATTTCAATCAAGTGTCACTGTCAACTTCAAGTGACAGCTAAATGTCAATTTGACGTGACATTATAGATGCGTTCAGAAACGTCGATCTTTTCCGAACATCCCCCCGCCCCGGACCGTTAAGAACGGTACGTCAATCTACGGGTAATCGGGAGAGCCCACTAACGGCTCTCTTCAAAACCGAATCTCGAACCAAAACCTCAGCAAAACGAGGAACTCCGTCAGTTCCGGGGTAGAGTTTAACAATGCGCCCCCTTCGCCAACATAGGGGCGGCAGGTTAGCATCCTTAATCAACACGAGGTCGCCAGTCTGGGGTGGGGTGGTTTTATCTGTCCACTTCACGCGCTGTTGTAGGATATGCAAATACTCCATCGACCAACGTGCCCAGAAGTTTTGGGACATCTGTTTCAAAAGTTGGTATCGCGACAAACGATGGGATCCTACATCCTGAATCGGATATTCAGGCAACGCCAAAAGGGGCTGTCCGATCAAGAAATGGCCTGGGGTCAACGCTTCCAGGTCATTCGGGTCCGAAGACAACGGGCACAAGGGTCGCGAGTTGAGGACGGCCTCAATTTTACAAAATACCGTATCAAGTTCCTCAAACGTGAGAATAGTTTCTCCAATCACGCGACGCAAGTGTGTCTTGGCAGCCTTTACACAAGCTTCAAAAATTCCTCCCCAGGTCGGACAAGCTGGAGGGCTAAACTTCCAGATTATCCCACGCCGGGAGAGGGTGGTTCCAATGTCTATTTTATTATCAACAAAAAACTTAACTACTTCCTTAAGATAATTACACGTTCCCTTATAATTAGTACCACAATCGGAACGTATCAATGTCGGCAGTCCTCTACGGGAAACAAATCTGCTCAAGGCGGCGACAAAGGCTTCGGTAGACAATTCCGAGACAATTTCCAAATGGACAGCCTTGGTGGACAAACACACAAACACGCACAAGTACGCCTTATAGGTTTTAGCATTACGCAGTCTCGAAGCCTTTACAGTAAAGGGACCGGCGAAGTCGGTGGCGACTCCGGCAAAAGCTCTACATTCCGTGACGCGATCAGCAGGCAAATCACCCATCTGGGGCTGCATGGTCGCGGCCTTCAATCGATAACAAGGCAGGCAACGGAAAACCACAGTGCGAATGGCTCGGCGAGCAGACAAAATCCAAAATTCACGCTGCAAAATGGCCAACAAAGCATTACAGCCAGCATGTTGTGCATTCACATGGCGATCTGTTATTATCATGTTGCGTGTATATTTCGCAACTGTGGTGTTTTTATCATTATACCAGAGGGATGTTGTGTCTTATGGTCTGTTCGTAGGACTCGACGCAGGTCGTGTGCTGAAATTATCACCAGCGAAGCCAAGAAGCGATCATAG
Organism: Crambus lathoniellus; assembly: GCA_949710035.1. NCBI lineage: Eukaryota > Metazoa > Arthropoda > Insecta > Lepidoptera > Crambidae > Crambus > Crambus lathoniellus. The sequence goes on along the minus strand of OX453302.1, from coordinate 25,345,960 downwards.
AACACAACATCGCCAAACGTATTGGTTTAAGACCTTGTCTTGCAACACTTTTCGGAGTTAGTCGCTCACCATATGTAACATGCATGTAGATTAGTCTCGCCGTTCATTTTACAATGACATTTCTCAGCTTTTGTGCATATTTTAAACATTAGTTTCATTGTTTTCAATAGTTTGTTATAACCTGAAAAACGACGTGATTTTGACAGGTGACAAATGACGTTGACGTTTCAATGACAGGCTGACAGTGTTCTTCCTTTCAGTTTGTAGTGTTGATACGCTCCCCGGAGCGGTGGAATACTCCTGCAGCCACACTTTGATAGTCTCCATTTTTATATTTATTCAAAATCCTCATAAGTTTAGAATCATAGAAGTTTATTTACAGAATGTCTTCAGTATTTAATAAAATATCTTAATTCGTCTGAAAATAATAAAATCAATCCAGTTATGGTAGAAGAATTTTCTAGAATTTAGCAATATAGTCTTTGGTTTCACTCTATGTTGTCAATGGTCATACTAGCGTGACTTCACTTTTTTTCGCTCCGAAGTGTAAGACGCGAGAATATCTTTTTAGCTTTAAAAAGCTATGGAAATGTTTTTAATAACCTGACGGTGTTCTTCGACACGGCTTAGAGCCGATATGTATTTATTGTAAGAAACAAGGGGCGGCAGGTAAGATTTTTTATCATGTTTTGCTACTTGGTCCGAGCTTCTTAAAGTCGACTCCAAATGTTATATGGTGCTCTTTTGTTTGTTGCAGAGCGCCGCCTCTTCTTTTTAGTTTATGTATTTCACCTACATGTGGTCTTCATAAGGATTCCCATATTTTTATTAGAAAATTTTTGCTCGTGAAGTGATGCGCACACGCTATGACACGTGACGCATGGCGTCCCTTGGTTTTTCACCAATGTTGAGGACACTTTCCTGATGCACGCGAGGGAAGCACACCCATTAACACCTTGGAGGGCTGATTAAGGATAAGCAACACAAACTCCGTATGTTTTTTTGTGATTTTAACCTCAAACTTGTGTCATCATGCCGGACTGTCAGCACATTTTTCTGAGCTAAGAATTCATATAGAATTTAGTTTAATTTAAGTTTTAACGTTTGTATTTTTATACTTTTCCAAAAAGAAAAGCTACATTCTAGGTCATGACCAGAACATACTACACATGTAATGTAGCCTAGAACATTTAATACTTATATTTTGTATCTACAATATTTTAAAGAATTAGTACAGGTTCCTTGGACCTAATGTATCTTTATGTAGAAGGGAGAATTAGTTGTTTCAAAACTTTTAAGATTATACTGTTTGTAATAGAAACCTATCTTCTTGTTTAATTTTCCCAACACTCCTGTGTTGGTGGCGCCCTTAGAAATAAGAATTTAGAACGTAGAGTCAGTGACCTAATCCCAATTTTTTCTTTCCGAGTGTAACAGCCATCCAAGGTACAACCCACGAGCCTCTCCCGAGTCTCATGCCTATCTGAGCTGCTGAGTAGAATGCACCTCGGGGACTGCGAGTGCATAAACACCACGGCCGTCCCTGGGTTGTAACAATCAGTTGAGTCAAATGTCCGGCTTTAGGTAACAAAAGGGGGTGACGAGCTCCATACGGCAGGTTCGCATTTCGAAGTCTTCCGCCGACTCGCAAAAGCCCACTCTCGTCCAGGAAGGGATTTAATCGCGATACCGCGCCCTTCAACTTGCGACGGCCTAAACGCAAAATTTCAATCTCGGACTCAAAACTATCAGCTTGTACTCTCCGGACCCAAAACAAGAGCGCGTCCCTACGCTCGTCCGGAGTGAGAACCGACGAATCACGCCTCGCGCGTGGGTTTCTGCAATTGTACGCAAAACGTCTGATCCAAGCGGTAACACCAAGCAGCTTCTGTAAGGAGCTGTACCGATCCAACAACAAATCCTTTTCCCCGGCGGGGTTAGTCTCCAGGACGCATGCCCGCATATCAGGAACGGCTACGTTCGACAACGCTGGAGAGGGCGGCCACTCCGACTCAGGCCGCATCAACCACTGTGGGCCCCACCAGAGGGGATGGTTAATTAGGGTTGGGGCTACACAACCCCGAGACGCACAATCCGCGGGATTCATGGTTCCCGGCACGTGTCTCCAAATCAACTCGATGTCGGAATTACAAATCTGCGACACTCGATTGGCCACAAACACGTCCAAGGTGTGCGCCGGAGCCTTCAACCAACAAAGGACGACCTGACTGTCCGTCCAAGCATAAACCTCTTGTATCGCAATAGATCGACCTAATGTGAGCCATACGTGGTTCAACAAACGCATTAGGAGGGCAGCTCCACACAATTCCAACCTCGGGATCGTATGACGAGTCCGAAGGGGAGCGACTTTGCTTTTCGCTATCACCAGATGCACAGCAACAACTCCGTCAACAGTAACGGTGCGGAGGTACACGGCCGCAGCAAATCCACGTTCGGAGGCATCGGAAAAGCCGTGAAGAGTAACTTTACAATTTTCAGAAGGGAGGAATAGCCTCGGCAAATGCACTTCATTAATCTCGGGGAGGGATGAAACGAAGCTCGACCAATCTCGGAGTAACTCGTCCGAGAGGGGTTCATCCCACGACACACCCGAAGCCCATAACCGTTGCAAGAAACACTTGGCCATAAACAGCACGGGGCAAATCCACCCATTGGGGTCAAAGGTACGTGCGACAGTAGACAATACTAAACGCTTGGTCCAGACTTTCGGTGGTCGTAAATCCACACAATAAGTGAACGTGTCAGAGACCGGTTTGTACTGTACGCCAAGGACGGTCACCACATGGGGATTATCAACATTTTCGAATAGGTGGGGGTCCTGCTGGTGCTCTTCGGGCAAACCTACCAGTACATCAGGCGAGTTGGATATCCATTTCCTCAACTCGTAACCTCCCGACTTCAAAAGGGCGGTGAGTTCGTCTCTCAGGACAATCGCCTCTGAGACAGATGAGGCGCCCGTGCAAATGTCATCCACATAGACGTCACTGGCCAAAATGGCGGAGGCGCGAGGGTATCTCAAGCGCTCCTTCTCGGCCAACTCCAACAAAGAACGAATCGCAACAAACGGGCTCGAAGCCAAACCGTACGTATTCGTATTCAATTCATAGATCAACAAGGGGTCCCTAGGACTCTCTCTCCACAAAATCAATTGGTACCTCCTATCCTCGGGATGGATGACCGTTTGTCTGAACATCATCCGGATGTCAGTCATAAATACAATTTGGTGCCGCCGGAAGTTGGTCAAAATGTCTGAGATCTCCGTGTGCAGCTTGGGACCTACATGCAGACACTGGTTCAAGGACGCTCCAGTAGAGGTGGGAGCCGAACCGTCAAAGACCACCCGAATCTTTCCGGATTTCAAAACGGCGTGGTGCGGCAAAAAGAAGTGCTCAACGGAGCGCCAATCCAAATCGCTCACGGACATGTGCCCTAACTCCTCATACTCCCGCATGAATTCAACATACTTCTGGCGGAAGACCGGATCCTTGCTCATGCGACGCTCCATCGCCACTAGCCTACGTTCCGCTAGCGGTCGGGATTCGCCCAGAGGAGGTCGGCCGGCACGAAAGGGGAGACGGGTGATCAAACGACCAGAGCGGAGGCGACCAGTGTTATTCTGGTAATACAACTCGCATTCATCCGCTACTGGGTCAACCCGCGGGGCTGGTGGAGGTTCCTCAACCTCCCAAAACTTCTGCACCACTTCGGAGAGAGACACATTAAAAACAAGACCGCGATCCTCATCAAGGGAATCCAAAACGCGGCGAGCAGGGCCCATCACAACTGTACCGAGTGTCGTCTGCAGAGCTACCAAGCCATCTGGCTGCAAAACTCGCTTCCCCGTCAACAAAACTCGCCCCAGGACATCGGCTCCAAGGAGAGCATCAATCGGGCCTGGGCGGAAGAAATTTGGATCGGCGAGTGGGGAATCAGACACCAAAGACAACATACTCGGTCCCAAGTCAACTGAAGGTTGACGGCCAACAACTGTGTCCAACACAATCGCCGAGGTCTTAATGCCTGGCGTGGACTTATCACGTGATGTAAATGTGAAGTCAACCTGCCCTAACAACCCGGGGACTTTCACATCGCCAACACCTCTCACGCCTTCCGTGTGGGGGTGCACCTTGAGGCCCAACCGCCTAACTAACCAAGATGACACAACACACCCCTGAGCACCGGAATCCAACAAGGCGCGAACTTCCACAAGGTCGCCATTCAATCCCCTGACAAGTACAGAGGCCGTGGGCAACAAAACGGTCTCTGGAGGGGTGGCTACAATCGACCGTAAACACGTTGATTGCTAGTATGTGGGGTCCCCAGACGTCCCCCCATGGTAAGGGGGTCGCTCATAGCGATCCAGTGGGTCCCAATCTCCCACATACTGCCTACGTCCAATTCGCCCGGTATCAGGCGGGTTATATCTCCCGGCCCCTTGAAGACGGGGCGGGCGCCGCTCCAAACGCGGGTATTCGGCGAGCGGCGGCGAGAATCGGTGCCTATCATCCACCGTGTACGTCGCCCCATAGTCGCGGGGGCACGGTGACCGATTTTCAGAGGGGGGGTCCCGGGGACCCCCGCCCGTGCGAGGCTCAACACGTTGCGGGGGGCTTCTACGACCTCCCGCATCGCTCGCAACATCGAACCCCCTAGTTGGGGACCGATTTCCCATGGGGGGGTCCGTGGGACCCCCGCCCGTGCGAGGCTCAAAACGTCGCGGGGGGCCTCTACGACCTCCGGCAACGCCCGCATAATTCATCCCCATCCTTGGGGATCGGTTTCCCATTGGGGGGTCCCTGGGACCCCCGCCCGTTTGAGGCTCCAAACGTGGCGGAGAGCGTCTGGGGCCACTCTGGTGGCCACTAGAACTGCTGCGGGATGCAAACACCGCGGGGGGTCCGAGACCCCCACCCATACGCGGTGATCCTGCAGCGACGCGCTGCGGCGCTCCGCCGCCCTCTGGGCTGTTCATGCAGAGGAGGGGATGGTGGTTGCCCTTACAAAATCGGCATGGGTGCGCTTGGGTACATTCGCGCTGCATGTGCAGGCCCAAGCACGAGTAGCACCATGTCCGTTGTCGCGCGATCGCTCGACGGCCTTGGACGCGCTGGTCGAGGAACTTATCACAACGGGTCGTGCTGTGACCCGGTTCCCGACAGTACAAGCAGCGGGCGGTCTCCTGGACGGCGGCATAGCGGCCGGGCGCGCGAGGGGCCATACGCCCCCTACGGGGGGGTCCGGTGGGGGATCTACTCTGTGGCACAGGTCGTTCGGGTCCCATAGGACCGGCCAGAGAGGAATTATCTGCCAGTCTACTTTCTCCTTCCAGGAACGTCAAGAGGTCCGAGAAGGGTGGCAGATAAGTCGCACTATCCCCACCATACTGCTGCTCAAAACGGACCTTAACAGAGTCCGGCAACTTTCCCAGGACAATGTGCAGTAACAAAAACGACCACTGCTCCACTGGGAGTTTTAAGTTTTTTAATGCGTTGTAGGCAACCAACAGCGGATTCAACAAAGCCACTCTCAAGTGCATCACGCTGGCAACGCGGGGTAAATTCAAAATGGCGGCAACATGGTTGTCCGCCAGACGTCGTACGTTCTGGTACCGACGGGCAATCAAATCCCTAGCAATAGGGTAGTTTTCATCCGAGGGGGCCAAATGTTGAACCGATTCAAGGGCCTCCCCTTCCAACACGGATAATAAATAAGCTAACTTCTGGCCCTGGGTCAAATCATCCCGGGCATGTACCAGACTATCAAAAATATTAATAAAGCCCTCCCAGTCCTCTAGACGACCAGCAAAACGCCTTAAATCTAAGGGAGCCAATCTAGCAAATAGAGGGGGCATACTTTTAGATGTGGCCGGGGACGGGCTCGGTTCATTCTCTCTTGCCACTTGCAAAAGCCGGGCCACCTGAGTAATTCTGTCCGCAAAATCATAACACTGGTCCACATCCAAATCGACTTCTTGTCGCATTTCCACATCGGCCTCAACAGTCCTTTCCAAAAATAAGGCATACTGTTCATCAACAACAGCCAAACGTACGGGCAGATCTACGTATCTGTTCAACAAGGCCTCCGTCCTATCAGGTCGATCCAACAATGCGACTGCAGACGCTAACCACCGTAACTCAGAACGTATTTTGGCTTTAGCAGAGGAGGCCGTCATTGTAACGTCACAAATTTATCAACAAAAACAACAAATTCAAAATATTCACTATAACACAAAATCTCCAATATTTTGAGGTTATTGATAACCACAAAATTCCAATATTACAACAACAAAGTATTTATAATGACACAAACTCTTAAATATTTGGAGGTTATCAGAAAACAACAAAACTCAAGTATATAATTATAACTCTAACTCTCAAGAGGTTATAACTTAGACACAAACTAACTTTGACTTTGTAAGTCAAAAGTTATTCAGTTCAAACAAATCACTGACCATTGAAATTCACTTGGATATCGACATACAACAAGATGATTTTAATTATTTCAAAGCACAAGTTTCAATAAGTTTCAATGTGTAAACAATGTCTTAAATCATTTAAGTTTCACTAAGTATTGAGTGCAAACTTATTAGCTAACCTTTTATTAGCTATTATTTTAGCAACAAACTTGTCAATATTCACAACTCAAATTTGCTAACAAAACTGAATAATAATTATTATGAGCAAAGAAAGGCATCTGTTTACAATTTGGAACTTCAATACATGACTTCAATACATTAATTACAAGACATGGAACCAATAACAAAGGAATGCCCTTTACTTTTCAAATGCAAGTTAATTACCATTTACAAGTACAAATTAATCTAGTCCGGACCAGACTGGGTCATCAAACGGCACTGATTAATAGACAAAATTTTGGCGTGGGCCTCTCAGGCCTTCAAGCTACGCTCTTGGCTACCAAGATATGTTCAGTACACCCCTGCCTAGACCGCGGAATGGCTAGCGCAGTGGAAGCTGGTATTACTAGTATAGACTCCGGACAATAAACTAGGTTTCAGCCGGGATGTAACTGAACAATTGGACTGCGATACACAGCGCTTAATCTATATTGTGAAGTAAGGTGGATTTTACATACTGTCTGTGGTCCTGGGCAGTGGAGACAGAGGTGGTGTAAGGGAGCGCGCGCGCCCCTGGGGTCCTTTCTTCGTCTTCTTCTGCAGACCTTACCAATTAGTGACCTCACTCACAACACAAATAACAGCGTTCACAAGACACTGGGCGTTTCAACAATAGATACACAATAACACACGGAGGAGCCTTTTGTCAAGATATATATTGCCCCTGCAACAACACGTGTGGTGGATGATTATCCTTCAAAGCATCGCGACCGGCCACTCATCAGGATGGCATCAAAATCGTGGTCGTACAACACGGGATCGGCAGGATAATTTAAGATGTATTCAAACTCGATATGCCAGGCACATTCAACGCGAGCGATTTTTAACAAATTCAGCAAAATTATTCCGACATTTTTCCAAGAAGAATTTCAATCAAGTGTCACTGTCAACTTCAAGTGACAGCTAAATGTCAATTTGACGTGACATTATAGATGCGTTCAGAAACGTCGATCTTTTCCGAACAAGCACCAATAACTATCTCTGTGCATAATTTTATCCAGAACCGTTCAGCTGTTTCGCCGTGATTGAGATAACAAACATCCAAACTTTGGCATTTTAAATATTATTAAGACTAGTAGTTCTATACACTTTTACTCAGCTGCCGAGCTTCATAATCGATCGGTGCATTAAGAAGGCTTGTTATTGTTGATCGAAGTAGAAGGTTACTTTACATTTGTGAAAAATATGCAGAGGTTCATGGTGTTTCGTGTGGGTGCGGCCGGGAGCCAGCGGAGCGTACCCACTGTTACTCTCGGAGGCACTACACTGAAAGGAGTCCACCAGTTCAAATATCCACTGGGTCCACTGGACCTTGGACTTCATTTGACATTTGAAGAACTTAATGCGCCTATATGTTTGGACATAATGTGCACTTCAAATGACAAATAAAGCCCATGCTCATATACAATTTTTTTGCCGGTATCCTCCCAGCCGGCCTAGCATGAGCGGCTTATAACGCGCGATATGATATGGTACGGCAAGTTGTCTTGCTTACCCCTCTAAGGTGTAAGCAAGACGGCATGCCGTACCATATCATATCGCGCGTTATAAGCCGCTCATGCTAGGCCGGCAGGTATACTTAATTGTTAAAACATCTTAATCCTTGTTTATTAACGACTTTCAGGGTAAAACATACACACACAGCCCTAAAACAAACAAAGCGTCAACAACTTACATAAAAAACCTGCAAATTCACCCTCAGTATGAAACTCAATTGCGGCAGATCTATTTCGCACCAAATCCGTCCATATTGCGTCCCACCCCATCTAAATGATAATTTGAGGGTCTTCCTTACAATAAAAATTATTGTGGTCTGTTTATTTTATTACTTTTCCTATTGGACTCAAATGCCTATACAACTGCCGGGTTTTTTGCAAACAAAATAGTGACAATTTCAGTGGAAAAACACAATAATATTACCCTTTCGTCGAAGGGATGTTTATTGGGTAGTTCGGGACGCCTGTATTCTTCAAATGGAGATTTCTCACTTTACCCTTTGACCGTTTGCATTATAGTTGTTGTACTGCATAGATAGTTTGTCTGCTTACTATTTTTAACATGGTAATTGGACAAAAAATCTCTTTTTAGGGTTCCGTAGTCAACAAGGAACCCTTATAGTTTCGCCATGTCCGTCGGTCTGTCTAGAAACAATAATTTGGCATGAATATACATATTAATCACGCCGACAAAGTGGTGAAGTAAAATTTTAAAAAACATTTTTTTTATATTACTACACCTACACCTGAAGTGGGTGGGAGATGGTTTTTACTTGTCTATTCCATAGTGGTTATCGTTGGATAGCAATTTCAAAAATATTGCTTGTTTGTGAAGACAGTTTTTTGATTGAGGCATCCGTTTGTGAATTATTAAGCTTTAAAGTCCAAAATTTTGTTAGAGTCAAGTGTCCCTAGAGAGAGATATAACACATTTTCGAAAACCGCAAATATAACTTTGTCATTCATACGAACACTATGAAAAACATAGTTATTTTTATCTCGAAATAAATGATAGTAGTAATTTTGATAGGTGTATGTACGTAATAGGTACGTACGTTAAGTGGGTACGGCACCCTTAATGAGCGAGTCCGACTCGCACTTGACCGATTTTTTTCAATAAGTTTTAGATTCGGTTAGGACAAGACACTTATGAAGTGAGGCTATAATGTAAACCTAAATAAAACTCATTTAATTAATTATTGCTTTTTTAACCTTAGGTATACTACCTTTACCTTTGCATTACTTATTTATTTGCACCGTTTATTCTAGAAAACCTGTCAACCATATTTAACTACATATTACTTTTCATCAAATTGCACACAGTCATAGCATAGCTCGCAAATTGATGACGTTCTATTGTAATAATCAACTGCAAGACAAAGCTAGCCACAGTAAATACACAGCGTAAACCAGTATGTCAACTACCAAGTAAATCCCAAACTCCTTCAAAGTGGAGTTTGAAAGGAGAAAAGTATTTTTTAAAACGGCCCCTTATATGTTTTTATTACCACCGATTAGCTGGTAAGCTTCAACGGACCTGAGATGAGATGTCATATTTGTACAGCGAACTAACAGTGATACGTTCCAGTAAGTACCAACGCCTTTCTGTATACTTATATATGGTGGGTGCACCAACGCCGTTAAGGATCTCTCCTCTCTAGCACAGATTACTAAATAGTTACTACGTTCTCTAGCTCCACATTTGTACGCCTTGGTACATTCCGAGCCAAAGAAACTAAGCTTTTCCGCTGGGCAGGACAGTAAAGTAATTAATAGGACATTAGATAGTTATAGACGCAGTTCGCGAACACTGCACCGTGAACTTACCCTAAAGACCCTATACCACCGCCAAAGCCATCTTCTATCTCACTCGTTGCACTATAGGAGCGCAAGCAGCCGAGAAATAATCGCGGGCCATGCCACCGCCCATTATTGCAATATTAACGTAAGGTAAGCACAGATTACTACGTAAGGTTAATTAACAAGTCGGAGCTAAACACTGCGTGCATATAGTGCCATCTCTTTTACAGTCTTATTTTAGCATTGCTTTAACAGCTCATAGTAAAGCCCCAGGGGGGCTACCGGCTAAAAAATATGGACATGGGCTTCATATTTGAAGCCTATATTATGCCCATATAAGGACAAATATTGGCTTCAAATGTCAAATGAAGTCCATGTTCATATCCATATGAGGGGGGTACATACGCATTTTGTAGTTGCATTACTGCATTAGCTTTTACACCTATGTACTGTGTGATGCTAGCCACCCCATTCTTATCTCCCGCTCAGATCTCAATCAGACCGCCATGTTGACGCCATTATGAATCAAATTCCCGCCTTTTTTGCCTTTTTTCATTTGCTTGGCAATGGCGTCAGATCTCACAGCCGATAAGTTCTTTATTATCCTGGATGATTTTTTAATCTGTGCAGCTACTGCACTCCGGTTTCATATTAGCACATTCGCATTGTGGCGGTAGATAAAGAGGTAATTACAATTCTTGCGAACAATGGAGGCGAGAAGTTGTTGGTAGTGGAGTTAATTTACTGTGACTTATGTAGGTATAAGTTTGTGTGCTTTAAGCAAACATATCTTCCTAGAATCCTTAGACTGTGTCATGTGCATTTTAATATATGTTTAATAAGTAAATGAGACTGTACAGTTTGTCTGTTCCTTTTTCATTACTGAACCACTAATGGTAATTTGGTAAATGGTTCCAATGATTGAATTAAGAATAGTGGTATGGAAATGGAGAAGACCTTTGGGATTTGAAAACAGATGAGGCTAAGCCAGTTCCATTACAAGACTTACAGACGACGGGTATCCTACGCCCGTAGAGGAGAGTCACACTATACAAAATTAAATGTATGGGAGATACGCCACGGCGCACAGTGGTTCCAAAATGAAAAATAGAGAATATGGCAGGCAACCGAAGTCACCGAAGTAAATGTAACGAACTGGTATTTTTTTCATACCAGATAATGAACCACCCAACAACTTTTTGTAAGACAAAAAATTTGAAAAAAAGTAGTTTTTATGAAAATTAAAATTAAAAACACTACCAGCCGCGAGTTTTAATGATATTTATATTTCGATCAACAATAGTAGGTACTTACTACGTACTACGTATTAAAAAACAAAAAAATAACCGACTGAAAAAAAATAACCACTAAAAAGGAAAAAAACAAGTTATTTAAATTTTTTACTTTTTTGCATTCACAATGGATTTTTTTAAAAAACAATTGAAAATATTTGAAAGAATCGACTCGTCTCACAACTAGCTCCGATGGGACTCGAACCCACGACCTTTCGCTATATAAATTCGACGCTTCTCGTAACGACTCCGTAGCTCAGAGGTTAGAGTAGTCGCCCGGATAGCGAAAGGTCGTGGGTTCGAGTCCCATCGGAGCTAGTTGTGAGACGAGTCGATTCTTTCAAATATTTTCAATTGTTTTTTAAAAAAATCCATTGTGAATGCAAAAAAGTAAAAAATTTAAATAACTTGTTTTTTTCCTTTTTAGTGGTTATTTTTTTTCAGTCGGTTATTTTTTTGTTTTTTAATACATAATTTTCTGGTTTTGATTATCTCACTACTTACAACAAAATTCTCACACCTAGTATTTGATTGATAATAATCACAACAATGCCAAATAATTTAGATAATGTAATCAATACTCAATTTCCAGGTTTATAGTTTTTTTTATAAAGTCCTAATAAGACTTATTTATAATTCATTATAAAATAAACCTACATAGTGTATCTATCAAGTTACAAGTAGGTATAATTTGATTTGTTTTTAGATCTATCATTTCTTTTCTAAATAACCGTGTCTCTCAAACATAAGTAAGTATCTGTAACTAATACTTTCGTAACTCAACACCTAAATAAACTGCACAATATTTATGTAATTATTTGAGCAGCTCTAGCCGGTAATGGAGTTGCTTCCGGCGACCGCCATTAGTGGCCATTTCCTGATGACTTCCGGCGCTCGCAGCGCCGCGCCGCGGCGATCCCTTGCAACTAGTTACAGGGTTAAATATACGAAAACTGATACCTATACGAAATCCTACTATAGATCAAAGGATTTTTGTTGGAGTAAAAACAGTCACATTTATTTTTGATCGGTTTAACACAGCTATATATTATTTTTTTTAATATTTTAAGTACCTAAGAGTTGCATCACGAATGTCCACTAAATAAGGCTACTGAACACTTTCACTAACATCTCAGTTATCGATAAAAAGAAATACAGGATTAGAACTATTATACTCAGTTTAAATAAGTTTATGGTAAGTACTTAGCGTTCTCTCTACCTACCCCAATAATTTTTAATAAGTAAAACTATTGCAGATAATTAATGTGTAGGTCAATACGAACAACTTTTACCAAAGTTGCAGCCACGAATGTGCAAAAAAAAACAGTTATTCTATAGAAAAGTTCAACATAAATTCGAAAAAAATGTATGGAACAGCAGAAATTTTGGCTGTTTTCGTTGCTGGCCTCGTAGTAAGTATAAAATGTTCATATTGATTGTCACTCTCATTCTCGAAAATGTTTCTTGTAGGTAATTAATAAGTTTTTTGTAAAAAAAACTTCGTTTTCATGCCAAGCTTTTTTGTTGACTGTACTTTAATATTGTATTGTCATCCAAACCAAACCAGGGGGCCAAGTCTGCTAACGTTAACTCAAAATCGTGTCTCAATCGTGTATCAATTGTAGTTCAGTTTTAGTGCGTTTTTACACACTAGTTACAAGAAAAGTGTACTATTTTCACAATACTACTGATGGTCACACCATCCACTACATTCACATCACATCATACTGTCATAACTCTTGTAACTAGTGTGTAAAAAAGCACTACAACTGAACTACAATTGAAACACGATTGAGACACGAATATGAATTAACGTTAGCAGACTTGGCCTCCTGTATGCAAAGTTTCAGCTTAATCGGACACTAGGAAGTGGGTCAAATTTAGCTTGCAAGATTTGTCCCCCATAACTAACTAACTAACTAACATGGCAAGTTAAATAAAAGCTTGTAAAAAGCAGTAGTGGTGTATTTCTTAAACTGAATTTTTTTATTCTGTTAACTGAAAATGGCAGGAAAATGGCGACGCGTGTGTTTGAGCGGTTGAATTGACAACATTTCATAACGGAAAAATGGAAAATGAAGTATTTAGAAAAAATCGACTTGTCTCACAATCAGCTCCGATGGGACACGAACCCACGACCTTTCGCTTTCCGGGTGACTGCTCTAACCACTGAGCTACGGAGTCGTCCCATCGGAGCTGGTTGTGAGACGGGTCGATTTTTTCTAAATACTTCATTTTCCATTTTTCCGTAATAAAAATTGCATTGTGAATGCAAAAAACTTAAAATTAAAATAACATTTCAAAAAATTTATCATGTGTTTTATTTGCTATTTGCAGGATGTCTATTGTATAAATTATTGTATGCTGTATATATTTCACAAGAAGTGAATAGGTAAAATACTGGTTCATCTGGTCTTCATTAAACTTTTTTTTTCTATCGTTACTAATTGTCACTGTCAATTAAGTCGGCAACCTATTAGGCATAACAACCAAGTAGGGGTGATAGGTAGCCACTTCCGATTACCAGAATGACTGGCTGAGTGGAGTGACTCCGCGTGTTGAAGTGATACCTCTTAATTTACTCCCCGATTGCGGAAAGTGGAGACAAACAACGTTCGTTTCGCTTCGCACGTACTGCTAACCCAGCTTCTTAAACCATAATAGAGCAATAGTTTAAGACTGCCTTTATAAAGCCGAAATTTCCAAAATCATATCACTTCTGAAATCACACGACAGAAAGCGTTTTTAACCCCCGACGCAGCGCAAAGAGGGGTGTTATAAGTTTGAAGCCTATGTCTGTCTGTCTGTCTGTACGTATATTCGTGGTGCCTAAACGGATCAAGCGATTTCATTTCGGTTTTTTTTTAAATTTTGTGTGTAATTTAAAAAGGATAAATTAAATTTAATTTTAAGGCCCCCGACACAAATAATACCTCAAAAAGTAAAAAAATAAAATTTCTCACTCTTTCGGGGGACCACAAAAAGAGAAGTACTAAAAGGGTATAGTATACGGTGTTGAGGGTCCCCCGGCCTAGAGAGATATTTTATTTTTTGACTTTTTGAGGGTATTTTACAAGATAATTTGTAATCATTTAATAAACGCCAAATTGCATACAAAATAATATGCGTAATCTGAATAAATGTATGGTTACCTATACGTTAGAGACCTCAACTCTCTAACTCTAACCTCTAACCACCACACCACCTGTTTAAGATTTAAAAAATAATTTCGTTGATTTAACCAATTTTGGAGGCAGGCAAAGTTAGGGTTCGCAGACGAATTTAAGGTATTAACCTATAGCTATTTAACTTATTAATTACTAGCTGTTGCCCGCGACTTCGTACGCACGGTAAAGTGACTTTTGTATTTGTTTATTTTATGTGTAATCTACACTTCCTTCCAGTGACCGCAAGGTATTATGTGTGTGTATATGGATGTAGGTCTCGGAAGCGCGGGATTCAGTGTTGCGCTCGCGATTACTTGTTAACCGAGCTTCACGGTCCTCATCGGTTTCAAAAGCTCGAAGTAACCTCATCCTCTTAGCTGACCTAGAGCCTTGCGATAAATTACTTTTTTTTCTAGGTATTTCAAATAACAATAATCGTAATCAAATCACAATAATCAATGTCCGTTTTCCAACAATTCAAATTGATCTACAAATCAATAAATCGAAATCTAATTCAAGTATAGTTTACGTATTTTTAATTCATTAAGGGCCGGCTGTAAGCCAGCGCGTAGGTATTGACGAAGCTAATCTGTATATGTGTGCCTTCACGCACACAAACATCTCCGCCCTAGCACGAAAAAATGTAATTCAGAAAATTAAAAAACTTAATAACTTTTTTTTTGTCAAAAAGTAACTTTACGTATTTGATGCGTTTGATTTGCCATGTTTGCCATCTGGGGGCTGATGCAGCATCTTACAGACAGTCGAAGGAACTCGTCAGTATTTCAACGTAACCAGTTGGAGTTTGGGCTCATTTGAATAGTCTTGATGAGAACTCTTGTGCCAAGTAGTTTCCTATGTCTGATGCTGGAGTCATCAGGAGGTGGTTGATGGAACTTTTCAACAATTCAACGTACCATTTCGATTTTGGGCTCGTTTGAATCGTCTTCATGATAACTTTTGTGCCAAAATGTTTCGAAGGTCTGATGCTGGAATCAGGAAGTGGTTGATAGAACTCTTCATCAATTCAACGTAACCACTTTGAGCTTGGGCTCATTTGTATGGTCTTGATAAAAACTTTGGTGCCAAGTAGTTTCCAAGGTCCAGTTTTGGAGCCAGTAAGTGGCTGATAGAACTCTTCATCAATTCAACGTAAACACTTCTAGTTTGGGCTTCTTTGAATAGTCTTGATGAGAACTCTTCTGCTAAGTAGTTTCGAAAGTCTAATGCTGGAGTCAGGAGGTGGTTGATGAAACTCTTCAACGATCCAACGTAAACACTTCGAGTTTGGGCTTATTTGAATCGTCTTGATGAGAAATCTTGTGCCAAGCAGTTTCCAAGGTCAAATTCTGAAGCCAGTAAGTGGCTGATCTCTTCATCTGTGCCTTCATCAAAAATCTTGTGCCAAGTAGTTTCCAAGATCTGATGCTCGAGTCAGGAAGTGTTTGATGGAACTCCTGAACAAATCAACGTAACCACTTTGAGTTTGGGCTCGTTTGAATTGTCTTGATGAGAACTCTTTTGCCAAGTAGTTTCCAAGCGCTATTGCTGGAGCCAGGAAGTGGCTGATGGAACTCTTCAACGATTTAACGTAACCAGTTAATTTTTGGGCACGTTTGAATTGTCTTCATGAGAGCTCTTGACAAGAAAACAGCAACGCAATGTTCAAAATATTAAAAAATCTAAGATGGCGGCCAACTTTTTTGTTTGTAGGCCGATTTAGATGAAACTCGGTTTGTGGTACTATTTTGACAATAAAACAGGAACGCAATGTTAAAAATATTAAAAAATCCAAGATGGCGGCCAACTCTTTTGTTTGTAGGCGGATTTAGATGAAACTCGGTTTGTGGTACTATTTTGACAAGAAAACAGGAACGCAATGTTAAAAATATTAAAAATTCCAAGATGGCGGCCAACTCTTTTGTTTGTAGGTTGATTTAGATAAAACTCGGTTTGTGGTACTATTTTGACAAGAAAACAGGAACGCAATGTTAAAAATATTCCAAAATTCAAGATGGCGGCCAACTCTTTTGTTTGTAGGCCAATTTAGATGAAACTCGGGTTTTAGTACTGTTTTGTCAAGAAAACAGCAACGCAATATTAAAAATTCCAAGATGGCGGCCAACTTTTTTTAATGTTTGCCGATTTTGATGAATCACGGTTTTTGGTACTATTTTGATAAGAAAACAGCAACGCAATGTTAAAAATATTAAAAAATCCAAGATGGCGGTCAACTTTCTTGTTTGTGGGCCAATTTCGATGAAACTCGGGTTTTGTTACTATTTTGTCAAGAAAACAGCAACGCAATATTAAAAATATTAAAAAATCCAAGATGGCGGGCAGCTTTTTTGTTTGTGGGCCGATTTCGATGAAACTCGGGTTTTGGTACTATTTTAATAAGAAAACAGCAACGCAATGTTAAAAATATAAAAAAACCAAGATGGCGGCCAACTTTTTTGTTTGTGGGCTGATTTTGACAGTACTCGGGATTTGGTACAATTTTGTAAAAAAAACCAGCAATGCAATATTAAAAATATTAAAAAATCCAAGATGGCGGCTAATTTTTTTGTTTGTGGGCCGATTTTGATGAAACACGGTTTTTGGTACTATTTTGATGAGAAAACGGGAACGTAATGTTAAAAATATAAAAAGTCCAAGATAGCGGTCAAATCTTTTGTTTATAAGCCGGTTTCGATGAAACTCGTTTTTTGGTACTATTTTGACAAGAAAACAAGAACGTAATGTAAAAAAACTTTAGTTTTTTCTCTCTTTTTTTGCCGTTATTAAAATGTAACACGCTTTTATTTGAAAGCTTGAAACAGTGACTAGTACATAATTAATATAAATTGAAATATAGTACATACTACGTACCCAAATGTTTTAAATGCAAAAATAACTCTGTCTGTCTGTGTGTTACGCAATCACACCTAAACTACTGAACCGATTTTAATGAAATTTGGTTTAAAAGTTATGACAGTGCCGTGCAGTGACATGAAGTAGGTTTCTCTGTGTAGTCTAACTTGTGTTTATTTGAAAAATTTTCATCGTCAAGACGCAAAGACAAACTGCGTCTAATCCGCACAAAAACTGCTCTTTTTCATAATAATATTTATGGTATTGCTGCATTTTTTTTTTATAAAATACCAAAGGACATACGAGAAATAAATGATGTAATGAAATTTAAAATGCACCTTAAGAAATTTTTGATAGAAAAAGCCAATTACACTATAAATGAATACTTGTGTGATCCTGACATTTAGATTTTATTTTATGATATTTTAATTTTAATGATTTTGTAATTTGTGATTTGATTATTATACTTTTATTTCTTTACTTTCATTATGAAAACTACTTATGAAAACTATAGTTGTGCCTATAGTTAAAAATAAGCTTGGCGATCTTGGCTCCTCTTCCAAATACCGTCCTATATCACTGGGTACGGTGATTGGAAAAGTATTAGAGCGACTGCTCCACCCTGAGTTGATGAGGAATGTGCAGATAGATGATGCTCAGTTTGGGTTCCGTGCCGGACTCTCAACAGATTCTGCAATAATATGTCTAAAGGCGGCTGTCAGGTACTACACGAGTCGCAACACATCAATATATGCCTGTTTCCTAGATCTAACCCGTGCATTTGACTTAGTGAATTATAACATTCTCTAGGCCAAATTACGTGAGTCACGGGTGCCAGTACAGGTAATAAATCTGTTGAGACACTGGTATGGAAACCAAACCAATAGTGTAAAATGGGGCGACGCAACTTCTAGCGACTATAGGCTAGAATGTGGAGTACGTCAGGGGGGTCTTACATCTCCGGATCTTTTTAATATCTATATAAATGGGCTGATCGAGGAACTGAGAGGAACCAGGGTGGGCTGTCACCTAGGTAATGTATGTCTAAACAACCTGAGTTATGCTGATGACATGGTTCTTCTCAGTCCATCTATCTAAGGCATGAGAAAACTGCTTTCGGTTTGTGAGCATTATGCTAATGCTCATGGATTGAAATACAATGTTTCCAAAACGGAAATGATGGTGTTCAGGTCTGGTCAGGGTCCGGACCATGTAAGTAATGTACACTTGAATGGTACAACTATCAGGGTTGTGAGGCAGTTTCAGTACTTGGGCCATCTCTTGACAGAAAAGTTGCAGGATGACTGTGATATGGAGCGTGAAAGAAGAGCCCTCGCTGTTAGAAGTAACATGCTCGCCCGCAGGTTCGCAAAAGAGACGTCAAGATCACGCTATTTAAAGCCTTCTGCCTAGGTTACATACCTACTTGTCAGCTGTGGGTGAACTATTCTCGAAAAGCATATAATTCTATAAGAGTTCAGTATAATCATGCATACCGAGCTCTTATGAAGTTGCCATGGAGCTGCAGTGCCTCGGGCATGTTTGCGGACGCGGGGATTCCGGACTTCTACGCTGTTATACGCTTGCGAATTGCCTCCTTTTGGGAACGAATACGCCGATCTGATAATTTAATCCTGTGGGCTGTCTCGCGCGATACGTTGAATCCTATATACGCTCACTGGATTTCCGCTCACTTGAGTAGCAACAAAAAGTAGAGTAGAATTGACGGACATTTTATGTTACTTTTTATTTGACGTATTTTTAATGTGATTTTTATTTTTATTTATATCTTTTGTATACAATGTAACATTGTACCATTTGTACCACAGAATAAGCAACTTTTCATACAGTAGGCCGACGGAGACGTCTAGACAGGTCAATCGTGCGGGGCTTGCGGGGTGAGACGGGGGAGTGGTTGTCCCGAGTTACATACAACGCCGTTCATAGTAACTCGGGACAAGTCTTCCAGGGCTATCACGTCACGTCTTTATCGTTATAATTTATTTTTAAATTAATATTATGGTGCATACGACATGTAGTGTGAGTGAGTGCAAATCTTCATCTCGCTTATTAAAAAAAAGGCAATTTCCAAAATACAAAAATCCAAGATGGCGGCCAACTTTTTTGTTTGTGAGCCGATTTTGATGAAACTTGGTTTCTGGTACTATTTTGACAAGAAAACAACAACGCAATGTTAAAAGTATAAAAAATCTAAGATGGCGGCCAACTTTTTTGTTTGCAGGCCGATTTCAATGAAACTCAGTTTCTGGTTTTATTTTGACAAGAAAACAGCAACGCATTTATATATACATAAATGTTACAATTACCACAGTATAACCATTGTGAGAAATAAATATATGTAGCTTTCTTCCGCAAATAATCGCAAAACTTGCACCTTCACCGATCACACTACTCTACACGTGTTTCGCCCCAACCCGGGGCATCCTCAGGAGATGTTTGTCCGTATGCAATCCAGCACCAAATTCGGTGCTGGATTGCATACGGACTTCCGCCAAGTGACGCCTGATTCAATCAAATACAGTATAACCATTTTTTTTATATAGTAGGCCAACGCCCTTGAATTTAGTTGATACCGACGTCTGTATAGGTATTTCCGTAATTACGGAAGGGTTGTAACAAAATTAAAATGTGGCAGGTACATTTTGGTGTATTGCGAAATAAAATAAAATAAATAATTATGGTTAGCATTTTAGAAGTATCAAAATAAAATATATTACATGTTTTATTTAGTTGCAACTATAATTGTATCTCTGTCTGTCTGCCATGAAATTTTGCAAGGTAAATTTGACCTACTCCTGACGTTTGAATGGGTTGAAGTTTTGTTAAAGAAAAATATTCAGATTGGAAATAAGCCGATTCATATTTCTTTACCTATAAAGCGCCTTCGTCTATATATCAAAATCATCCCATGTCACAATCATTATTTTCAAACTCTGTAACTTAATATCAATTATTATTTTATTTATTTATTTATTTACACTTTATTGTACACACAGATAATACAGATAGACAAAAAAATATACAAAGGAGACATACAATTGGCGGCCTTATCGCTAAAAGCGATTTCTTCCAGACTTTTATTTACTTTTTTTATTTTTTTAAATAGGGTTTACAGCTGTCAAAAACACAGTAAATTACGAAGGATGTTACGTCGTAATTTACTGTGCTTGTGTTAAAGCAAATTAATAATTAATTAAATCTTTTACTTGACATGATGATGATGATGATACTTGACTCTGTCTCAAGCTTTCAAATAAAAACCTGTTACATTTTAATAAGCGAAAAGAAAGAAACAAAAACAAAAAACGGCCACCATCTTGACCATTTGTATTTTTTTACATTGTGTTAAGAACGGTTTTCTTGTCAAAATAGTACAAAATCGTCACATCTTAATTTACATTGTGGTATGCAATAAAATGATTGAGTATTGAGTATTAAGTATTGAAAAAACCGAGTTTTATCAAAATCGGCCCACAAACAAAAAAGTCGGCCGCCATCTTGGATTTTTAATATGTTTAACATTTCTTTGCTGTTTTCTTGTCAAAATAGTAACAGAAACTGAGTTTCATTGAAATCGGCCTGTAAACAAAAAAGTTGGCCGCCATCTTGGTTTTTTTAATATTTTTAATATCGCGTTGCTGTTTTCTTGACAAAATAGTACCGAAACCCGAGTTTCATCAAAATCGGCCCAAAAACAAAAAAGTGGGCCGCCATCTTGGATTTTTTAATATTTTTAATATTGCGTTGCTGTTTTCTTATCAAAATAGTACCGTAAACCGCGTTTCATCAAAACCGGCCCATAAACAAAAAAGTTGGCCGCCATCTTGGGTTTTTTAATATTTTTAATATTGCGTTGCTGTATTCTTATTAAAATAGTACCGTAAACCGCGTTTCATCAAAATCGGCCCATAAACAAAAAAGTTGGCCGCCATCTTGGATTTTTTAATATTTTTAATATTGCATTGCTGTTTTCTTATCAAAATAGTACCGTAAACCACGTTTCATCAAAATCGGCCCATAATCAAAAAAGTTGGTCGCCATCTTGGATTTTTAATATTTTTAACATTGCGTTGCTGTTTTCTTATCAAAATAGTACCGTAAACCGCGTTTCATCAAAATCGGCCCATAAACAAAAAAGTTGGCCGCCATCTTGGATTTTTTATATGTTTAATATTGCGTTGCTGTTTTCTTATCAAAATAGTACCGTAAACCGCGTTTCATCAAAATCGGCCCATAAACAAAAAAGTTGGCCGCCATCTTGGTTTTTTTAATTCTTTTAATATTGCGTTGCTGTTTTTTTATCAAAATAGTACCGTAAACCGCGTTTCATCAAAATCGGCCCATAAACAAAAAGTTGGCCGCCATCTTGGATTTTTAATATTTTTAATATTGCGTTGCTGTTTTCTTATCAAAATAGTACCATAAACCGCGTTTGATCAAAATCGGCCCATAAACAAAAAAGTTGGCCGCCATCTTGGATTTTTTAATATTTTTAATATTGAGTTGCTGTTTTCTTGACAAAATAGTACCAAAACCCGAGTTTCATCGAAATCGGCCAACAAACAAAAAAGTTGGCCGCCATCTTGGATTTTTTTATATTTTTAATATTGCGTTGCTGTTTTCTTGACAAAATAGTACCGAAACCCGAGTTTCATCAAAATCGGCCCATAAACAAAAAAGTTGGCCGCCATCTTGGATTTTTTGATATTTTTAATATTGCGTTGCTATTTTCTTGTCAAGAGTTCACATCAAGACAAATCAAACTGGTTACGTTGAATCATTGAAGAGTTCCATCAGCCACTTCCTGGCTCCAGCAATAGACCTTGGAAACAACTTGGCTCAAGAGTTCTTATCAAGACAATTCAAACGAGCCCAAACTCAAAGTGGTTACGTTGAATTTATGAAGAGTTCCATCAGCCACTTCCTGGCTCCAGCAATAGACCTTGGAAACAACTTGGCTCAAGAGTTCTTATCAAGACAATTCAAACGAGCCCAAACTCAAAGTGGTTACGTTGAATTTATGAAGAGTTCCATCAGCCACTTACTGGCTCCAGAATTTGACCTTGGAAATTACTTGGCACAAGAGTTTTCATCAAGACGATTCAAAAGAGCCCAAACTCGAAGTGGTTACGTTGAGTCGTTGAAGAGTTCCATCAACCACCTCCTGACTCCAGCATGACCTTCGAAACTGTTTGGCACTAGAGTTTCTATCAAGACGATTCAAACAAGCCCAAACTCGAAGTGGTTACATTAAATTGGTGAGTAGTTCCATCAGCCACTTCCTGGCTCCAGCATTTGACCAGATATCTGTTGTGATGACGTACAAAATAAATTGTTGAGTGGAAAACTAATTATCTTCCGATATTGGTAGGTATCGCCGGATTTTTGAAAATTTGACTTTACCTACCTTTTCTTTACCACCGCTCAAAGAGTTTGCGTACAGATAGTCTGATTTCGTAATTTTCGTAGCTCAGGAGCTGGGAAAAAGCGACGTGCTCTCACCTTGAAATCAGCGGGCTTACTGAATTTTACCCCCGGTGTGGCTTGTATTTATACAATATTTTATTTATCTCCGCGTTCCATACGAAAATGTATGAGCAATTCGCGCTTTAATATTGACAATGTTTGAAGCCAGATTGTTCCCAATATAAAATAAAAAACAGCAAATATCGTGCGGTGAATCAATTCTATGTTTCATTGCCATTTGATTTAACATTAAATATTATTAAAAATATTTTTTTTCTTTAACAATATCTTTAAAACAGAAAACGTTGATTTCGCTGTTTTTAGTGAAGTTTGCGATTTTTTTGCCATTAACGTGAGTTAAATATTTAAAATTTTCCACGGTGTTATTGTAAAGTAACTTTTCCTGTTCACTATTATATTTTTTAAAGTAATTTCTGTCGATAATTCTATGTTACAAGTTTAAAACCCTGAAAGCTGTTTTACGCGTTTCACTTACCGCCTGCCCTTAAAATCACAATAACTGAGTTTTCTCAGGGTGTCATAAGCAATTTAATATAGTCCCACACTTCTGACTGTTCCGGTGACAGCCGTGGCAGAGGAGCCACTTGCAATACGAAATTAGCTGTCAAAATGGACTGTCTTGTCGTATGAAAACTGTTTTAGTTCCAATGATTATCACTGCAACAGAAAAGCACGTAAGAAGCCATCATGTTATTAGCTTTGTAGTGATAACAAACTGTAAAGTATTTTTTTTTATTGATTGATAGGCAAGCGCTTGTCCGCTATCACGCCCCTAAGCGTTCGTTGATGCGATCTACGATGAATCGCGCTTGTCTAATGCCATATTCTGTGCTAATGCTGCGTACACACCAGACCAACAAAGGCCAACGAACGCCATCAAAGAGGTTCTGTTTTCCCTTCTGTCTCAATCAGATGATCAGAAACTCCGAATGTGAACTGGAATCGCTCCCAGTAATCCTTTACCTAGCTTTAGATTGATCTTCGAAGGCCAGAAACGTGAAGCGAGCAATGCCTGATGTCGTTCGTTGGCGTGCGTGGGGCCGCCGCCCGCGCCGGTCCGTACACAGTCTAAAAGGTACCGGTATAAAATATACTAAGAAGAAACCGGTCAAGAGCCAGTCGTACTCGCGCCCCGAGGGTTCCGTACCATCTTTTCTTTTATAAAATAGAAAAAACTACAACTGTGCTTCACCCAAAGCGACCTGCGAGTATGTAGGAAGGAGGACATTTTAAACGTAAAAATGTTTTCATCGGCGTGGCATATTCGTCCGAGAATTCGCGATGTAGAATATTGCAGTTCTTGGTCAGCTCCATCTCTTGACCGATAGTGGATCTAATATAATTTTTGTTGGTGATTTCTGAAAAAGTTTACTATTTAGAGACATTGTTTTATTTTTCCTGTAATCTTTACATAAACTTCTACTTATCACCTAAAATAATTTCAGATTTTTCTCTATGCAAAATTCGGAAATAAGGGGGGGGTGGTATTTTTTTACATTTTTCATCATAATTCAAAAACGATGCGGCTTAATACAAAAGAAAAAATATTGAGAGTGTGCAAGCAGCGCTCTATTAATATATGATACCCTTTATGCCCTAGTAGCCGCACTTCAAATTTTTAAGACCCCCTTTCAGCCCCTATTGAAGAAAAAATTAAAAATATTTTTATTTGTCTCTTATTTGCAAACTAGTTGGGCAAACGTCGTCTAAAACTATTCCAAATTTTAAGTTGATATCATTATTAGTTCTCGAGATATCCAGCTGTGACAGACAGACAGACTTAGTCGCACCATAAGGGTTCCTTTTTACCAGTTTGGTTCGGAACCCTAAAAATCATCATTATCATTAATTCATTATTTGTCTTAAGCATGGTATTAGGTACATTATTGAATTATACAAATAATGGAATATATCCTAAAATTGATTAGATGTCTAAGTAATATCACAGAAAAAAACATTTACAAACTTTTGACCTAGAATCATAAAATTTGGCAAACTTCAGATCTTACAGTACAAATAAAGGTAAAAAAATAATGGTAATTTATAGTTTAATCACTAAAATAACTAATACAAACTTACATTTGTAGTTAATTTCATACAAAATGTGAGTCAGTTTGTCTACGTTTTATAAGATGTCAAGAAATTTTCCCACAATAAAAGGTACCCTATATGTTGAACCAGGTTATAAGTTATTACTACACAAAATTTGGTAAAAATCCGTCCAGTAGTTTTTGCATGAAAAGCAAGCATACAAACAGACGCCCGCAAATATAAGTTGGTCAACGTTATTTTTTAATATAAAGAAATTTTCCCGCAATAAGAGGTACCCTATATGTTGAACCAGGTTATAAGTTATTACTACACAAAATTTGGTAAACATCCGTCCAGTAGTTTTTCCGTGAAAAGCAAACATACAAACAGACGCCCGCAAATATAAGTTTTTCAACGTTTTTTTTAATATAAAGAAATTTTCCCGCAATAAAAGGTACCCTATATGTTGACCCAGGTTATAAGTTATTACTACACAAAATTTGGTAAAAATCGGTCCAGTAGTTTTTGCGTGAAAAGCAAACATACAAACAGTCGTTTTCAACGTTTTTTTAAATATAAAGAAATTTTCCCGCAATAAAAAGTACCCTATATGTTGACCCGGGTTATAAGTTATTACTACACAAAATTTGGTAAAAATCCGTCCAGTAGTTTTTGCGTGAAAAGCGAACATACAAACAGACAAACAGACAAAAGTTTTATTATCCATCGTTTTGGGGTCTATATCATGTACACATCACATAGCAGTAATTATTTTTTTAAAATATTCCATGTACAGACTTTTTTTCCGTTTCTGTTTTATTATATGTATAGATATTAATAAGTTAAATAGTGTGCAACTCATTAATTTTCTAGCTGTAAAAAAGGCCACCCTAACAGTGTCATTCACGTCGCCAAATGGTTTTACAAGACATCCATCGAAGTACTAAATCTTTTAATTAACAACAGAACTGTATATTTGAAAAAAACTCCAAACAATAAACGATTTGGGGCGGCAAACAAGCTAATAACTCCCCATTAACGTCCGATACTCAATTCAGAAATCTAATTATCCCAGCATTCTTGATAAATCCACACGAAACAGTGTAATAACGTCATAATCCTGACCGAGATGATTGCCTGCCCGTATATCTTTTTTATATCCGTTTATCGCCCGATAATATAATAATCATATCACGCTGACAATAATGGCATGCCAAATAAAATCTACCTACCCTGGTAAATACTACGCTCGCAGAAAAAAACAAAAAAGCATAAACCATTGACTTTTAAGTAGAAAAATCGCCTTTGTCCATATACATTTTCGGTCGATTTTTGAATATTGATAGGGATATGTGCAACCTTTTTCGTTACCAAAAATTGAGCAACGTTCGAAAACAGAACGCGAACAAATTGTTGAAGTTCAGAGCGCGCGGGAAAGCAATATGTTTTTATTTCTTTTTAATTTCCGGTTGGTTTTAATGGCGTCGAAATCAATATAATGCTGAACGCGGCCGCGCCATTTTCACATTTTGCGGTTTTGCTCATTTAAAGCCATTGGGCATGCTTAACTGTTGGGTGTGGAGTTAATGACTTTTCATACCAGTATCGCAGGACTAGTGGAGGGATTCAAACGTTTGCCTTAATTATTTTAAGAAATCTCAGTATGAAATGGAAATTAATGCAACATTACTTTTGTCTGATTGCAGTCATCTGAATTAATAACTGAAATCACGGCTAGTTGGTATAATTTACATCTTCGTTGGCAACAACGATATTTTTTACGTCCATTAATTTATTACTAGCCTTCCACCCACAGCTTCGTCCGCGTGGACAACACGACGTTTTCCCGCGAGAGTGTGATATTTTTCAGGAATAAAATGTAGCCTTTGTCACTTTCCAGCTCCCAAACTAGCCCTATACTTACCAAAAATTACGTCGATCCGTTGCTTAAATTTGACGTGAAAGACAGAAAAACACACTTCCACATTTATAATACTAGCCTTGATAGAAAATAGCATAAGTCACTCTCCAGCTTCCAAACTATCCCCATATCAAAAAAAAAACACGTCGATCCGTAGTTCCGTCTTGACGCGAAAGACGGACAAACAAAAACACTTTCACATTTACAATATTAGTATGGATTAGTATGGAAGTATGGATTAGTTAGATACTAAAATTTTGTAAAAGAAAGGTATAAACAATTAAATTCTAAATTCACTCTACGAGACTACTACCGTCTGCCTACATTGCGAAGTTGCATACGTCCGCTAGTTCAGGGGGCCAAGCCTGCTAACGTTAAGATATACTATGCGTTAAGTCACAATCGTGTCTCAATCGTGTTTCAATTGTAGTTCAATTGTAGTGTTTTTTACACACTAGTTACAAGAAATGTGTACTTTTTTCACAATACTTCTGATGGTCACAACACACACTACATTTACATCACATCATACTGTCATAACATAATTCTTGTAACTAGTGTGTAAAAAAGCACTGCAATTGAACTAGAATTGAAACACGATTGAGACACGATTATGACTTAAGGTTAGCAGACTTGGCCCCCCGTAATAAAAATTCTTCATCTCTGAGATTTTATATTATTTTTATGCATTTACAATGCAATTTTGTAAGTATAGGAAAAATGTGATAGTAAAAAACCACGAGCCCTATAAGTAGCTTTCAGGCGGGATTCTTCATCTCTGTTTAAAATTCCGAAGCGGTGCGTCGATCCATCGGCCGATTGGGCGCTGCTCGCTCGAGGCGCTCAGTTCGTGGCTTTTTTAAAGGACGGTAACTATTCGGAAAATAAAGACTGGGAGTTAGTAGGACTGAGTGTTTATCATTGTTTGTTCCTTTATGACGATTTATTATTATTATTATTTATTTATTTCAGTATGAAGCCAAGAGCAAGCCCATACTATATAAAAAAAAAAAAGATTTTCTTTATATATGTATCAAAAACCTATAGCAAAAAACTTAGGCAACATAAGTAGGTATTATATTTTTTTTAGGCTTAGGAAATATCTAGACTACCTAAGTACCTAGCTACCTATTACATCCAACATATCCTACTAATATAATAAATGCGAAAGTTTGTGAGTAGATATGGATGTATGGATGTTTGTTACTCTTTCACGCAAAAACTACTAAACGAATCTAGATGAAATTTGCGACAGAGTAGATTATAGGCTGGAATAACTCCACGGGAACGGGAACCACGCGGGTGAAACCGCAGGCGGCCACTAGTTTTAAATAAAACTATCCTTCCGCACCCGTACCTATTCGACTGCGAGGAATTTGCTTGTGTTGCGCTTTTGGTTATACCCACCTATCGCGCTTTTAGAAGATCGCTCTTAATAGGTATATTCACGATAAAGGCCTTCTGCAAGGTCTGTAATGTATCTGTTTGCCAAATCCGTCATTATATGGTAGAGTTGTTTAGGCGTCCAATACCTTCGCGTCATTTCTCTTCACCTCGTTGTCTGGCTGAACATGCCACTTGAGTAAAAGTCACTTTAGTTACAGTTTGACGACTCTGTATGAAATATGAAAGGGAGAAAAAAATTGCTCTTGGCGAGTTTCTTGCCGGTTCTTCTCGTTACCCCGCCGCCCCGCCGTAGGATTTGCGAGCCGATAGCGTAGCTTCATTGACGTTCACAGTGCTGTATCAGCCTAAAATGAATAAATGATTTTGATTTTGTGACACGAAAACCTAAATTATTATGCCCACGTACACTCCAATATTTATAAAATTGACATCAAAGTGCCTCCTTTATCAATAGATACGTTAGATTGGCGGCTATAAGAGCTACATGCGAAACACATTACGTGATACAGCGTTAATGGACAGCAAATATTTGCTAAGCGGCTTCAATTATGCTATTCAGTTTATCTGCTTATCGTTTTAGTGAATTATTTTTCACGTACTAATGGATGAAAATATAATTTACGACTTTCGCAACAAGCGCTTTCGATGCGATACGTCAATGATAGCAGACGGGTTGATAACGATAATGTTTGGTACAGTATTAGGTAGGTACTATTGTTTTCAACACACTTGCTCATAAAGTGAGCCTTACTACATCGATCTTAGGGCCATAAACCGAACTATAAAACACGCGTGCATAATAATATTACAGTACTAGTTGCGTAATAGAATTATCCCTACAAAGTTAAGTAAGTACCTAACTGCAAATTATATGCGAGTAAACAGAGACTTTTCAATTTAACCGGGTAATACATCCCTACAAAGTTAAGTTAGTACCTAACTGCAAGTTATATGCGAGTAAACAGAGCATTTTCAATTTCACCGGGTAATACGTATCTACAGTTCTTTTTTGTAACAACAAAGAGGTTTTATACGGTTGAAAATCCATTTACGTTTTTAGAATAAATAAATATGTCTCTAATTAAGTCAAAAAAACATAATTAAGTATATTATTATCAAATTATTTATAATTCACAAAAATTTGTTATAAAACATTTGCGTTTTATCACTATTATTATAATTATTTTGAAGTAGGCTGTATGGCTGTATGTAATCAATGACCTTACATTTGGCGCGTGCAAAAAAAAACTTGCGCGCTTTTTCCCTTAGCTAATTAGGTTAATTAATTTATGAATGAATGCAATAAATGTTTGTTTTTCCTCGCAAGTGTGTTGAAAAAGTGCGTATGAAACTCGTGAGCAACTTACTCACTAGACACTCGGCTGATTTACGCCCTCGCCTGCGGCTCGGGCTGCAACCCACAGCCTCGTGTATAATGAGCAACGTTAGCTCACTTGTATCATAATATACTATTACATCCTATACCTACAACGAGTTTATGCAATAACCGTAAAGCCCATACACCCCAACAAATTTATTTTATATTAAATAGAACTCCATTGAAAAAGATTTTTTTTAAAAGAAACTTCCAAGATTTTAAGTTAATCAACCAACTAACCGATGGTTAACCAACGCTTAACGTAACTGACGATTCAAGCATCAAGCATTAATTTTATTTAATCTATATGAATAAAAATTTATTGACTTTGACTTATTGACTCGGTCCCAATCTTAGGGTCAACACAGACTTATTCCCCCTCCCTGATCCCCCATCGAGTATCTGACACTGGATGGAGGATCGGGAAGTGGCCTGGTGAGTCCTACATAACCACCGTCCCCACACGGCACGCAGACGGGGTATGCGTAAATGCATTCCCCTCACTATAAAAAAAAGGTTCAACACAGACTGCATTTAAACTGCAAAATGCAGTTTTCGTGCAGTCGGCGTGACAGTTTTGCGTTTGCAGTTTCATTTCAGTCATACTATGCGATTATTATAAGAATAGGACTGTCAAACGGCATTCTTCATCTTTGTTCCTTTTCTTGCATATCCTACACCCTGAAGTGGAAGCGAAACGCAAACAAATATGGCCGTTTTGACAGTCCTATTCTTATAATAATCGCATAGTACTAACTGCATTCAAACTGCAATTTCACACCGCGGTGTGCAGTTCAAATGCAGTCCGTCTGTCTAGACTTCTAGAGCCTAACATTACGCTACAGAGGACTGGTATCATACGTCAGTCACCGAGACGAATCGCAGTGGCGTATCTCCCATACATTAGTATTGGGACTACAAGCACACTATCTGCCAGTATCCTACATGTCACACTTAAAAAATAATTAGTCTCCGCGACTAGCGTAGGATATACCGGCAGGCTTATTACCAAAACAAGCAAACAGTTGCTAATTGTATAATAAATTGCAACGCGACTGCTGCTACTACTTAGTTGCGATTGCTAGCTTGCGGTTTGCAATCGGTACAGTACGGTACGAGCGCTTTCATGCAATTTTAGTTCATCAATCGCTCGCTTGTGGCGCTAACGTAGATGGCGTAGCGATCTACGTTCAATACGAATGTGTTTTGATAGCGATTAATTGTTAATTGTCGCGATTGCGACAGTCACTTTAAGATCGGTAATAAGCCTGCCGGGCGTCTGTAAGCTTCGTAACGTAAGCTTAGGTAAAATAAAAAATTCTGACATTCTAATGTTAAATGGGGCACCGTAGCCTAACTTCAATGGGTGGGTTCAAGTCCCATCTGAGCAATTTGAAGGCTTTTTACACGACTGTTTTCTAGTTTCAAATGAGATTTAATGGGCATTATAATGTTTTTAAAAGAAATCGAATGGTTACCCATGAGGTCGATTCATAAAGGTCAAATGTGTGCTAGATCCTTTTTGTACTATACATGCGTCGAAAATAACTATTGAGAGACCAAGACCCCCTGTGCTCGTACTGTAAGTTTTTATGTCAAAAAACGCAAACTATTTCGATTCCGTATTTATGGCAATTTGTATGAAAACATTCACAAAACGCTCGCGACTTAACTATAGAATTGACAAAAGCAAAGCGCAGAATTCGATTCCAATTCGGTTTCCGACGGTCTGTGAATCCGGGCAATTGATTTTTTCAGTTCCTTAGTAACTTCACTTCGGTAATCATCATCAGACAATTTTCATGTTTTTCGTCTTTTTTAATTTTTAGGACCAAAAATAACAGCCTTCCAAAAAAGTATATATTATTAAGTGTACCTACTGACAATATATTTTTAGCAGATTTTTCATAATGCAAATTTTTCAAAGATTATGATTTGTGTGGCGCTACCTAGTGAAAAAAACGAGTGTTAATCAGCTTATTCTACTCCCCAACAGATGGCGCTGATCATCAAGTAAAGGCTTTTATTTACATGAACTAAACACAGATGTCGCTACCAACAGTTCATTGCATTGAGGTTCATTCACCGCTCAGTACAAGTTTTTTTCGTTCGTTTTCAACATAACGAAACGCAACCGGCCAATCAACATTCATTCAACAATAGTAGTTGTGTGTTTCTCAATAGAGGTGACAGATGTACAAGTGTTGTTATAATTGCATTTTTCAATATTGTTTACGTGAAAAACCATAGAACAATAAAGTTGATTAAATTATTATTCACTAGAAAACTGGTGTTTCGACTTGTTCACTATAGTTCTAAACTTATAAATAAAGCTGTTGATTTACTTTCCCATGTTATCAATTTCGCGGTGGTAATGTGAACGAATTGTCAAAAAATGAGATGAATACACTTTTAGAAAGTGCCAGTAGTGTTTTAGGAATTCTGTTTTTGGAGCAATTTACAAAATGACCACAGATCGGTTCCATAAGTAAGTACTTGCAAGAAATTAATTTATCACACAATCTAACCTTGTTCGTTGCAAAAGATATTGATAAGATAGCGTTTTTATATAGCTAGATAAGTATTTATTAATTATTACTAATAATATTAAGGTATGTATTTAGAGGTTACCATTGCTATTCAATTATCAGTAAAAAATTTATTTCATCACCATCATCATTTCAGCCGTACGACGCCCACTGCTGGGCATAGGACTCCCCCAAAATATAATTTATTTTAATAAAATTCCAGTACCTAGTTCCTCCAATTACCTTTTAGTTAACCCCAGTGAACCAGGATGACATTTAAACTCGGCAGGCCTAGTTACATAAAACTATTTATTTATAAACTCTGAAAAATAAAGATACTGCATTGCTCT
Source organism: Crambus lathoniellus (assembly GCA_949710035.1). NCBI lineage: Eukaryota > Metazoa > Arthropoda > Insecta > Lepidoptera > Crambidae > Crambus > Crambus lathoniellus. The sequence continues at coordinate 25,313,574 of OX453302.1, read as the reverse complement.
TGTTTGCTTTTATAATGATATTACTTATCAGAAAGGCTCAAACTCTTAGATCCTTTGACGTTCAGGTTAGAAGTCATTTCCTTTCTCTATCTCCGAATTTATAGTTAAGTATCATATTATTTTATTTATTTTTATTCTCTTTCTATCTCTATTCATCTATCTTATGTACTTACTCCTTATTCTTTTCTTTTTGCACCAATTCCCCTTTTATATTTTTTATTGTATTTTTCTCTTACACCCAAGGTTGCCTGGTAGAGATTGCTATATAGCAATAAGGCCGCCTTTTGTGTGTTTACTTTTGTTTGTAATTTCTCTGTATTCTGTCCTTTTTATGTGCAATAAAGTCTTTTATTATTATTTATTATTATTACTCTAAGATAATTTTATCAAAAAATAAAACTTTCTGTCTACTGGACTCAAACAGGACGAATCGATAAACTTGGTTGTTCGGGCCAACCATGGACCAACATGTTAAACTCTTGGTAGGTACTTCTTCATTAACTATAATTAGTTACTAGAGAATCGCAAGAAACATTAAACATTAACAAAAACCACACATTCACCAAAAAATATTAAAAGTAGCAGAGAAAAGTGTAACATGTTGCCCTTGAGCGCGCCCTTAGCACATACGCAATAAGGACGTTTTTCGGAGTGCAACAGTTAAACTAGATGTTCCGTCGACTGTTCGTATCGATTATCATAATGTCATAATATTATGCGAAATGGCAAGACATTAAATAGAATTTTATTCAGTTTATATTCCTACTAAATCGTGTACTTTTTTATAATTTTCGCTTTATTTCACTCTACTCGTGAGCAATCTAGATCATCTGCAGGGGATTATGTAACTTTGAAATTATATTACTTAAAATGACCACTTTTAAACTTAACATAACCCTTAAGTAAGTTAATAGTCAAGCTAGTCATCGTTTAATGTACAGTTGTGCACAATTACGCCATTACATAAATAGTAACACTTTTACGAGCAAAAGTAAGATTGTAACCCTTGTCACACGATTGCACAACCTCGCCATAGCACTATTATGTACTAAAGTTACACTGGTTGTCGTTTGAAGCCGCACTTGTTCAGACAATAGTCTCACGCTTCCATCCATACACTTTTGTTTGCTGCTTTTCTACGAGAACTGTTTAAACATACATTAAGTAGTTCTTACATACGAAAATTTGCTTGACATTCATATGAATTAAAAAGGACTGGAAGACGTGTGTTCGTTAGTCTACCTTGTAGGGGCTGACTTTGTAATGGTCAGGAAGTAGGTGGACGCGATGCGAACAGCACAGCACAGAGCCGAACCCAACAGCAGCGGCGTCATTCTAGCAAGACCAATATGGTGACAGTGACAGAGAGATGATTTAAGATTGGAACTAAAAGATGTATTTGACTTTCACTGTTCAATGTTCAGAACCCATAGAGGTGAGTAAGGCCCAATCGCGATGGGGCGGCGGGCGGCCCGGTTTTTGTACACCGATTTTAAACCTACAACCATACATTATAACTCAATGTCTATAATTTTCTCATGACCGACTGAAATAGCAGTCGGTTTTAGGTATATTCAATTATAGAATTAGTTCGTCTAATCAAAGTGCTGAATCGTGTTCAGATTGCGACCGTGCCTATCTCGTCTCTAGGATTTCTGACTTTAAATAGTAAAGAGTTAAAAAAAAAGTTACAAGATGCCATAATATGTATAAATTCTTGCAAGCGTCACCTAACCTAACCAGATAAACAGATCTTAGTAACATTATTCCGTACCCGCACTATATCGATAGTACCCGCAGTTAAGGCTGTTTAGGTATCGCCCGCATAACATTTTCCGCTCAGCAAACACACTGTGTTGAGCCCATGCATCAACATCTGCTACTCTTGCTTCCGCACTGGGAAAGGACGTTGAACCATTTTACAGTGCGCCAACCGTGTCTCCTCAACATCCATAGTAAGTAATGTAAACAAGCAGCATGAGTAGGTACCCCTAATGCCACAGAATATATAATAGTATCTAATGCTTGTGACTAGGGCAAAACTCGCACATCTTCGATTCTTGTTCAAGTTTAGCAATTACTTACTTTGCTGGCTCGGCGAACCGAAGTGGATCTTGATCAAATTAAGCAATTGCGTTATCGAAAAACGGATGTTGATTGTGATTGATGAGCGGGCAAATTAATTTTTTTTTATTTTTTTCAAGTAGCGCCAGTGTTGCTACATGAATGGAAAGGAACAGGAAGTATTAACTCGGGGACCTTAGTGGATAAGCCACATAAATCTTACACAAGTGTAATGCAGTGACCCCAAGTGGTTTGCAAAAGTATTCAACAAAAATTGAAAGTCAAGTTATAAATTTTATATGCATAATTTTGCTTTATTTCAACGACGAATATAACACCCCCCTACTAAAATTACCATCCGTTTGAATAGTATTTCAATTCTCTACTGAATGAATAACCTCTTTGTATAAATTTACTAAAGTTACCTACCAACAAAATAAATATCGAGCACATTTGCCGAATTCACCAAACGGAAGGAAATGACCTGACTAAACACGTACATTATGGTTGCACCTTCACGGTGGGTGACCTTATCCAGTGCTGGGGTGATGTGATCCAGTATCAGAGGTCTTTATGGCCCGGTAATAAGGACCACATTGTTTTACGATCGATTGTCGTTGCATTCACGTGCGTGGTTGCCTTGGTGATAGCTACCGTATGTCATAGCATGATGGGTCAATGACTCAGCTGATTTGTAAGTCCTTTTCTAGTTTGTCTGTAAGAGATCTCAAGTAGCAAAAGTATAATGGAAAATAAAAAAAAGATTTAAGTTATTGTCAAAATGTCAAACCTCCGCTTCCATCAGCAGCTGACTGATTGCTGTGGGTTGACTAACAAATGTAGGTATTTTTAGAGCCTGATTGTTTAGGTCAAAAACAAAGTCTACCATGCTGGCTTTATGGTCGGTTTACATGGAGCCAGTACCACTACTTACTAGATCTGAATTCAGGCGCCTAATTCAGGATCGAAGAAATCGAAACAAACCCTCATCTAGCTAGTCAATCAGTCCACAGCGCTCTTGCTTGTCAATGACGTCCAAGTGCCAAATGATCCCTGTCGCACCTGGACTGGCTTAAAAAATCAATTGTTATCGGCGAACTGTATGGTTGCAGTAATAATGAATGAATGATAAAAACTAAAAATTAAAAATATTTATTCAGCATAAGCTAATAAGTACAGCGCTTATGAACATCAAAACTGGATCTTTATGAAATAGGGTCTGGACATAAAACTCCCATTATGAAAAAGACTATAAAATTAATCACATGAAGCATAATTATTATGGCATCAAAAGATGTTAAATTTTCTACTTGACAATAGATGGCGGTAAACATGGAAATAAGAAGCTATAATTTGGCAATTATTGTGTTTTCGGTTAAAATAAATAAGTATATTTAGTCGGAAAGCTTTAAAAACAAAAGACACATATCTACTTAAGTGTAGGTACTATATACCTACTTAGGTATGAGTGAACATAAGGTTTTTTTAACCTGCTAATCTTCATCGAGCTAGCTTGCAAAACCAATTATTTAGATTTTTTAATTTTCATTTGTGATAAAAGATATTTTTTACCTTTTCATCTTCTGTTATTGTTGATCGAAGCTTTTCATACTGTATTTTAGTATGAAACGTGTCTGTCATCAAAATGTGTCCCACCCAAGGAATTTATAAGTAGGTAACTACGTAATTATAAATTCCTTGGTGCCACCATATTTATTTATTAGATGCAATCACCAGCGTAACTTATAAAATTATCAAATGTAATTTAGTAATAGATAATTTTCATGATAATATTATTATACGTCTACAAACTGTTTTGTAAGGTATTTATTTATCAATAATAATCAAGTTATGCATTTAAAAATATTTGAAATACTGGCGTGGATGCCTTGATAGCACTGCTTTTGGGCAATTTTGCATAAAGAATACAAAAATTGCACAAATATTAACTGTTTTGTGCGAGAATCGAACTCGCGTACAATAACCTTGCTATCATCAATATCATCATGCAGGTCGTTGCAACTCCTCTTAGGTATTTGATTAAACCAGGCTTCACATGGCGGAAGCCCCTAACCATTGTGAAAAAAAAATATCTAGCTTACTTCTGCTAAAAACACAACATGCAGGATGCACCGCCCGCCCACCCGCAAAAAATTGCACATGCACACCACGAAAATTTCAGTGCACAATACCTCCATTTAGCAAGACTGAAACACACACAAGTGCAAGGTGTGTGTGTGGTGTGTTGTTTTTTGCGGAAGTTAGCTAATATTTTTCTTTTTCCACAAACTCCTCTTAGGGCCGATTTTTCAACACCTGGATAAAAATTATTCGTCTGATTCTGATATCGTTTCATCATCATCATCATGATGGATATAAGGCCTATGCCCATGCTGGGCATAGGCCTTATATCGTTTAATACCTCCAAATTGAAAAGCAATTGTCATTCATAATCTCACTTGTTTTGAGATTAACATTTACTTTGGTTGGTTAATAATTTAACTGACTAATAACAGAACTAATAGCTGAGGATTGAAAAATCAGCCCTTAGTCAAATTGACCTTGCACATTACATACCTACTATAGCATCTTAACGTTGTCAACAGAGCGGCCAAAGATGGCTTGCTGGAAGTACTGCGGGAGGCCACGAGGAAGGAGTGCAACAACAAGGACGAGTCCGGGATGACGCCCACGCTGTGGGCTGCCTTCGAGGGCCACATCGAGGCGTTGAGACTGCTGTGCGGACGAGGGTGGGTGACTATATACTTACATTAGTTAAGGCTGGGATGACGCCCACGCTGTGGGCTGCCTTCGAGGGCCACATCGTGGCGTCGAGACTGCTGTGCGGACGAGGGTGTGTAACTATATACCTACATTAGTTAAGTCCGTTATGACGCCCACGCTGTGGGCTGCCTTTGAGGGCCACATCGAGGCGTTGAGACTGCTGTGCGGACGAGGGTGTGTAACTATATACCTACATTAGTTAAGTCCGTTATGGCGCCCACGCTGTGGGCTGCCTTCGAGGGCCACATCGAGGCGTCGAGACTGCTGTGCGGACGAGGGTGTGTAACTATATACCTACATTAGCTAAGGGCGGGATGACGCCCACGCTGTAGGCTGCCTTCGAGGGCCACATCGAGGCGTTGAGACTGCTGTGCGGATGAGGGTGTGTAACTATATACCTACATTAGTTAAGTCCGTTATGACGCCCACGCTGTGGGCTGCCTTCGAGGGCCACATCGAGGCGTCGAGACTGCTGTGCGGACGAGGGTGTGGAACTATATACCTACATTAGCTAAGGGCGGGATGACGCCCACGCTGTAGGCTGCCTTCGAGGGCCACATCGAGGCGTTGAGACTGCTGTGCGGATGAGGGTGTGTAACTATATACCTACATTAGTTAAGTCCGTTATGACGCCCACGCTGTGGGCTGCCTTCGAGGGCCACATCGAGGCGTCGAGACTGCTGTGCGGACGAGGGTGTGGAACTATATACCTACATTAGCTAAGGGCGGGATGACGCCCACGCTGTAGGCTGCCTTCGAGGGCCACATCGAGGCGTTGAGACTGCTGTGTGGACGAGGGTGTGTAACTATATACCTACATTAGTTAAGTCCGTTATGACGCCCACGCTGTGGGCTGCCTTTGAGGGCCACATCGAGGCGTTGAGACTGCTGTGCGGACGAGGGTGGGTGACTATATACCTAACCTACATTAATTAAGTCCGGGATGCCTTCTAGGGCCACATCGAGGCGTTGAGACTGCTGTGCGGGCGAGGGTTGGTGTCTATATATATGTACAATAGTACAATAGTTTACTGCGGACAGCGCAGGAACGATCATTGTGGAGATCCTTGGGGGAGGCCTATGCAATCCTCCAATACCAAAGTATAGTACCTTAAGCACTAATATTTGGTATGGAAATTGGAAACAATGACGGGTATACATATAGCCACATAACCCAGACCCGAGGAAATATTGAATAGTTCGTTTTCAATATTTACTCGACCGGGGATCGAACCCGAGACCTCTAGAGATAGCGGCACCTTGAAAACCGGTGCGTACACCCATTGGCCACGAAAGTCGTCAAAATTTGAGCTGATATAATCGAAATCGGTAGCATTAGGTAGTGATACCGCCGCGATATTTTAATTTTAAACTATATAAATAAAGAAAGAAATATTAATGGATTTAAACCACTAAAAATTAAGTTAGCAGCTTAATTTTAGACTTTATATTTCTTAATTGGAAAATATTTCAATTTTATTACCCCTAGTGTAAGTTTTTATGTCAAGCAAACGCAAACTATTTCGAATGCGTATTAATGTCAATTTGTATGAAAACTATATAAGCGCGCTACTCGCCGCTAGAGGCGCTAATACAGTTTTCATACAAATTGACATTAATACGCATTCGAAATAGTTTGCGTTTTTTGACATAAAAACTTACACTACGGGCACTGGTACTCATTCACTCACATCAATAAATTAGCCGAAAATAATGATAAAAATACGATTCAGTTGCAATCTGTATTTTTTCTTTTTCGAGTTGCCGTTAGCCATAGTCAAAAGCAAGAATTTTATCAATATATCAATCGATTACATTATGCGATAATGGTTATCGACATTGTCATAAAATTACTCACACATATTGAGAGGTACTAAAATACATCGTCATTTGAGTCACACATATTTGTTAGTAAGGCTCGTTAAGCCCTGGGTTTGTCTTCTGGTTTTTGGAATCGTTAACACCATTAACCATTCGCAATGGGTTCGCTTTAAAAATTATTTTCCGCCCTTTGTATCAATTTATGAGCGGATCTTCTAACTTGCCCAGTAACGGGCAATATACGGCTCGCGGGCCATCGAAATGAATAGTAGGTATATGTCCGCGATAATTATGTTTGACCACAGATATGGATTTACATAGATAACGCAAAAACGATTAGTATTGAAACCAAGCGTGCCGACCATGAAGCTCGACTTAATACTGAGGTAACTGGAGAGTGCAGTACGAACAATTTTTTGAATACCACAAATAACACAGTGGCTGTCTTCCGTCTCACCTACACTTTAAAAAAATACGTATGGTCATATGAGACAGCTGACAGCCACAACATACATAAATGTCAAATTTGCTGGCGACACTTTTTTATTCAGGGTGAGGGCTCCAGTTACCTCAGAGTATTAAGTCAAACTTCATGGTGCCGACTTTTGTACACCTACTGTGACGTCACAGACGTAATTTAGTGACGGTAAGTCCAAACCAAAACCATTTTGGAATATTGCAGTTAATTAACTATCACGCAACGAGGCTTTTTTTAGTTTTTGCGGCTGCAACAACAGACGCGCGGGACTGTGTTAGCGGCGACCTTGACGTTTGGTCGGGGTTCGGAAGTACATGCATTTGAGTTATCTAGTAAATTCTATATCTGTGGTTTTGACGGTCCAGAAGTATTAAATAGAATAATAGATGCCAGGTAGACCACGTAGTTCATGTGTCGCGGGTCGCAAGCCGCGAAGAAGGGAGCGCCCCATAATATATATAATAATTATTTCCCCCCATAATTTCGTCCCTCCTCTGAAATTTCTTAAATTTTCTGCCCCCATTAAAAAAGATTGCATTCCACAGAACTAACCCAATTAGAATTATTTAAAAAAATAAAGGCTTTGGGGCCCTCTCACATTAAGACTTTTGCATCGATACAAACGCCCGCTGTGGCTGCGCCTGCGCGCGTCGTGATTGCATCGCATCGCTGCTTTTAGTAAGGCCGGTGGACGTTTTTTGACTGTATCAATGCTACATCACGTTTGCATGGATGATAAATCACTGCAAAAAAAACCACATCAAAAAGTAAAAAATAATTCCTCACCAAATAAATAACGTAAGTACTTTGAAGTCGGGCGTGAAACATGTACAATTTTTTGTTGTTTTTGTTAAAACCCGCCCGACTTCAAAGTACTTACGTTATTTATTTGGTGAGGAATTATTTCTTACTTTTTGATGTGGTTTTTTTGAAGGCGGTTTTTTTTTTAATTTTTATTTAACTCTTTTTTGTGCATCGTGCAGGCAATTTACGTGTTTTCTGGTAAATAGGTATGTGATCAAACTGAAAACCACCTTTTTCGAAGTTGGTTAAAATACCTTGAGGTATCCCCTTTTTAACAAAACAAGAATCATCTAAATCGGTTTATAAACAAAGGAATTATGCCTAAAGATACGTATTAAATTCACATAAAGTGGTAAGGAAAACGACAGTATTTTCAAGATTTCCTGAAAAGTACTGAACCGATTTCAAAATTTCAAAGAATGGGACCAACTTTGAAACCAACCTTATGTAATAACGTTTGAACCAGTTCAATCGGTTCAGCCGTCTTCGAGTAATCGGTGGACATACCTACACAAAAAAAAAACATACATACAGACAAATAGAGAACCTCCTCCGTTTTGATTTAGAAGTCGGTTAAAAAGTCGCACCCTCTATAATAACCGCCTGTGTTGTGTGGTCTATATTTACACACCACCACCGGTATCAAACTCAGAGGTCCCGGATTCGATTCCCAGTGGGGGTACATATTGTATTCTGTTTGCTTGGTGGTAGGATTTGTTCTAAGTCCGCGTAGCTAGCTACCACCATCTTTCTAAGTCTGACGTCATAACAACGATGTTTTCAGCATTGTTGTGTTCCAGCAGTTACAGATAAGATAGCTAGTTCCTCAGTGGTTGAGGATTCCGGAAGTTGTGCACTTCCATCTCAGCCTTATCATCACTCAACATCAGATGTGATGAAGGTTAAGTGCTCCCCGTTGTGAATTAAAAAATGTATAAGGGCCCTTAATATGAACATGGCCCACTTAGACAACATTAGCTAACAAGGTATTAGTAAAGTGTACTAATAAAAATTAATTACCAAAACAAAGGCTTATTAATCGACACCAGCAGCTAATGATAGATACAATGGCGTATCACGCTCAGCTTTCCTACATTATTGTTCAAGTCGCGGCCGCCGAGTACCGAAGAGTTTAAATAATTACTCCGTATAATCTGTTTTTAACGCCATCGCTAGAGAAAAGTAATGCTTTCACTTTTTGGAGCAAGTCCGGTGGTGACGATGGCTATTACTTATCATAAAACTTTTCTCTGTTGTTTAAATTCTGTTTAAAATTAGATATGCTGGTTGCTGTTGATTTTTTTTATTGCGGGCGTTCGGCGGGCCAGTCATAAAGTTTTAAACTGCTTTAAAGTTTGATTGAAATCAAACTTTGAAGCAGTTTAAAACTTAAAACAGGAAATGAAATAACTTTATTTTAGATATTTACTAAAATTAAATTAATTTATTTATTACAGCATTAGCGTAAGCTGTCTTATAGTAAGTCGACGTCTTTTCTAAGCATTTCGTAGCTCAGCGATCAGAACGTGCACCCGAACAGTGAAAAGTCCCGGGTTCGATTCCCGGCGGAGCTACTTGGGAGATTAATCGATTTTTTCTAGTATGTCATTTTTAATTTGTATAATTGTGAAAGAAAATGGTGTTGTTAATGCAAAAAGTAAAATTATATGGGCATGGACGTTTTCTAATTTTATTTTCAGTAATTTGATGGAGAGAATTCTTCAAATAGATGCAGTCTCGATAAAATTTATAGATCGTTATGCCTGCATTTTAATGCAAAGAAAAGCTTATATTTTATAACTCTAAAAGCATTGTCCTTTCAAAAGTGGACACTGGCAAAAATGTTTTCATCTAGGAACATTTCTGCCAACAGCCATTTTTAAGACGCGAAGACAAATCTTTCTTCTCATGTTACAGAGGCGAGCCTGACAAAGCGGACTACTTCGGAAACACAGCTCTTCACCTCGCAGCAGCGAGAGGTCACAAGGAGTGTGTCACGTTCCTCGTCAACTTCGGGGCCAATGTCTTCGCCATGGATGTAGACGGTCACTCGGCGCAGGAGTTGGCTGCCATCAACGGAAGGGACGACATACTGCGGTACCTCGACCAGACCACCGCCAAGCTGGAGAATAATGATAAGTAAGTAGCGCATTGCAGTGTTAACTAGTAGCTGCTGGATTTCTTTTGTGTGGGTTAAAGACCCTTACCTCGACTACAATCAGCGGGAGGGAAAAGATACTGCAGTACCTCGACAAGGCTTCTGCTAAGCTGAAGGATATTGACAAGTGAGTAGAGTTGGTACCAGTCTTCCCTAGCAGCAGCCTGATAAGTAGATTGTTCCGTAAGACCCTGCTCCTAAGTATTATCTAATTTGGCAACACGGCCTTAAGGTCATAGCCCACTTATACCGCACCGCTCCAACACCGCTCCAACCCAACACCGCTCTAAACGAAGGCGACAGCTAGCAGGCACTCAGCAATCCACGCGGCGACAGCTAGCGGACTCCCAGCTGTCCACGCGTCGACTGCTATTCCCTCTTATATGTGCGCGGCGGCGGCAGCGCGGCGACCCCTAGCAGTCAGCGAGCGGACCGCGCGGCGTCAGCGAAGCGTCAACTACCGAGCAGACTGACGGCGGTAAGCTCGCTGTCCGCTATTTTATATTGTTACTGTAAAATGCATCTACAATTCTACAGTGAACGACATTAAGTCCATATTTGGCTGTTCATACTTTGGTTGGGTGGGAGCGGTGCGGTCTAAGTGGGATATGACCTTTAAGCCTGGCAGCAGCCAGAGGCCACAAAGAGTGCGTCATGTTCCTCATCAACTTTTCCAAATTCTTCGCCATGGACGTGGACGGACACACGGCGGAGGAGCTATCAGCCATCAACAGCAGGGTATACTCATAGGGTATCTCGACCAGTCCACTGCCAAGCTGGAAAATAATGACAAGTGAGTAGCGCATTGCAGTCTTCAGTAGTAGCCGCTGGACTTCTTTTTTTGTGGGTTAAAGACCCTTACCACGACTACTATAAACGAGAGGGCTCATCCCTCTCGTTTATAGTAGTAAACTGCAGTACCTCGACTAGGCTTCTGCTAAGCTGAAGGATATTGACAAGTCAGTAGGTAGAGTGGTAGCATTCTTCCCTAGCAGCAGACGATAGTCGTGGTTTCGAATCGTTAAAACATTAATTTATTTTTTCAGTTCATTATACATTCAGTTTGCATTACTATTACTTACTTAAATTTTTACTTCTGAACAAGAACTTACGTTAGACAATACCAGATACATAATTTTTTATTATTGAAAATCATTACCGATCAGTGTTTCAGGTATCGAAAACAAACAGAAAATGTCACTTCCCTATCCACACTATTCGGTACTTATCTCTATTTTATCTGCGTTATTATTCTATGATCTAATCTACTTAAACATACACCACTAAGCTTTATTATCCATTATGACTATGCCACAATATAATGCAAATTAATAAGAAACTTTAATAAAAATAATATGCGGTTTTTTAAATTACGCTCTTTCCAATTTTATTTATTACTACTTTGTGCTAAACAAAATTGTATCGATACAAAAGACATCAACGCAAAACTTCCCGTGCCTGGAATACTATTAGAAAAATAAAAATATCAATAGAAACATAGAAGCGCATTTTGTTATTGTTACTATCCAATCGAATACAAAAACATAAATGTGAAATGAGAGCCAAGTTCAATATTATGGCTAGTTTCTACCAGCAAGCTAAATTTTCGGAAGAATAAAATAAGAACTTACGGCTTTAGAACTTGCGAGGCTATAATACAATTCGTATATGAAAACTAGCCAAGTCAGACCTTAAAGCTTCAAAATATTATCCTAAGTGGTAAAAAGAAATGATAATTTAAGTTGTTATAAATAAATTTCAGGACTGACCATTCAACTTGGCACCTATTTAGATATCACTTCTTTTGTCGTTGAAGTCAACAATCAAGGCAAATATCATAATATTGAACTTGGCTCTCATTTCACATTTATGTTTTTGATGGGATATCATTACTTTTTGTACAGAAATTATTTTATTCATAATAAAATTAATACCAACATTGTACTAAACAAAATTATATCGATACAAAGGACATCAACGCAAAACTTCCCGTGCCTTGGAATACTATTAGAAAAAAGGGTATAGTAGTAACTAACCGATCCACTAAAATACTTTTTTACCGAAAAAAAATACAATCTTAACCTATTTTTCCGCAACCAAACTTAGTATTTTAGTCGGTAAATTTAGTAATTTTTAGTCGGTCGGTTTATTATATTCTTTAGAAATATAAAAGTATCAATAGAAACACATTTTGTTATTGTTACTATTATGAAATAATTGGCTTAGGCAGGATATAAATAATTTGATGTACCGCTACAAGTTGGTTTATATGTAGGTCAAAAATACTTATGTGGAACGGTGTATTTCATTTTGATCGTGATAGCCTTGTTAAAAGTATTTGGTAAAATATAGGGTAATTGCTACCAATATAGCTTATTTCCGTCATAGTTTATTTAGCTCTGTTAGTTTTATACTCAGTTAACTGGCGGCAAATATAATATTTTGTTATGAAATCGTGTTTATGTTTACTCAACCTGAAGTTCCTTTTTTTACAAGTATCATGAAAGCGCTTGTTTGTTAATTAATACTTCGCATAAGGTTTTCAAAATGAGATGTTATGTCCATAAGAAATAATTTAAAAATGTGATTTAAGTTATAAATAAATAACATCCAATCACACCAATTTATCTAACCCCATGAAAGTTATATTACGAAACTGTGTCATGGAAAACTTGATAACTTAATAAGTTACCTATGTTTACAAACAATGTTTTGTCGCAACATCCCATTCTCAAACTTTACGCTGTATTGTTTTCCACAACTCGGAAACGGAACATCCACATGTTATGCTGTTGAATGATCAATATTTGTCGATGGTTTGTCAAACCATCGCTTTCCTTTATCTTCCCTCACACATTCATGGACATCCGAGCCACTTCAACACCAGTATAACTACTATGATAATCCGAATACGTCATTTTGCCACTTATACAGTTGTTTATGACACACATATTCCAATACAAAATTATTAATGTATTGACAAACGCATCATATTAAAAGATACTGTATAGTGAAAACTACATAGTGAGTGATATTCAGCGATCGGAGCACTGACAGTAGGTATAGCAGTTATTAAAGCGTGCAAGCTACAGCTAAGGTTTACTCTGTGTCTGATTCTGCAAATCAAATACTGCTGTTATTGACTAGTTCATTCTTAGATACTTGTTTTAACATGAATAATTATTAAGCCGTTGGTCCCGGCTACATTTACAGTCGTTAATACCCACCATCCCGCATTGGGCCACGTGGTGGGTCATGCATGGCCCATTCTCCTTATCCATCCATAAGGAAGGCCAGTGCCCCAGCACTGGGGACATTAAATGGCTGATGATGATGAGACATTTTTTTTTTTTTTTTTTGTATCCTGCATAGCACAGCAATCTGTCATGGACATTTAGCTATTTTGTTGTTTGAACCATGTCTGGGTATTAAACAACAAAATATGAAAAAAAAGAATATTATTTTTAAGAAGTTGTGTTAGAGAGTTAGTGCTTGTGAAATCTAACAGTCATTTGTTTCTTTTCAGAAAAAAATCAAAGAGTCTAAAAGAGAAAGCTCGTAAAGACTACGAGAAGTACCACAAGCAGTACCAGAAGCGGCAAAGCAAGGCTGACCTGATGGCCGAGAAGGAGTTCAAGAAACTGGCCAAAGAGTGGGAGCACGGGTACAACGAGGAGATAGCCATCATGCCGCATAGACCCAGCAACGTTCTGCTGGCACTGAAACAGAAGATGACCAGGTCTTCTAGCCAAGGTAACATTTCAACTAACTACCTATTAATTATCTACTAGAAGCTCGGTAGCGCAGCAGATAGCGCCTGTTGGTGAAGGAGTTAAAAGAACTAGCTAAGATATACCACCATGCTCCCCCCCCCCCCCCCCCCTCCAGACCTCCCCCATACACATAATATGACATAGACCCGGTTATGTGTTGCTGGAACTTAAACGGCAGATGACTACATGTTCTCGTCTAGTACCAATGTTCACATAGTAAAACTAACTGAGTAGCCGCGAATCATGTTCGTGGTGTGCTTTAGTCAGTTCTATTGTAACGGTTCAGAATCGCACCTGAACTATCTCGAATATTTCTTAAAGATTTAAAAGTCGAAATGTATTAATGTTACTTACCTCAATAACTTTTAATAGTATAAATGGATCCTGGTGTGGGAATAAATCACAAAGTCAAATTGGGTTGTGTCAACTGGGTTGTATTGAACAAAATTAGCCATTTACCATGTTGTTGCGCTGGGAATTTGCTTCATACTTTGTCAACACAGTGCATATGGGAGGGAGATTCTGTCTATAAGGCTTGGGGCTTGTTTAGTGGTTTCAGATTGCTTGAGGTAAACACTGAAAAAGAAACGGGTTAATGGTAGCGGAGCAGTTGTGGTCATTTGCATTTAATTTGGAAGTTAACACTTAAAGTTTTATGATTAATCTGATGAAGTTAGATACAGTAAATTTGTTTGAATTAGCGAGAAAAATATAGTTAATAAATACCTGAGATTCAGGGATCGAAACAATGATGTTTCACAATATTTGGACTCTGTGACAAATTATTTCATATAAGAAGATGCACTTTGTTGAGGGTTTTGTCGGTCTAATTTGCTTCACGGGAGTGTGGACAATGCTTGTGTTTCGGTATTGGTTCACGAAATAATCAACACGAACTGTTATTAGTTAGTAAAATTATAAATCTTGTTGTAAACAAATGTCATGTCAAAATGGAATAATCCTGTCCAAGTGCAGCGACAACTAGCGGCAGAGTTGAGAACTAAGACAAGTCAAATGACATCACATAAATATAGCGAGAAGGTTTTTACTCACAGAATGTTAAATTAACATTATGTAAAACTTAAATAAAAATATGGGTTAAATAATCAACAGTACAGAATATTGGTTTCTATCTTAGATAAGGTTCAAAGTTTCAAATATGGTGAATGTGATAGATAACTAGAGATGATTCGTTCGGAAATTATGTTCGAACAATTACCATTTTGATAATAGTTTTCGTTCGTAAATAAAAAAAGGAATCATACAAAATAATGTGGTTATATTATGTGAGAAGGTAGTATTTTGAATAGTTTAGTAAATTTTATAACTTAATATTAGAAGTTTTGTAACTATCAAAGGTTTCTGAACGAAGGCCAGGCGGGGCGTTCGGGATGTTTGAAATGGGTTGGCGTTAAACGCTAGAGGGCGCGATGACGATAGAGTAGGAATGTGGGACGCCGCTTTTTGGCGCGTTTTTGAGGAGGTCTATATAAGAAAAAACGACGCGACGCTCGCTCTTATTTCTCCGGGATCGACTTCGAGGCAACACGTATGGAAGACGAAACACTTTTTGAAGAAGTTTCCATTTTTAATCAAGCGAGAAGTAGTCTTCAAGCAAGTGTACAGTGAGTCCTTGCACCATAGGGCGTTTATTGGGTTCGCGATCTTTTAAACGTTTTAATTTTGGAATTCTGACTGGTAAATTGGATCCGAAATTAAAAGGTCTAGTTTGTTTACAGAAAGCATTTCAATTAAAGTAAATTATTCCCAAGTAAAATCCTAGAAAATGGGCTTAATTTGAGTCAGAGAGGGTTGGAAGCATAGAGTTTGTTTCTTCAGGAGTACATGTTTATGTCTCCGGGCTCCAGGCAAGGCTCACGGGAGGTCGCTAGGTAAAGAAAGTCTGGCATTGTGGAGTGTCAGATGAGTGTTCATTGGATAACGCTTAGTAATTTCCACATGGTTTGATCAGGCGGGCTGTTTTCATTGACAGTTTTTCAGTTAACACGTCTGATGGCGCGGGGCGTATGCCCCAGATTTGGAGGCAGTTGCGGCCTGATTGAACCATACCTACCTGTAGGGTGTCTATCTGTTCCCTTCCCAAGCAGATGGACCACGGCATGAGCGATAGGATTTTAGGGGGCCCACTCACCCAAACTTGACAGAATTGGGGCGTCAGAACTGGCGATACAGGCGCCAGGTTTGTGTTTGTTAGGAAAGTCGCATTTAGTCGGAAATTAGGCAGGTAAGTACCTACTTAGAATCACGAGCTAGGTAACTCGAAGACCTTTGTTCTGGCAGAAAGGGGGAGGTCTGCTGGGGCAAGGCTACGAGGGGAGTCTGGTATACAGAGTAGGTAGAAAGAGTAGGGTCGCTGTTAGGTCTATAAGTAGCATTATGTGTTATCACAAATATATCTACGATCAAATCCGAATTTTGTTGACATCCCTAGCCATAGATTCTTGTGATAGACGAACAAACCCGGGCAATTTGACAGAATGATTATAGATAGTGGGGAAGAGTCCGATTGACAGTTTCCAGCAAAATGGCTGTCTTTATCTAACAAAAATAATGTTACATCTTAAGAAGAGAGATTAGGTCAATGATTAGTGCGTTGTAGCAATGTAGTCTACAAGTTATATGATATTCAGTGAGGTATGTAAGAAATTAATAGATTTGAAAAGGAAAAGGTGACCAATGGATACCTAGTGCTTTCAGTATTTGGGAAATGATTTGTGAGGTAACAATACTAGTGGAACAGTCCAAAGAGCTTGATTAGAGTAATCTTTATAGGTTCACGCATTGCAAAGATATGAAGGTTGAAATAATCTATCAAACATAAGTGGAGAATCTAAATTTACCTATATATTTGGCTTGACAAAAGGTAATATATTCCTATGATGCAAAAGGCACCTATAATAATCTATAAATTGAGCTGGTTGCGGAAGAGTTCTCTGGATCAGACTACTGCTAAATTAATGTATGAAGAGGATTTTGTTCGGTGGCGAGAGAAGATGTTTAAACTCGAAGGAACTCGGTGTAACGTTGACCAGTGTCTTATGGAAGCTGATGTGGATTCAAGGTTTTCCAGATACTAACCTATTGAGTTGGAACATGATTCTATTTTAGCCATAAATTATGTAAAGCTATCGGGGTGAGGCGAAAGCTTCTGTCCAATTTGGTTGGATTCTTAAGTTATTTCCAAGACCAGTCCAATGGTGAGATTAAGGATATATTACCATGAGCGAGATTCTTTAGAGACAAATTTTAACCAACAAGTTGCAAAAGTTCAATAAGATCCGAGTCAGACACATAGACATAACTAGGGAATTTAGTTCTACGGGGAAACTTGGTCATAGAAAAGGTTAGGAGAGTCTATATTTATATGTACTTACTATGAATTAGAATTGAGACTTGTTAGTGCTCCTAATTTAAGCACTCAACCTGTTGGATTTATCCCAATAAGGATTATTCAACAAAAGGAAAAGGATATATCAATTAACGTTAACTTTAACTGCTGCTGCCATGAAGGAGAAAGATCTCTTCATGTAGACTAACAAGTCGCTTTGAAGCATTTAGCTTGGTCCTCTTATATATATATATATATATAAAGAATTGACGAACATGACAGCTTGACTTTATATGTTGAAGTTTGTTTTTATATGAAAATGTAATAAAGCAGCGCCGGAGGAGGGATGTCCAAGTCTGGTGACGAGTTCCACTGTTATGGGCGGCGGAGGTGCCCTGACTTTACCGGTTAAAAAATATTGCTGGAGCATTTGTATTAGGCCAAGATGGTGATTAAGATCAATAGACTCTCTTCACCCTAATGATTATACCAATTTCCATCTCTGACTTTGCAAGCAAAACCATATGCTGCAGCTAGTAGGTACTATTATAGATGTAGTGTTTCCATCTTCTAATAGATATAACAAATTTTCATCTCTAACTTTGCAAGCAAGGCCATATGCCTAAGCTAGTAGGTACGGTTATAGATCTGATATAGTGACTCAGTCTTCCAATAGATATAACAAATTTTCATTTCTAATTTGCAAGCAAAACCATATGCTTAAGCTAATAGGTATTATTATAGTAATTGTGTCTCCATCTTCATATAGGAATATCAAATTACATTTCAAACCACACATGCCAATTTCACCTTAGACCTTGCAAGCAAATCCGGATGCTGTTACTAGTTTCAGTTCCATTGTAACCTAAATTATTAAATTCCACCAGTTTTAATAGACAGTTAACCTTGGGTCAGTAACCAGAAAATTAGCATGGTGGACTCGGCAAAATAACTCACCAGGTTTTCAAAGTATATTAGACCTAGGAATCGGTTAGGACCTAACTGTTAAATGTCCAAGCAATGTAGGGGTAAACTAATGTTAGATTTATACAAGAGTATTAACTTATTTTGAGTGTCTTTGTCGCTATAAATGAGGTTAGAAAATTAGAAGCAACGGCCATGTAATATGAACAGCTGTTAAGTTGATGTAGGCATATAGGCAGTTCAAAGTATGAGTTAGTTAGTAGTAAGGTTAGTCTCTGTCGCTTCATTTAAAAGATCATGGGTCTACGCTTTACAACCAGGGTTCTCCATTACGACATCACAGGCCACTTCAGAGTTGATTCAGAGCATCCATAGTAGTTATCTATATATTAATCGGACAACAGTTAGGTATTACAGCGTTCAAGCTAGCTAGGTATTTTAGTAACTAATAGAATCCTTGACAGAGGTTCAGTATTAGCTTAGAGTAAATACTAGAATGGTTTGTTAGTATATTTAGGTCATCTATTAAGATTAGGGTTAAGCGATTAGAAAGGATAGGTAGGTGTTACACTATTCCCAGCAGTAGAAGATAATAGGTTGATGACGACGATAAAGCATCAATGCTGTTTCGCTTCTGCAACCGATTGTTTTATTGTAGAAGCTATTATGATTGTAGAAATCGAACGTTAGTAACAAAATAAGTTAATAATCCTTTTCCCTTCAGCTGTTGCGTTGTGTACACCTTTTCCAAGTAGTACAATTAACAACACATAAAAGTTAACAGTTGCACTATCAACATTTTTAATTACTCACGCAAAGAAGCTAGACTTTATTTGAGACTTTGTACCTTCATAGCATAAATTTTACAGCGATAGCAATCGCACGCAAATAATTCGAAATTTTTACCGATTTCTTTTGTTACTATACGTGTATAAAATATTATTACCTACCTAGTTATAGTTAAGTACTTATAGGTGATAAAGTTGTTTGCCATTGAATCCGTTATTGTTTAGAAAAGAAAGATTTTTACGTGTCTTAAGAGTTTTCAGAAGTGCCCAGAATAATAATAAAAAATAACTTTAATTTTTTTTAATAATATACCTATCGGTGACAATCGTAGAAAAATGGTTTCGTTAAAATCGTTTCGAATGGGACGAGTAAGAAAATAATGTTTTATGCATGAACCGTTTCTTGCTCCAATTACGGTTATAAATATTTGCATGGCACACATTTTCGTTAACTTGTAAGCGAACATATTTATACCAGAATTTTTGCGTCTATTGATATGTATGTGTAAATGTATCGGTAGTATACACTAATAATAAATTGACTTAAAAGTCCAGCTACCCAGAATTTATATCATCATCATCATCATCATTTCAGCCGTACGACGGCGACGCCCACTGCTGGGCATAGGCCAATTTATATATTCCTCTTTAAATATAGAAAGTGACCCATGATTCGGTTAATGATGATTGCTCGAAACGCTTCCGGTTGTTTTGAATATGGTTTTTTGTTAATACTTCGTCATAATAATATGCATATTAATGGTTCGTAAATTGGTCCGTGAGTGAATCCCGATCATCGACTTTCAAAACCTTTGTTGCTATTGAACTCATAGTCACATTAAGTAAGTTATATCATATCATAGTTCCAATGCAGGTCCTACTGTATTTCTTTCTACTTTTTTGTAATTATATACAGATCTTCATTTTGTAATGAAGCTTATGCTGCTACCCATATTTCCCACTCGAAGAATACACTTTTAAGAAGCTGTTACTCGATTATAAACGACTAACGGATCCTCGCGGTCCTTACCTGCGTGGTACCCGTGGGATTATCGGGATAAAATATAGCCCTTGTGACTCGGGAAGAATGTAGCTTTCTAATGGTGAAAGAATTATTTCTAAATCGGTCCAGTAGTTTTGGAGCCTTTTCGATACAAACAAACAAACAATCAAATCAACCAAATAATATTAGTATGGATGATAAAATTCGAGACGAACCATTATTCAGATCAAAACCACATTGTTGATTAAAGATTATGCGGATTTACAGCGACGCTAGCAGCATTTTAATACTTCACTTTTGATTGAATCAAGCGTCACGTAGCGGAAGTCCCGAAATCTTCCGCAAAAAATACAACATGCAAGATATACCGCCCGCCCGCCCGCAAAAAATTGCACATACACACCACGAAACTATCAGAGCTAGCCTAGCTGCTAGTATTGTACCAGCAGCTAGGCTAGCACGACAGTGAAACATCTTGCACCTTCACCGATTAGACTACTTTTCATGTACTACTATATTACTATTATACTACTACCCAACCCGGGTTACCCGGGGCATCCTCAGGAGCTGTTAGACCGTGCGAAATCCAGTACCGATGTCAGTGCAAGGTGTGTCGCTGTCTTGATAACTGCAGATATTGTGCACTGATAGTTACAATGTGCAATTTTTTGCGGACGGGCGGGTGGTGTATTTTGCATGTTTTTTTGCGGAAGTAAGCTACATCTATTTATTTTTCACAATACTTTAATTGTGGCAGCTTGGCCTCGGGAACTAAGTAAAACGGGACATTACTTTGTTCACCCTATCACCATGTTCTTCTAAAATAGGTACTTTTTCTTTTTAGTTTATATTTTGCATTACAATCGCCTTGGTTTTTGTTCCAGGCAACTTACTAGGCGACGACCAGCCGCGGCCGACATACAGCGCACTTGTGGGCACCGTCAATTCGGGCGTGCGCGGTCGAGGCGCAGTCTACAAGAAGGCTCTGGCCAGTAAACTGAAGAACGGGACCGTTGGCAGGACCGGGCCTACGGATGACTTTAAGGTAGATCGACTTCAACTTCTTTATTAGAGACTCATGTACCTATAGTGTCCTTCTGGGCATCGTCAACTAGGGCGTGTGCTGGCGTGGCGCGGTCTACAAGAAAGTTCTGGCTAAGAAACTGAAAAACGTCACCGTCAGGACGGACCCTACCAATGACTTTATGGTACATATACTGGTCAACAGGATTTTTTATTATTGTTCCGAATTTGTGAATATTGACACTGTCAACGCTGTAGTGGCTGATGGGACACCTTGAGCAACTAATATGGTGCAAATCAGCGTACAAAGTTGTTGTTTAAATAAGCGTGAACGCTACATAAAATTAAGTTGCGCTTACAGTACTTATTCAATGCTCCCTCCACCTCACTAGTGTAAACGGTACAAATACAGTACCTAGCTATCAACGGCGAGTTTAACAAAGTTCTCTTATGTCATTATGAACGTATACCTAATCACAGGTCGGCGAAGTAGAGTCGACTGGTCGTCGTTCAGTGACGTCCCTGAGCGGCGTGCGGCGCGACTCCGAAGTGATGTACGTGGGCACGTTCGGCGCGGGCCCGCAGCAGCGCGGCGCCGTCGCCGACGTGTTTGCCGAGACGCCCGCCGCCCGCGCCAAGCCCGCGCTCACCAGGTAAGGCTACTCCTTGTCGGCGATGTAGAGTCGACTGGTCGTCGTTCGGTGACGTCTCTGAGCGGCGTGCGGCGCGACTCCGAAGTGATGTAAGTGGGCACGTTGGGCGCGGGCCCGTAGCAGCGCGGCGCCGTCGCCGACGTGTTCGCAGACGCCCGCCGCCCGCGCCAAACCCGCGCTCACCAGGTAACGCTACTCCTTGTCAGCGATGTAGAGTCGACTGGTCGTCGTCCGGTGACGTCATTGAGCGTCGTGCGGCGCGACTCCGAAGTGATGTACGTGGGCACGTACGTATCTGAGGGTTTACTCCAAACCGCAAAATAGGAAACTTCATTAGCCCCGCCCCATTAGATTATGTCATGACTGGAGAGTGAGAGGGCCGGCTATATCGAAGTTACGAATTTTGCGTCCTCTGCATCGCCGAAGCGTACCATAATGGTATATTTGGACAGGTCATGATAGGCAGTCTTGATACGCTGCTCTAATACCCTCTCTATCTGAATGACCAGGAAGAAAAAAGTTAATTTATTTGGGATGATGTAAACTTAAAATGCCATTGTTACTTAATAGCCAAGAACGCTAAATGTCCTCGTAGCAAAACGTCTGGATTTTAAAATGTCTTGATTCAGAAAGGCCTAGTAGCAAAACGAACAGATAAATACGGCCCGACCCATGTCGATTCGGTTTTTGTCCAATCATTAAGTTATAAGAACCTTCTTAGCCTTGAAAACTAGCCTGGCACTTGCAACTAATTATGACACCCCTAAACGCGTAATCATATCCAACGTATTCCAGATCCGCGAGTCAGCCTGACTTCGCGGCGAACGCGGAGGAAACCGACGGCATCGGGCAGGAGGTGCTTCTGCAGGAGCCTGCCAGCATCTTCGACCGGCCGGGCTTTGGCAGCGTGGCTTTCAGGTCAGTGGCGTTAATTTGTCTAACCTTGTAATATGTAATGTAACCTTGATGCTCTCAAGTTAGAATATCAATATCTTGGAACACAGTTTTTCTTAAGGATAACAAGAACGGACAGTTCCTCTTGCGCTCCTCTGCTTCTCATTCAGTATTTGCAAATCTTTTATCGATACTTTGAATAATACATCAAAACACGTCTCCCCAAATATGTTTTTCGCCTAGGTATATTAAATTTGTAAAACAAACCTTTAATTTTATGACGTCATATGGTCAGGCAGCGCTACCAGAGGGTAAAAAAATACTACTATGTGGCACTACAGTCTATTCAGTGAAACAAAAGATTTTACCTTAACTAAAATGAAATAATAAAAATATGAAACACTTGTAGCTCCATGTTTTCATATTATAAAATGGATAATGTATGTCAAGAAAAAAAACATCTGTCTTATTTTTAAATTGAAAAACATGGCGAAGCCCTTGCCGTCTCGCTTGATATTTCCAAAGCCTTTGATAGGGTCTGGCATGACAGCCTCATTGGCAAGCTTCCATCTTACGGAATCTGTGACAGCCTTTGCATCTGGATTACCGACTTCCTGAGGAACCGTTCAATTCGTGTCGTTTTGGATGGTCAATCCTCTGACCTAAAGAAAATCGATGCTGGAGTTTCCCAAGGTTCAGTGTTATCTGCAACGTTAGGTATTTCTTCTCCATATTAATGATCTGTTTGTGCCCGGTACCTTCGGTTATGCTGATGACACCACTGTCACCTGTAGATACCTATCAGATGCAAAGGCTGACACGGATGAAGTCCAGTCTTGTTGAGATACCCTGGTTAGGCAAATGAATCTGGCACTTCAGGCAGGGGAGTGTCACTCCGCAGTTTAGGTACGTTCGGCCGGAGCGCCTGCCGGGCAGGCGTATGGCAGAAGGATGCCGCTCGGCTCGTACGCTCCACGTTCGCGCGCAAAACAAACGATCATTTCTGTGATTTTTGTGCACCGAACAATGACTACTAAACGTTCTTATAATCCGTATAAAAGATACTGTTGTGTTTACGTTTATAAATAAAAGAAAGAACAAAATAAACAACAAAACCGAACTCGCAAGTCACTCGCAACCCTAACCAGCGAGCGAGCTGTTTGAGACATTCATAGAAATAGAAACGCTCGCGCGTAGCTATTGGGTACAGTTTTGCTTGCATGCGCGAACTCTAGGTTATTATAACAGTAGGCAAGCGATGACAAAGCAACCGGAATTGGACTTTATTTCCACGCAGAAAGATTTATTTTTATTTGAATGAGCTTGCAGAGTGAGTCTTCTGTGCCTTAGCACTATTATTTATTCTGTGCTTCAGGCTGTCTCGGATTGGGGCAATTCCAACCTTGTCGATTTCAATGCAACCAAAACGCAGGCGTGTCTTTTCTCGGCCAAACGGAGTCCCTTCCAACTGACTCCGACTTTCCAGAGTGTATCTTTACCACTAGCCGAACACCTACAGGTTCTCGGCCTCAATCTATCATCTGAGCTTAATTTCGGCGAATACATCGACTCGATTGCTAAAACTGCTGCAAAAAAGCTGGGCGTCCTCTCAAAGGCTAGACGTTACTTTTCCTCAGAGCAATTGCTTCTGCTATACAAAGCACAAATTCGTCCGTGCATGAGTTTTAGACTCGATTGAAAACCATGCAAAGAAGCTCATTGGAGACACAACTTTAGATAAAGATAAACTACAAAGTCTCAATAACCGCCGTAGAGTTGCTAGCTTATCTGTGTTCTATAGGATACACTTTGGAGAGTGCGCAAAGGAACTCCATGATCTTGTTCCTCCTGCCCCTTTCCACCATCGGAGTACAAGACGCAGGTTAGCTTACCATCCCTACATAGTAGACATTCCACCCGTCCGTACGAAGCGCTTTGCTAATTCTTTCTTAATGCGAGCTGCTAAAGATTGGAATACGCTGCCTGCGCATGTATTCCCCGATCATTACAACCTTGGCCTCTTCAAGGCAAGAGTGAATGGGCACCTACTGGGTAAGCATGCTACACCCTAGACTGCATCCTGTCTGTTTAGCAAGATGGCGGTCAAATGCTTAACCAGTTTTTATAAAAAAAAATGCAGTTCTTAGACAAAGAGACATATCAAGATTATTTACTAAAAATCTTTTGCTTCGCTGAATAGATTGTAATATTTTTGACGGCTATATTACTTTCGAGTCTATCCCTCAGGCGATCCATAACAGCGACGCTGGGCGCCCTCCCGGGGGCGGGCGGCGAGGAGCTCTCCATCGGCTCGGCGGGGTCGCTGGCCGCGCGCCACGCCTACCAGCCCACCGAGTGGAACTCCGCGCAATCCGGTCAGTATCACGGTGCCAAACAAAACTGCAGTCCCAGTACCCCTAGTACACTTACCTCTATTATTACACACTGGAGAGACTGTCTCCATACACATGACAGCTAAATTTGTGTAGCAATTTGAAGCGCCACTACGAGTGTCCCGAAAACTAATTTTGACATAATTATTACCACAGTCGACATATGAACATCACTAATTTCAGTTACATGGACACTCCTATCTGCCTACAGCTTGGCCTACAGAGCCAAAATGGCGATACTCAAACAGGCACCAAAATATTTTATGTGTGTAAATAGGTAATAGAGATCAGTGCCCTAGTATGAGTTGATTTTAACTGTCAACGTTTACGAAAACTATCGGATGAACTGCTCATGTCGTTAAAGCAGTTAAAGGACATGAAAGAGATAGAGCGATAGTTTTCGATTACGAATACAATTAACTGCTGCTGCCAGACTGGGAGGAGGACGCGCTATGCAGGGAGCAGTGGCACCTTTTGTTGTTGGAGGCCAAGATCCACTTTATTCGTAGTCATTGCGCCATCGGAGTAAGAGAATAATTATTCTGTGGTAAGAGTAAGTAAGTAAAGAAAACTGCTCAAAAAAAACCTTAGGAGTACAGAAACCACATCACATGTAGGTATCGTAAATATTGTTACCTAAGAAACACTGGCAAGCTTATAGCGCCTGTTATATAAGATCCTTCTTAAATAGTGCACATAATTTTAAGGGGTCAATGTACTCACGCATACAAACAACTTTTACTATGGCACCAACATTGAAAACGCGAAAAAAATCAGCTGTTCCATAGAAAACTTTAAATTGAATAGATCAAAATGTATAGAACAGCTGATTTTTTTTTCGCTATTTCAATGTTTGTACCATAGTAAAAGTTGTTTGTATGCATGAGTATATTGACCCCTTAAAATTATGTGTACTATTTAAGAAGGACCTTATATTCTTGTCAGTAGCAATCCAATTCTTTCGGAAAGTAGACAAAATAAACAGACTAACGAAAGAAAGAAGAAACATCAGCTACAATGAAACAAGCTTACCCAAAAACAGCCTATTTATTCTAGAGCTACCCAGCAACGTAGAGATTTTAAAATAGTGCCTTCCTCTTTACAGAGAGTTCTACCATCACCTCCGACGAAGAAGCCGAGACGGAAGAGTCAGGATTTTCTTCCTTAGAGCGATTCCTCACTGCCTGGGGCTTAGGTCAGTACGTGCAGAAGTTCAAAGATGAGCAGATAGACCTCGACGCGCTGATGCTGCTCACAGAAAGCGACATGAAGACTCTCGGCTTACCCTTGGGCCCGTATAGGAAACTGGTCACCGCGGTCCAGGAGAGAAAGCAGGCTCTGTCCCACCCTGGACCGATCATTGATACTGCTATTTGATTGACTTGAAGTTTCTTGTCTTGTCGAGTTATGATTACGAGGTGAAGTAGATTTTGTTTGATGTGTTGAAAGCTGGGCATTCACATTTAATGTTTAAAACCTTTAATTAATCTTGGTAAACAATTTTATTTAATATCAAAGGTGTCAATAATATTTTAAAAAACCACAATGTCTACCCACCAACCCAGAAGTTTTTTTTTCGTTTTGTTTATTTATTTTACTTGAATATTTGCTATTTTTGTTATCGACATGACACCGTGAATGCCCAGTTTCGTATAATATTAATTTATAAGACGGCTCATTTTAATATATTAAGGCCGAGGCCTCACTGGAACGGGCGACAGCGACGCGATGACGGCGGGCGATTTCATGAAGACAAACTCATAAGCATTATGTCGGTGGCCGCACTTTTTTTATCCACAGCGGGATAGTACTTAGCCTTCATCACACCTGATGGTAAGTGGTGATAAGACTGATAAGGCTGAAGGTGGAAGAGCACTACTCCCAGAATCCTCAATTACTGAGGAACTGGCTATCTTATCTCTAACTTCCGAAACACAATAACGCTGAAATCATCATTGTTATGGCGTCAGATTTAAATAAAGATGGTGGTAGCTAGCCAGGCGGACTAAGAACAACTCCTACCACCCACCAAACCGAATACAATATCTAACCCCAATGGGAATCGAACCCGAGTCCTTTGGATCTGAAATCGGTGGTGTGAACCACTAGACTACAGAGGCGGTTAAAAGAAACAAAAGTACAGAAACGACAAGCGAAATTATTTTGTTCCTATCGTCACCGTCGCCGTCGCGTCGCTGTTGCCGTACCAGTGCGGCCTCGGCCTAAGATTACTTAATATAACAACAGTCTGAAAAGAGGATTACGTCAGTAATTTTTATTTTCACCTTCGATCACCGTTCTTAGGATGATGCCCATGTATGCCTTTTACACACTGATCTATCTTAAGAGTTGCAGTGTGTAAAGGACCTCATAATTTTAAACTTTACCGTCATTATGCAGCATTTCCACGGAGCCAATACTTGAGATAACATTGGCCACGCCCCGCAGCGGCCAAACACTATACCTGCGCATTTGCCGTCAGTTCTAAATCTTATATGGCACTGTGAGTGTGTGACCGATTGCGGCCAACTGACAGACCGTTGCCAACAGGCGAACTGATCATCCGTGGGGACGATCAGTTCACCTGTCGGCAACGGTTGGTTCAGATCAATAGATAATTGATATTACTATTGATCAATGACTTGAGGACAATCCAATGTAGTGTCCCAATTGACACGATCTCTAGTGGATTGTCTCAAGTATTCGCTCCGTGAAAATGCGACAATAGGATTTCTTTTAAATTGTGTGCACTATTTTCATACATCACAACTTTTTACAAGTCTGTGTCTTACTATGATTACCTTAGACCAGTGTCAATAATTTAAGTATATTGTGATACACTTATACCAGTATGTAACATGTTATTCAAAGTATATTTATCCAACGTGTGATAAGTCAAAACGTCCATTCCATTGTAATACGTCCAACATCGCCATATTTAAATATTTTTGTACAAAGATTATATGAATTATACGTTTTGTATATTTATAATTTCGTCTTTAATTTATCAGCTTTTCTTGTAAGTATCTACTACAAATACTTATTTTATTTACGGAATATAATGATTGGGGTTAGAATGAGAAAAACAAATTTCTATTTTACAATTTTTATTGGAAAAAATTTAAATACATTTCCAGTGAAAATATTCTAAAAATCTCTAATATCATATTATCAGATTAATTAAACTAAAATTATTTAATTTACAAAATTATTGGTTCAGTACCTCGACATTCTGACTAATAAGTAGATAATATAAGAAATTATGAAAATTGTTTTTATGTACCTACTCAAGAATATAAAAAGGACGGATTTAAATTCGTCAGTTATATCGGGTGCATCGTCTAATGAGACGACTTTATAAAAATACGAAAACATCATAAGACTTCTATCCGAAGTACCTATTTTACATTGTCTTTGAACAATGCCTAATTCATTGTAAAAAAACCAGTAGAATGCATATTTATTTATAAAATATTCACCTACACAATTAAAGTTTACAGAGATATGTGTATTCCATAAATCAATACATATGAGTAATGAGTGAGCATTTGTTTACGTAACGATAAAGGCACAATATTCCAATATACATAGAATTTGTTCAATGCAGTACTTACATCTCATATCATATGAGACAAGTTGTTCCATATTCACCTAAACAATTTCTTATAAACTAAAGTTTGTTTGAATCGCATACACTTATGGCAGAGTCACACGTCTACCCAACTTAACTAAAAGGTATCAACGCATATCTGATAAGTACCTTGTTAAAATACTATTATTATCTAAAATCGATTTAAATTTCGGAAACGAACGTTATTTTGAAATTTCGAAGAGACCAGGGGGTCAGAGTTTCGTAAGCCGTGCTGCAAAAGTCGGCGCTAGTCGAGCGATAACTCGATACAACTCGCGCGACCGAATAAACGGTGCCAATATAGTTTAGTTGTTTCTTTACCAGATTCGGGCCACCCATTTCAAGAGGCAGTGTTGACGTTTGGATATGTTACAGAGCAGAGACCCGTAGACACCAAAATTCGTCGACTTTCCGATGTTCTATACCTTTCTGCTTCAACAAAACATCCGCAAGATTAAGGAAATAGATACGTTCTGGATTCTGGAGCAAATTATCACCGTTCGATGCTTTCGTGGAGCAGAAAGAGAACAACGGAAAAGCGACGAGATCAGCGTCCAGGGTCTCGGGACTAATTTGAGACCTTTGAAATACATCAATGGGTCGTGGCGTC
Source organism: Crambus lathoniellus (assembly GCA_949710035.1). Lineage (NCBI taxonomy): Eukaryota > Metazoa > Arthropoda > Insecta > Lepidoptera > Crambidae > Crambus > Crambus lathoniellus. The sequence continues at coordinate 25,284,424 of OX453302.1, read as the reverse complement.
ATCGGACGGCATCGTCGAAACTCGTGACCTGGCCTCGCCCTCAGTACATGAACGCTAGGTACAAGTTGCTGTGCTTCGACAGCTTCCTCATCGTCTTCTTCAATTTGGGGCGGGTCAGTCTTCCGTCGCGGTAGTATGCGTATGGGGGGACGAGCGGGCCCGGCGCGGGGTTAAGGGGGACTAGGAACGGGAAGTCTGTCATCGAAGCGGGGCGGTCGAACGACGAATCCGAGTCGGACCCGGGCTCGGCGTACTGCGGGCTGGAGCTTTCCAGCTGGTTGCCTAGTTCGTGGCTGTCGTTGCAGACGGGAATGCTGCGGCTGGTGTCGTCGGACACGTGGGAGCGCGAGCGGAGCACCGGCCGCGTGGACACGTCCGTCGACGGCTGCAGGCTGCGCGTGGCTGGCGCCTCGTCGATCCTAGACAGGGTGTGTCGTCTCACCGGGCGGTAGACCTTCTTGTCGCCGAGCTTGGGGAGCCTCACCCGGCGGTGGGAGTCGAAGGTCCTGAGGGAGGTGCGGGAGGGGGGCCGGGGGGAGTTGCGCGCGGGCGCCTGGGGCGCGGGGGCGTTGGGCGACGCCGCCACGAGGTCCCTCATCTGGTCGCTGGCTCAGTAGTTGTAGGGCCCGTACTGGGACCCGTGGTAGTATGGCCCGGGGTACGCCTGCGGCGGCGGGTACCCGGCGTACGCGTACTGCTGCTTTTGCGGGTACACTGTGGAACGAGATGGGGAAGTTGTAGTTGTTGTTTTATCCATTTTATCATAACGAGTCCTGCCTGCCTAGCAAGACCATCATTATATCACGCGATATGATATAGCACGTCATGCTGTCCTGCTTAAACCTTAGTGGGGTAAGCAAGACAGCATGACGTGCTATATCATATCGCGTGATAAAAGCCGCTTATGCTAGGCCGGCTCATAGTGTTAAAATTGTTCTTTATTCGAGTGGACAGTAATATATACTTGAAATAAATATACTATATTCCAAGGAAATATTCTGGTACTCGACAACTGCGTACTTACTCGAAGTGATTTTTAATAATCTAAAAAATTTGACATCTCAAGTTTCTACATGGTACAGAAAGAACGTTAAGCTGTCGATCTCCCTTGCTAAGTCCGCCATAAATTTTACCATCTCTCATTCTTTTTTAAAAGAAAATCTAAGTATAAAATATTTTCTTATAAAACTGAAAAATATATACTAATTCCAATCCCCAAAGCGTTTATGAAGCATTGCCCCCATCCTTTGCTTGATGACGTCAGTATTTATGTACAGCAAATTATATATAAGTATTCAACAGAACATCCAGGAAAAATATTTACATCATTGACCTTCTGTTCAAAAATAAGTAAATAAAAATCACTGGAACCGTATAAAGAATCAGTTAAATTTACCGGGCATGAGGTACTGCATGTTTAGCGCCTCTTCCCTCTCCCTCTCGCCGCGCAAGCAAATGGCGGCCGACGAGAACAAGATGGCGGACACCAGCGCTAGGCCCACGCCGCACCACGCCACGATGTACGACCAGTCATACCAAACGCGCGCGTTCTCACGTAATATCTGGTTTATACCGGTTTCAACAACGTGTGGGTATAGCCAGTGTTTTGTTTTATGTTTATTTATTGTTTCAATAATCGTATGTACAGCGTTATTTGTTTTGTTTCATATGTACAGTAGTGTTCGTTAAAGACATCACCGAAATATTTGTTAATTATCGTAAATTAGAAGCGTGTTAGTATTGCGTTTGGCGTAAACCAGATATTAAGAAATAGCGCGTTATATTTTTATACCGGTCGCACGCCGTTACGTTAACGCCAAGTTTCATAGAAACATGAAAAGAAAGAAAAGCATTTTTGTTAGTTTTATGTAATTACATGAGGTTTACTTAAAACTAAGTTATGTTGGTGATGAGTCGCCCGCTGTTTCCTTCTTTTACCTAAAAAGTTATAAAATATACATATAAATATAGTATGTAGGTAATAACCTACTACCTTCGCGCAACGCGGGCTTTGGAAGGCCCGAGTTGGTCGAAGCCTATTACCATAATAGGCAGTAATTTGAAATTATATGTTTGTCAATCTTTTATATAAGTACTTATAAATAGATAAAGAGGTAGTTAGATATACTTAAACGTACATAAATATCGTTATATAAAGGTACTTCAATTGTAACAAAACTCAAATAGCAATAATTAATAAAGAAAGAACCACTTGAAAATTAAACGGTACACCAAACACTACCAAACAACCGTTCTATACACATCGACCGCCATTAGCAAGCGTTAAGCACAAGATGGCTTCCAATATGGCTTCCCAAGATGGCGGCCTAACCTGGCATGATGTACTGCACGTTGTTCTGCTGCTCGCGTCGCTTCTCGCGGCCGAGGCAGACTGCGGCCGAGAAGAATAGCACCGCGCTCCCGAACGACACGGCCACGGCCAGCCACGCGAGCACGTAAGACCAGTCGTACCATATCGACGAGTTGTTTTTAAGCACCTGTTTTGCCGCCAATTTGTTTTAGGTTGGATGAAAAATTGCCAAGTCCGTTTGTAGTTGTTCATTTGGTTTCAAGTTGAGCTTAATCGAACTTGGCCATTTTTTTAAAGTTATTATTCTATTAAGTAGGGTAAACATTGTTTTATGATATTGAAAATGGTTGGTTACTACTTCAAGCTGCTATTACTTAAGTATGTTCAAATAATTATTTTATAAAATATCTGCGAATATAATAATAAAAAACCTTTTAGTTTTTTCAGAGTCCCCAGATTTAAAGAATTTAAGTATATAAAATTATAGCAAATCTTATTTACCTTATTTAGTTAAAACAAGGAATTTTTTCCTTCAAAATCAAGAGGCTTCTTGATTAATGATCGTATAAAAGCCGAATTCACGAAAAGAGTTCATCGTGGTTAAAATTCCAGTTTATTATTCTGACAAAAGCATTTAAGTTAATTTTCCAAGGGTAGTTTTTTCTACAGGATTACAACGGACTTTATTCGTGGAACGGTCATAGCATAATAGCTCATAAGATAGTCTCGGTACTTACGCTGGGCCACTGTTGGTAGTATTCTTCGCCGACCGCCTTCTCTTTCTCGTAGAACTCCACTCCGTGCCATAGGGCCATTGCTCCAGCTGCTAATAAACCTGAAACGCAAACAAGAAAATCGTTAAAACTACGAAGTTAAAAATCAATACACCTATGTACCTATCTTAAGACATAATAAGGAAAGAACTCTTGGCGTTACCCATTTACTTGGTCAAAAAAATATGTTAAATCACAACATAATATAACATGTGTCGTAGTTGTTTTACTTTATAGATTTTTTGATGAAATGGATTTTATAAAAAATCCCGTGCAACGCTCTAATTTTTCACTGGAAACGGCTTGGTTAATATTAGTTAGAAAGTTGACATTTTTTACTTCAACAATATACTAGTTACTCAACAACGCCGATTCGTGGTTGTTTTGGATTTTGATAAATACTTATCAAGCCAAATTTTCAAAAGTCTATTTATTTACACGTTTTGTGCGCTCTGGATACCCCCTTCTTGTCCTAAGTTTCCATACAAAACGGCAGGCCCAAGTGTAAGAGCCTTAAATCAAGAACGGCTTCATAATAGGACACTTCATTCCAAAACAATTTTATTATAAGTGGATGAACAACAAAAATGAAGCTCGTCGCTTACCAAAGACAACAAAGACTGATTTCATTGATGTTGGTTTTATTTAATTTACTAGTAGGTAATTACCTTTGAAGCGTACTCACAAGTGACAAGCATCAGGATAGCGGTGGCCGTGATGTTCCCAGGACTGTTCTTCCACTAGCCGACGACGCCGGTCCAGAACGCTTTGAAGAGAGACAGGAATGCAACGAATAACAGTAGTCACTAGTAGTGTTACAGAGCGTACTTACAAGTAACAAGCATCAGGATAGCGGTGTCCGTGATGTTCCCAGGACTGCGCTTCCAGCAGCTGATCAGAACGGTGTGAAGAGAAGAGAGACAGGAATGCGACGATGAACAGCAGTCGCTAGTAGTGTTATAGAGCGTAGGTACTTACAAGTGACAAGCATCAGGATAGCAGTGGCCACGATATTCCCAGGACTGTGCTTCCACCAGCCGACGAGACGCCGGCCGGTCCAGAACGCTTTGAAGAGAGACAGGACAGGAATGCAACGATTAACAGTAGTCGCTAGTAATGTTACAGAGCGTACTTACAAGTGACAAGCATCAGGATATCGGTGGCCGTGATGTTCCCAGGACTGTGCTTCCACTAGCCGACGACGCCGGTCCAGAATGCTTTGAAGAGAGACAGGAATGCAACGAATAACAGTAGTCGCTAGTAGTGTTACAGAGCGTACTTACAAGTAACAAGTATCAGGATTGCGGCGGCCGTGATGTTCCCAGGACTGCGCTTCCAGCAGCTGGGGGGCTACCGGCTAAGAAATCTGGATATGGGTATGGGCTTCAACTGTCATTTGAATTCCTTATTCTGGTAGTTTTTTGCTGCTTTGTTCTGTTGAACGTTGCTAGCTAGTTATCGTTATACCCGACGTCACAAAACAAGGAACTGATAGCGGTTATTTTCTTTATAAAATTGACTTAAAGTTCCCAAAAACGTATGAAGTTCATATCCATAAAGTTACGCGGTAGCCCCCCTGATCAGAACGGTGTGAAGAGAAGAGAGACAGGAATGCGACGATGAACAGTAGTCGCTAGTAGTGTTATAGAGCGTAGGTACTTACAAGTGACAAGCATCAGGATAGCGGTGGCCGTGATGTTCCCAGGACTGCGCTTCCAACAGCCGACGACGCCGGTCCAGAACGCTATGAAGAGAGACAGGAAGGCGACGATGAACAGGGCGACAGTTGACCGCGCCATGTGTAACCTGGAGTAGAAGAAATGAAGGGGATTAAACAAAAAATAAAGCACACACTGGCTTAGTCAGGTAAATGGAGGGTGCTAATCTATATTATAAAGCTGAAGGATTTGTTTGTTTGTTTGAACGCGCTAATCTCAAGAACTATACTGGACCGAGTTGAAAAATTCTTTTTCACTTCTCATGCTCGTAAAGTTCGTGTTTATGTTGGGTATAGGCGGCATAAAATCGCTTTTTATGCTCTAGTGCATAAAGTAAAATCTTCGTCTAAGTCTCAGACTTTAAGACAAAGGTCGTCAGGTAAACAGTCACACACGCAATTAAACTTCGTTAAATAAACTTTATTAATAACTAACGTATTTCATTGTTTCTTAAATTTTGTACATAATCCATGATAAATTATTAAATTAATAAAACTAGGCAAAATTAATGAGTTTTCTAAGGAATAAGTATTTCAAGAGTATTATGAACTACGATCTATGCTAAAGTCACTGTGCTGCCAATGCCCGTATAAAAAAAAAGAAAAAGAAAGTCTTCCCGCCAATATGGCGAAGTCTTTATTTATTCGTTTTTGCAATATTGTTATTTATTTTCCTCACACTCGAAGTGAAAAGCAGAGTGTATAACTCGTACATAAAACCCATTTTACCCTCGAATTGACTATCCACCCTCGCCTACGGCTCGGATGGATATATACGTCTCGGGTAAAATGGTACCTTTTATGCACTTGTTGTACAATCTACTATTTGTGTTGGATAGTTCATTTATCGAGGAAGGCTATAGGCTAATATAACATCACGCTACGACCAAGAGAAGCGGTGCATTAATGAAAAATGTTGCAAAAACGGGAAAAAATATATTTCTTTTTATGGTAAAACTGAGGAGCACAGCTAGTTAATATTATAAATGTGAAAATATGTTTGTTTCTTTGTCCGTCTTTCACGTCAAAACCAAGCCACAGATCAACCTGATTTTTGGTATGGGGATAGTTTGGGAGCTGGAGAGTGACATAGGCTACTTTTTATCTCGGAAAAATATCAAATTCCCGCGGGATAGCGTCTCGTGTAGTTCACCGCGGGCGCAAGACTAGATGTACCTATCCTTTAATCCTCAAAAAAGATTTTTTTATTAATGAACGATTGCATTAATGATAGTAATAAAGCAAGCTCAACAACGTAACGTAGTAATGGATACTGATATGCTAAGTGATTAAATCGTAAATAGATTCATTCAATAACACCGACACCACTTATAAATGATCCCATACGTCTGTTTGCTACAATTACAACATTAATAATAATATGTGCATTAAACACATCTTGTAATTTGTTATTCAAGTCACTTAATGTAGTTTTTAATTTTTTCATAAAATTGCTAAGCTATCACAGAATTCCGAAACTTTAAAAAACAGTGCGTAACTACATGATGTTTAATGTCCCGAATCATCAACTTTTGTTATGCTCCAGTATCGATTAATAAAATCGTTACGAAATCCGCGCCACTCGCCGCAAATAAAAGTAAATCGCGCACCGGAGTGCAGGCCGAAACAATGAATCAATTCGTCGTATCGGTTTAAATCCGTCTATTGGCCGTTGGTAGGGCTGTCATTATGTTGTCTTTAACAAGTAGTACATACAACGATGATCTATTTTTCTATCGAGGAATGTCCGAAGAAGATTAATCTGTGATAACTAGGTACAATGAGAAATACAGAGAAGTTTGAATGCTAGTGGTAGTCGCCAAAGTCATATTAAACAGCCTGACAATACTTCATCATCATCACAGCCACTTCAGATCCTTTTCTAGGCATAGCCTCTGTCAACTAAATGAAGTTTTAGATGACAATACTTATCACCTTGGCTTCTAAGAATATAATTATTTAAAGTGCATCTTTTAACACGACATACAAGTAAGATTTGAACTTTCAATTACTTAACAAGGTAAAGCAAGAACTACCAGCTTTTACTGTTAGGTTTTTGCAAGCCCTACCAGCTAACCCACTTGGGCCAATCGAGGACAAGGCTCGAGAACGGTTTGACAAATTATCGCCACTCGAGAAACAGCCGTGTTGGTTTAGCATGGCGACTGTGACTCTGGGATTTAATCTCCCGGGGAGCTCGTGATAATTTACCAATGAAGGGAACACTTGTCTTCATTGAGCTTTCTAAACGGATCGTTTGGGTTGGGATATCTTTTAGAAGGAAAAGTTATGGAAGCTTTCTGCAGGAAAGTTTAAAAGAATCGTAAATAAATGTCTTACACTGTTTTGTAAAGAAAAACTCAAAAATTTACTGTTCACCGATAACATGAAAAGCATAAATAGATACCGAAATAAGTTGTGAAACAAACTAAATATCCCAATAGCTCGTATGGTACGTAAGGAATTTGAAATTTTAAAAGAAAACTTTTTTTTCGTCTCTAATCAATGTTTTACTTGTTACGTTAGCATTACCACATTACAATGTTAACGGTGTCGGTGCAATATGGTGATTCAGTGCAATATGGTGATTAGGGACGCTCAAAGACGCCACATTCATAATACGGTATTTTACAATTTTTTTTTTATTTCTTTAAAATGTTTTTCGAAATATTAGCTACACAAAACAAGTTTTCATTTTGAATTATCTTGAATATTTTCAAAGATATAGGACTTCAAACTTTATAATTAGACAAGGACAGGACGCTATCTTAGTGACGTCAGTGGGTTAGTAGCGTCATAGTCACGCCATAGAAGATTTCGTTTTAGAAAGAGACAGCTATAGTCAAAATCAAACAGACTATAATTCTTTTATTATAAAACAGATTCAAATTATTTTTTCACATTTGGTATTCTTAATTGCAATATTTTTTAACGTCATCATTAAATATCTACATTTCAACAACAGTAAAATACCCTATTCTATAGTAAACGTTGATCCAACTAAAGTTTGGAAATTTCTAAAAACTCTTGGGGTTGGCAAATCTCATAATACTGTCGCGGATACAAATGTCGATTTCAATCAACTAAATAGTTACTTCACATCGTCGGTGCCTATTGATGGTAACCTTAAACATTTAACCTTGCAACATCTTTCTAGCCTGCCAATGCCAACACAAGTTTCCTCTTTTTCTTTTATTAAATTTTCAGAATGTGATGTAAAGAGAGCAATCCTGTCCATCAACTCAAGTGCTGTGGGTGCCGACTCTATTAGCCGTAAGATGATCCTTCCCATCCTCGATATCCTCACTCCTATAATTACCTTTATCCTCAACACATCCATATCCACTGGAACGTTTCCGACTTCCTGGAAGGAAGCAAACGTTATTCCACTGCCCAAAAAATCCAAACCAACCATGTTTTCAGATTTTCGTCCTATTTCTATCCTGCCGTTCCTTTCCAAAGTCCTTGAAAAACTCATTCACCACCAGCTTACTGACTATCTTAACATTAGCCATCTCCTTAATCCCCTTCAGTCTGGTTTCCGCAAAGGCCCTAGCACATCTACAGCACTTGTGAAGATAACAGATGATATACGCTTGGGGATGGAAAATCGACAACTGACAGTACTGACTTTACTAGATTTTAGCAATGCATTTAACTCAGTTGATTTTGATATCCTTCTCGGTGTTTTACGCTCTCTAAACATATCTCCATCTGTAATTGATTGGTTCGAAAGTTACCTGCTAGGGCGACGGCAGCGTATCCGCACTGGTGACACCTTCTCCTGGTGGTGTGATATCAATGCTGGTGTCCCTCAGGGTGGCGTCCTATCTCCACTTCTTTTTTCAATTTTTATAAATTCAATCACTCATTTCCTTTCAAGTCCTTATCACCTCTACGCTGATGATCTTCAGATATACACTCAGACACCATTATCAGAGCTCTGACGTGCAATTACAGCTACTAATAAAGATCTCGCTCAAATAAGCTCTTGGAGCAAGTCATTTGGTCTGACTGTTAACCCAGCCAAGACGCAGTGTATTATCATCGGCAGTCCTCATTTTGTTTCGAGGATCGATTTTAACCAGCTTCCGGCAGTTTCCTTGGATGGTACTATTATTCCTTTTTCAAGTTCTGTTAAAAATCTAGGTTTTATCTTTGATCAGCATATGTCTTGGAGACCTCATATTGAGGAAACTAGGAAAAAGATATTTGCAGCATATGGCTCACTTAACCTGTTTCGTAACTTTTTGCCGACCAGTACTAAAATCACTCTGTCACAATCGCTTCTGCTGTCTATCTTGGACTACGCTGATGTCTGCTTTACTGACCTGTCGGAGGGGTTACTTGATAAGTTGGAGCGTCTGCAGAACGTTGCCATCAGGTTTATATTTAATCTTCGTAAATATGACCATGTGTCTCACTTCCGTAGCAAACTCCAATGGCTCCCAATTCGCCGGCGCAGGGACTTACACACACTTAAACTTCTCTATTCTATCCTTTTCATGCCTACTTCCCCTCCTTATCTTAAAGACTGCTTCTCCTTTCACTCTTCATCTACGTCATGTACTTTGCGTTCCTCATCTAACCTCACCCTTGAAATTCCACGTCATTCTTCCGACTTTTTTTCCTACTCTTTCTCTGTCCATGCTGTCCGTTTATGGAACGCGCTTCCTGAAGGTATCAGAAAGGCTCAGACTCTAAAATTCTTTGGAGATCAAGTTAGAAGTCATTTCCTCTCCCTTACTCATTAAAGTTTATGTATTATCTTATTTTTCTCTATTCGTCATTCTAGACTTATTCTATCCTTTTTATGCACCCTCTCCCCTCTGTTCTTTTGATTAATTTTTTTCTTTCTCCCAAGGTTACCTGGAAGAGATTGCTATTTAGCAATAAGGCCGCCTGTTGTCTGTTTTCTCATAACTATGTCTCTTTGTGTTATTGTTTCTTTCTTTGTGTGCAATAAAGCTTTTTTTATTTTATTATTTATTTTTATTATTATTACAAGTTAAGTTTACTTCCGTTTCCACTTGAAATTATGATAGTCATTAAAATCTTATCATCATCATCATCATAAAAGGTTAGGTTTTCCCCTAATCGGCGCGATTAGCACGCGACTAGGCGAACGCAGTTGCCTCAGCATTCATATTTTATTTACTGACTGTTTACTGACATCATTCATTATACTTACTGTATTGTAAACAGAATTCTTAAGTGCTTACCTGTTCATAGCATCGTCGGAGAATCCCTTGGTCTCATTGTTTTCATCGGGAATGAAGTAGTCCACATTGCTGCAGTGAGTCTCCACAGGAGATAGATAGATTTCCACTGCAAAGAAGAGAAATAGAAATTAAATAACTTAATATCAACACACATGATTAGTTTAAGCAGAACAAACATCTACTGGACAGTGCAACCGTTATAAAGTTTGAAATGGACGCATGGATAAAAAAAATTAAATATCTAAGAGAACTATAGTAGGTACAGAATATACAAGTTGCTTGAAGTTTTTTCTTAAACATTGTAATCCATGAATTGCTATCGCACGTTAATTATCTAAGTTTATTAGGAAATCTAGTCTTACAACACTCGTACTATAAAGATAGTATCTCCTGATGATGACCAAAGTTACCTTTCGCCCGAGAATGAATTAATGCCCATACGAAAACGAACCAGGAAACTGCCATACAATACCCCGGAGACGCTCTCCTCGCTATTGTTTAGAGGTCTAATGACAGTGACGTCAATATGTTTCTCTTCGGAGATGACGAATAAAGAATTAACTTAGTAAATTCTGAACACAGCTCCAACAAAGATATAACTGAAGAAAAATTAACTTTGTGGCGAACACATAAGGAAGTTGCTAAGAAGACAAGCACGCTTAAAGTTCCTATATAGTTTTATTATGAGCTGGAAAACTTTCGTATCCGTAGAGGTGTTCTTAAATATATGATGTATCATATTTTAAAGTAATTAAAGTTTTAAAAGCGGAGGTTGTTAAAAAATTATCATGATTGCAACATTTCCCATAATCATTTGTAATTAGACAACACTGGTAAGTATAAATCTCTGCATAAGCAATAAATTACTACAAGAAACAGGCTAAAAGTAAAATCAAGTTCATCTGAAACCCATGCAAATGATGATCGCATCCTAAAAACCCAGTTTTAGTTCAGGTAATTAGGAGGTAATGCAGAAATAACACCCATTGTGGACAACCTGTCCGCAGTTCTCACAAATCCATTCACTTAACTGGAACTATAATTGTTTTAGCCTCTCTTTCTAACCTAACACCAGCTGATGGCAATGAAAGTGACAGCTAGTTAAAACTTGTTACCGCTGCAAACGACCGCATTTCGTTTTCACTTGGAAAAAATGATTAGTAAAATATCGTAAGTATTTTAGACTCATGAGAAACTTCGTTATCATTGTGTTTGGGGTCCGTTTATGAAATAAACTTGTGGTTTCTCAATGATAACGCAAAATTTACGTGGAATTTAAGAGTCACTCAGCAAATTCATTCATAACAATGGTATCATGCACAAGTCTCTCTTCAACGTGTCCTTTTGAATCGATCATCTCAGCGGTTCCAAGAACACGATCATTAATTTCAGGTTGAGACATCGACAAGGTTGACTGCAAACATTCGACGCTTTGCATATTCAGTTGCATTATTTGGTACACTGACGCATTGTACTGCCTACATTGGTAAGGCAGGTATGCGATAATTAGGACGACAAGTTAATGAATTCAATATTAAAGTGAAAGGCGTTTGTAGACGCAGTCCTCGATGCTATTGTATATTGGTTCATTGACGCAAAGAAATACTTTGCAAGTTTTTCACAATTTAAAAAGCCTCTATTGTAATATACGATGTTGAAAGTTTTCTTCGGATTTGCTTAATTCTGGCCAAACTATGTAATTACCAATCTCTCTCTTTAATCAAACTCATAATTATACGTGATGAGACTATCAAGACGTGTGCAAGCGTCAAATCACATGATTGCATAGAAAGCGGGACCAAAATTAGCTGCGTTCTAAAATTGGCCTGCGGACACGGTAAATGGGTGACCCAGTCCTCGGCATTTCGTCGCCCGTTCGTAGGCGGCCTTATAGAAAGTCGCGGTCTGTCTGCCCTTGTGTGGTGTGCATAATCACAGGTGTTTCGCAAACCCTGCAGACCTTAGGCAAAGCTAATAGCGACACTATGTGGACTAGATGATCAACGAGATACCCTTCATGGTCTAATTTTGTTTTTGACACCAATTAAATAAAACGGAATTATCGTAATAATAATATAAAAGTTTTAATTGTAATAAATATTCAATACCTAGTTGTAGCTAAGTTCGATCAGGTTTTAAGTTGAATATTGTCAATACATTTTGTGATTTGCTTAATTTTACACAAGTAAATAAGTATTATTAATTATTCTTGCTTGTGTTGTATATTGGAGACGAGAAACAGTGTAAAAGTAGGTATCTACTTAAGTACTTATCTTGTTTAAAAAAAGTGTTAATAATTTTTTTACTAATTTCCTTGTAATAAGTATGAGAAATAACATCGGAAGTGCGTGTAATTGTATAGTCAATTATGATGATTACTTTCCTTTTCGTGTTGATAAGTGAAAACATTATGCGTTACAAAAAATTAGTACTTATCACCTGTAAAACCATTGTCTATATAAATCAATGAATAACCGACAAAATCACAATAAAGTATTATATTTAAATAATCCATACTAATATCACAGTCTATATAATTGTGCTAATATTATAGATGTGAAAGTGTGTTTGTTTATTTGTTTGTTTGTCCGTCTTTCACGTCAAAACGGAGCAACGGATCAACATGATTTTTGGTATGGAGATAGTTTGGGAGCTGGAGAGTAATATAGGCTACTTTTTATTCCGGAAAATTATAAAATAAAAATGGTTATTTTGTATAGAAAATCGTTAAACTGAAACTGTCATTAATTCTTCCATAATAGCCGCTTCCAAAGAGTAGGTATGTCAAAGAGTATGACTGTAATCACTGACGTTTTAGAGTGACATTTGTGGCAAGCAGTGTATTAAAACTTCTTCGCGATTCATCCATCTTTTCCGATGTTGGCGATACGAAGTTCACCGGGTCCATTATAATTTATATAGCAAAACAACGTTTGTAGGGTCAGCTTATTTAAATAAAATTAAATATTAAGTCAACTATATATATTTAGTTGATCTTCTTGATGTCCTACAATAGATACAAATAAAATCATCTGGGGTCACGGCAGCGCCCTCGCCAAGTCGAGCGCGAAGCAAACACTGCCGTACCATCCTTTACTGGAACCATTTCGCCGCATTTTCAGGCCCCTATTTGAGAACCTCTGGATAAGACCAGAACGCAAAAATTTTCGTCATCCAGTAAGCTATAATTACATACTTAAAACCCAAAATTTCAAGTCTGTAGGTCATTTAGTTAGATAAGCGAAAGCAAAGTTTCGCATTTATGACACTCACTCATGATCATCAAAATAGAACTAGTACTTCCCATAAACTCAGAGAGCTGAAATTTGGTACAGAGTTAGGGTTTAATGGCCACATAAAGGGAAAACTATGAAAACTAGGATAATTTCTAGTTACACCAACTGCATAAATAACTTTGTAATTCCATATAAATATATAGGATTACAAAGTTACATTTGCAGTAAATAAATCAGTATACCTGTATTTATTACTTATGTGTAATACCTAGCAAAAAGATATGAAATCTCACCAAAATCATCCTATAAAAAACTGACCAACTCTCGCTGGAGCTGCTTATTTCTTTACAAAAAGCGTTGAAATCTCTCAGTAAAGTCAAGCCAACTCAAATGTTCCTCAAAAACTTGGTCGTTGACTTGTGCCCACCAAACTAACCAACATGTAGAAGCTTCAACGTCCAAAGTCACATAAAAATAAAACGTAACTATATCAATAAAGAAATCGCAGAAAGGAACATTAGAGTTGGCTTGACTTTACTGAGAGATTTCAACGCTTTTTGTAAAGAAATAAGCAGCTCCAGCGAGAGTTGGTCAGTTTTTTATAGGATGATTTTGGTGAGATTTAATTTACAGCATACAAATGTAGAGTTTACAAGTCATAAATAGCGACTTAACTTAGTCTTCACCCAAATAACAATAAAAATGTTAATCAGCTTCCTCGTCTTACATCTTATGCAATGTTACGTAAAGTATTTAAAACAATAGGAAATATCACATCACACGTACATCTGTTGGAGTTATGAATTATAAATTGTGAAATAATATGACTTCCTCTCCTTTACTTTAGTGCCGATAAATGCTAACTTTTCCTATAACAACTTAAGTAATTCTCGTATTTACTTCAATCATTCTGAAACATAATAATACTCCTTCGAAGCTTAACAACTTGCTTTTCAATTATTTTTATTAAGTGTGATTATAAAATGTGATTTCAGACGGAGAAAGTCTACAAGTTCTAACTCAGATCATAGAAAGTATACTACACGTAGTAGGTATGTAATAAAAGTCGTGTAGTTTCAATGAAAATTTCTGTTATTATAACAGTTTTCTTATGATTTTGCTCAACTTTTCAAAGATTTGTCATATGCATGAGTTTTATTAGGCACTAGCTCTCCCCGCGGTGTTACCCGCATGGTACCCGTTCCCGTGGGAATATCGGGATGAAAAGTAGTTTATGTCAATCAGGAATAATGTAGCTTTCTAATTGTGAAAGAATTTTTAAAATCGGTCCAGTTGTTTTTGAGTTAGTCCATTACAAACAAAAAAAAACATTTATTTCTCTTTATAATATTAGTATAGATTAATGATCATTACCCTTGCTCATTTTGATTTAATTTTAATGCAAAGCCTATTTTTCAGTCCGCTTAACAATGACAAATTAAGCAACCAATCAAGTAAATCAATGAAAGCCAGTAGTTCTGTCTTTTTGATAGATATGCTGTAAAAACAAACAATACATTAAAACCAGAAATTCTGAGGATAAAAATAAGAATTAAGAAATTCTATTTGGCACTTTAAATACTTAATACAGCCGACAGCCACATTATCAGACTCGGTGAGGAGCCCGTGGCACAGTGGTTAGCGCGCTTGGCCTTCGATCTTTGAAGTTAAGCAACTTTCGCAATGGTTGGTCTCGGGATGGGAGACCAAAAATTTATCATCACGAGCTCTTCCGTGCTTCGGAAGGCTGCGTGGTGGGTATGGCCCATTCTCCTTATCCATCTATAAGGAAGGACTGTATCCAAACAGTGGGGGAGGGGCATTAAAGGCTGATGATAAAATCAGACTTAGTTAAGTATAATATCAACAAGTTAACTTATGAAACCGACAGGAAAGAAACTGCATATTTATCTAGACTAGATCTAGATAAATATGCAGTTCATTTCCACAGTCCACTTTTACCCACAATTACCATTGGCCATGGCCAGTATAACTTTCACGCAATTTTCCTATAGCTACAACAACTCGCATGAGAATGTAAATATTTGCCGAGATTGTTTTATTGTTAAGACTTACTTATTGGAGATATTCATAGTAATTCTGTAGAAAGTGCAAGGAAAATTTTCAATAGCTGCTTCATTAAACCAATTTCGCAATCAACCTACTGGACATCGAAATTCGTAACGCCTTGTTTGGCATGTAGTGTAGTGTAACTTAAGTCACTTATTATTGGCTTGCATGTAATTGAGTGTTTAAAAGTAAATTGATATATCAGTTTCTTTAAAATTTCACTGAATACCAACTTTTTAAAGCAAAACAAATTGAATAAATTCTTATTCTATGCGAATATACAAGTAACTATCTACTACGGCGTATACAAAAACTGACGATTTACCAGTTTATTTCATTGATTTGAACTAATAATATAAAATGGATGCTATTATGGCAAAAATCAATAATAATCACGAATCGTTTTTAAGACGATAAATAAAACATTAAGTAAACAAGTACGACAACGACGAAAATTTACGAAAACAACACTATTGGTAGTCTGAACATTTAGACTGCCATTAGCTCTCCGTAACGAAAATTATTCAGTGGTGTAGGAAAAGGGGTAGTAATAAAGTATTTAAAGTAAAAAATACCGCATACACAATGTGATATAAAAGGTGTTACAAAATGCGTAATGAAATGTTATAGGCAGAGAATGCTGTTCAAAAACAGTAGGAAGGTACTTAATTTTCATTTTTTTTTGGAATTTTGATTGTTTTGTTGTTTGTTTTAATGTTAACTGTCGTAAGTAGTAGTAAATATATGTCTATTGATCGGAAAGTCAACACCAAACCACCTTCGACGTTTCGATTACGACGAAAGAGTGTCCTGATTACCAATGAATGAATTCGGTACTTATAAATAATTCAGAAACGTTGCGAACCTTGTGGAAACGAGGGTAAGATAGTTTGGTGAAATAATGTGAGTGACATTGTTGTTGTTACTTAACCGTTGTAACTTCAAACAATACATTTTAAATTATTGTTAGGTTCACTTTGCAATTCTGTAATGTTAGGAAATATTGCGATAGAATAAGTTTTTAGTAAAAAATAATTTTCATGACAAGCTTTTTAGCTGACCGTACTTAAATATTGTATTGTCATCTAAACCAAACCTGTATACAAAATTTCAGCTCCATCGGACACTGGGAAGTGGGTCAAATTAAGCTTGCAAGATTTGTCCCCCACTTACTAAGTATTGTCCATTCGCTTAGATAGTGTCGCTCTGCCACAATGCCGTGCGGGTGTACCAACACTATCTAACCGAACGGACTATACATGGCAAGTTAATAAAAAGCTTGTAAAAGGAACCACCAGCCGTGTAAGTAGGTAGGTATCTTTCAGGCGGAATTCGAACCTGAGCCCCAGCTCCTGAATCCGGCCCATTGCTCTCTGTCTGACCAACCGCTACCAAAAAGCTTACAAAACTCATCGAATTTATCTAACTATCACTTTTGACGTTGTAGGCCAGCGATGCTTCATCAATGTGAGTAAACGGAGGAATCCCTCGCATCCGAAAGAAACATCTTTTTATTTATATCATATCATTTTGATTCACAAACCGCCGGAAGCGCTCACGATAGCGGATTGTACATGCACTGTCTCTGTCACTCACTATAGAATAGACAAAAACAAAGCACAGAATTCGAATCCGATTCCGTTTCCGACAGTTTGTGAATCAGGGGGCTGGTCAGATCATTGCGCTCCGAGATCGAATCCCGCCTGATAACTAGGTACTTACAGGGCTGGTGGTTTATTTTGTAACACATTTTTTCCTTTAAAACACTAACCTTTTTACAATCTTTTTTACACGCTTAGTTAGCACGCTTAGTTAGTGGGGGACAAATCTTGCAAGCTTAATTTGACCCACTTCCCAGTGAACGATTTAGCTGAGATTTTGTGTACTGGTTTGGTTTAGATGACAATACAATATAAAAGTACAGTCAGCAAAAAAAGCTTGTCATGAAAATTAATTTTTTTCGAAAAACTTAATAACTAAGTACTTACACAAGATACAACACTATTTCTAATTTTAGCCCGAATGTATTATATAAAAAAAACTTTTCAATGTTCTTCGAACTTATGATTATTATCATTCATTTCCTTGTGATTTCTCGCTTTTCTTGGGCATGACGTGAGACGGGTCTATTTTTTCCAATTCTTCCTTTTCAATATTTTCAAAGGGACAAACTATCAGGAACACCTTCATATTGTTTGTTGTGCATACTCAGCTCATGCCGAGGGCGATACCGTTGCTTGACCGCTCATACGCATTCTTTGTCTCTAGCCTGAGCTCGCGTGATGTGACGACGGCGACGCGACGCCGATGAGCAATCACTGATTATCATTTAGCTGATGTTTTTAAAAACAAAGTTTTTTTACCTTAAGTATACGATAGCGGCAAATAACTTGGCCAAGACCATAGACAAAAAAAATCTGCGCAGGAAAAACTTTTCTACCTACTAAATATTGCTGCAACTGCGCAGGATTTTTTTTTTCTATGGTTTTGGTTAAGCTTTTATGCTGAGAATTATTATTCCACAATTTTGGATTTGGTGAAATATAAGATAACCCGGAAAACCGTAATAACTTCAGTACGGCAGGGTTTCCCAAACTTTGTTATGCCCTGGCCGGGTAATTTTAATGTTTCGAGATCCACCAAAATTTTTTAATCATCATAGTGCATGTATATGTTATTATGTGGTGTTGTGGTGAGTACTCGGATCCTATCTAGAGTATTCATATTTTTTCTTGCTTCGGTAATTTTATTATAAGTAGGTATTACGATCATCATTATTGTAACTCTATGTAAGTAAGGGTAATATATATTTATATTTATATTATGTATTTATTATTTGCTTTATCTTATGCATATGTATGTATGTATAGAAATAAAATGTATATAATAATTAAGGACATGAACATGCGCTATATATAGATGAGTCTTCCCATGGGTATCGTTAGATACTCATATATTTTTATTTAATTACCACTGTGTTTTTGTTTTTGTTACGTTGTAGTTTTGAATTTTTAACTTCTTTTTATAATATTGTAAATTGTCTAAAGAAGTTTCCATATTTCGAGCCCAAATTGTAAACCGCTGGATAGTCGTAATTGGCTTACAAATTTATAAATCAAAACTGTTAGTCTAGAATTATTCCTATGCTGTGTACTATCCCTACAATAAATAAAAAAAAAAATAAAAAAAATAAAAAAAAATTATGTAGGCTTTTTGTACTCTTTTCTTTTTTTCTTTTTTTTTGCGTGCCTCGGTGCCAGATCGCACCCCACTACATGGGAAACACTGACTTACAATCCAATACTGATATCCAACAAAAACAAAAAGCATATCAAAAAGTTGATTTTGAATATGCATTGTCAGAAACGAAAGACTTTTTCTGGCTAATGCGTTCAAACAAGTTATACTAAATTTAATATAATACGAAATATGACCTTAATTATGCAACCTAAATCGATCAAATTCATTATTCTCAGTTTTAAACGTAGGTACTACCTATAACTACAATACCGCATAAAAACAGTAATACGCAGACAGACAAGCAACATTGTCTCGAAACACAATGGGAACTAAACATTAATTTATTTACCTCTATGTGTAGGAGCAGCAGGCATCACAAACTTAAAGCTTTACTACTAAAATCGCACCTTTAACGTGTTCGATTAAATACTGTCCTAAATAAAGAAGACAAAATTTTATATACTTAGGTACCTACCTCATCCTACTAATATTATAAACTTGAAACTTATGTTTGGATGATTGGATGTTTGTTGCTCAATCACGCCAAAACGGCTAAACGGATTTGGCTGTTTGAGACACAGATACTTTATAGTCTGGAGGAGGACATAGGCTACTTTTTATACCGGAAAATATCACATTCCCGCGGGATAAAGTCGTGTAGTCCACGCGGGCGAAGCCGCGGGCCGAAAGCTAGTCGAGTTATATATAATGTAGGTACTAACTTTTTACTCAATGTTATACCTATCGAATATGATTAAATATTATGTTTGAAAATTAAATACTTATTAGAAAAAAAACGACATGTCGACTCGAGCCTGGACGACTCCGTAGCTCAGCTGACAGAACAGACGGGTTCGATTCCCGGCGGAGCTACTTAGAGGATGGGTCGCTTTTTCTAATTATTCATTTTAAATAATAAAAATTGCATTGTGATATGAATACAAAAAAGTAAATTTTATTAACTTTTAAATTTTATTTGGTATTTTTTAATTTTTTCTCCCTCAGGCCTCATCATCAGGTGAGCAATAAGGTCACACTCGAAGAAGACAACGTGTCAAGCTTGATGTGTTGTTAACTGTACACATGCGCGTGTTCATAAATAACGCAGCTCTTTCATAATCAAAACTTTTATTTATTCATTTTAGGTATTTATTACAGAAGGATACATTATTTAAATCAGCAAAGTTTTTGCTATTATAATTTACCCAATAATACCTACTCTAATAACTTTTAGCTCGGTTAGTCCATGTTCATCATTAAGGTCTATATTGGGTATATTGGATGATTTGTTCTTTCAAATTTTAAATTCAAGACAATTTGGATTTCTTTTTATGCAAAAAAAAATTTATCTAACGATCATTTTACACAAGCACAAGCTAATTCCTTTTTAAAGAGTTGGTTTAACCCTTAATTTAACGGATGTAGGTTGTTATAAAAACTTATAAACATCTGACAGGAAGCAGGATATTAAAAAAAACATATCTTTAACATCAACTGGTTTGGTTTGTTACTACAACTTTTCAAAGATATAATCTATCAATACCAAATACTCGTTAACTTTACTTAAACCTTAGTACTTAAATAAAACAACCCATACTTGACCTTACCATGAAAAAATGCAAAGTTATGACCTTGAACTCCCATTTTTATGCTATCTATAATACCATAAAATAACAATAAAAAATTTAACAACATTTTTTGTAAGCCTATTTCATGGTTCATATTGTTTTAATTGACATTTACAAGGTGAATGCGTTTGTGCATACTTCGATAGACGTTTCTTTACCGACCGACTACTTCACCGGTGCTCTGTTCATGTTATGCCCAATGCCCATCCATACTAATATAACAAATGCGAAAGTTTGTTGTTGTCGGTAAGTCTATGCAGCATCTTTCAAAATCGATAGTCTCTCGCCTGAACTATTGAACCGATTTTGGAGTTTTCTAATTGAATAAACAAGCATTACGTCCATTATGTATGTATGTAACATAAAAACAGGAATAATGGAATGATTACTAAAATGTTGGACAAGGACATCACATAGGCTACTTTGCTACATTCTGAGCAAATAAATATTTTCCTATTCTTATCAGTAGTAGTCATATCAGTGACTTAAAAAACGCGAAATAACTACTGAATCCCAACGCGGACGAACTCGCGGGCATTTACTAGTCCTTATATAAAGAACGGCAGCATTCCTTTACGGTACGATGGCCAGTTGCAAAACCCCGAATAACATGAGCTCAACTTGCTATGTTCCGCGTACTTTGGTACTTGCGATTTTGCGAAACTGGTAGTACAGTCAGGACAGGAGCAGCTCAAGTTTAATCAAAATCATTACTTCTTTAACAAGGTAAGTATACAACTTATGCTAGAAATTTGATACTCCTTACAAAGTATGTAGAAAATAGATATTATTAAGGTTACTACCTATATGGGAGAAGTCAGGTTAACGTGTGAGGCTTGATGTGCTTGACGTATCTTTATACAGGGTGTTTATTTAAAGATGGGACATATTCAGGGGGTGAAAGTACCCATCAATAAAAAAACAGCTGTTCCATACATTTTGGCCCGTTCGGTATTCCACGTTTATTTTGCACTCGGTACCATAGTAAAGTTGTTTATATCGATGGGTAGGTACTTTCACCTCCTGAAGTATGTCCCATTTTTAAACAAACACTCTGTATAAATGTTGGTAATACAAAACATTCAATTTGGATAAAATCTGGAAATTGAAATGCGGTGTTTTTAGTTAACCAAATGCTCGATAACTTAACAGTTTTGGTAAAAAAAGAGAATGGAAAATGAAGTAAGTATTTAGAAAAAATCGACCCGTCTCACAACCAGCTCCGATGGGACTCGAACCCACGACCTTTCGCTATCCGGGCGACTGCTCTAACCACTGAGCTACGGAGTCGTTGTGAGACGGGTCGATTTTTTCTATATACTTACTTCATTTTCCATTATTCAATCATAAAAATTGCATTGTGAATGCAAAAAAGTAAAAATTTAAATAAAAATGAGTATTTTTAAAATCAGACATTCCAAATCTGCCAACATTCCTAAAAACATACAGTAGTAAATCAGAACCTATTATTAAATAAAAAAAAATACATAAACTTAACGAAGAAATGTAAGAGATGTATATTTTTCATAGACTCTACTACTGTTCCGTATTAATTAACAACGTATAGACCACGTTTTTATACCAAGTTTAATGATACGTGTCAATCGTGCAATTATAATTACATGCTACAAATCACAAAAACTATATGCATACAAGGAAACGAGTACAAATGAAGAACCATAAGAAAAAAATATAAAAAAGAATATCGGTCATTCGCGATTAAAACTAGAACACATAATGTGGTAAAACCGTAGAAGAATCAATCTTCTTTTATTCAAATTCATATTGCAATACTTAATAGGGTATTTTACTGTTGTTGAAATATAGATATTTAATGATGACGTTAAAAAATATTGCAATTAAGAATACCAAATGTGAAAAAATAATTTGAATCTGTTTTATAATAAAAGAATTATAGTCTGTTTGATTTTGACTATAGCTGTCTCTTTCTAAAACGAAATCTTCTATGGCGTGACTATGACGCTACTAACCCACTGACGTCACTAAGATAGCGTCCTGTCCTTGTCTAATTATAAAGTTTGAAGTCCTATATCTTTGAAAATATTCAAGATAATTCAAAATGAAAACTTGTTTTGTGTAGCTAATATTTCGAAAAACATTTTAAAGAAATAAAAAAAAATCTGTAAAATACCGTATTGTAG
This sequence comes from Crambus lathoniellus, assembly GCA_949710035.1. Taxonomy (NCBI): domain Eukaryota; kingdom Metazoa; phylum Arthropoda; class Insecta; order Lepidoptera; family Crambidae; genus Crambus; species Crambus lathoniellus. The sequence continues at coordinate 25,262,065 of OX453302.1, read as the reverse complement.
GTATGATTTATTGTTCTAAGTTTTTGCAATAATCCATTACAGTTTCCTGTGTTCTCTTATCTCTATATGACTACCACATATTTTGTAAGTATAAATAGGTAAGAAACATTAACCGCAAAATAATTTACCTTATAACCAACTACATTTATAAACAGAATATTACAGACATTTTATGGCAATAAAAGGAAAAACAATATTAAACACAGTCATAGGTACTTCATGTTTTGTAACATTTCACTGTACGAAGATAATTTCAAAGACACATAAAATTCAAAAGTTGCAATAGTCGAAAATGTAACATTTCCACGTCTTTCTGCTAAGTCGTATTGTTCGGCGTCTACCATTAAAAATATGAAAACCAAAAGTGTGACTAACTAAGCACGATTTATGCTGGTGTCATGCTTGACGACCTAGCTACGTGCATCGCAAAATAAACAGTGGATCTTGTGGATCAAAATGTTACGCTTGTAGCGTTTCGTTAGCATCCCGAGTAGGTATAAGTTAAGCTTATCAAGTAACACTTAGAATCTGCCACAAACTTTCTGACCCGGTGGATTGGTTGATAGTTATTTTTGGAACCAAAATAATGTTCATACTCCTGATAAACTGATAGTCAATTTAGCTAATTTTGGATTGCTAGTTGCTAATCCACCACCGGTTGTCCCCGGGTTAGATATGTTTGTGGCACTTTCCTAAGTGTTACTTGATTGGCTGAAAATGATGACATACAATGTAAAACCATTGCCTTCAAAAGATTTGGAGGTGAGACATGGATTTACACTGCTGCCACAATTTTACTAGCAATCCAGTGCATTGCTAGTAAAACTTAGTCTTATTTTGGAATATTTGGGCCATATTTCAAATAGGTAGGTCAAATACCGGACGTTGTAATGGCATATTTTAATATATTTAACCATTAAAAAATATCACGACGGATCGATCGATAGTTCCATAAAAAATAAGTATTCGGGCATTAAAAAGTAGTAAATAAATTCATGACGACTGAAGACTGAAGACTCGTGTCTAAGAACATAAAATACACGTGAAAAATAAAAGCAGTGTTTGAATATAAACCGTTACAAATTGCCACGAAATTTCATGCTCCACAAAAACGAGTCTTCAAACAACAAATAGATTAAAGAGCTTACTGGAACCATAATCTATGCTCATATGCGACCTTCAGATATGTTTTATACCACCATATAACGTATGATGAACGCAATGATACGTTAAAGCTAACAAACAACCAATGGGTACATGACATCATGTCTCCACATCATGACAACAAGGTGGTATCGTGCCTTTATATTGGACGTGAACACAGGAAGCATGATGGCCTTATTTTTAACCGACTTCTAAATCAAAAAGGAGGAGGTTCTCTATTCGTCTGTATGTATGTTTTTTTTTTTTTTTTTTTTTGTGTATGTCCACCGATTACTCGAAGACGGCTGAACGATGAAATGGTTCAAACGTTATTACATCAGGTTGGTTTCCAAGTTGGTCCCATTTTTTGAAATTTTGAAATCGGTTCAGTAGTTTTCAGGAAATCTTGAAAATACTGTCGTTTTCGTTACCACTTTATGTGAATTTAATACTTATCTTTAGGCATAACTCCTTTGTTTATGAACCGATTTAGATAATTCTTGTTTTGTTAAAAAGGGGATACCTCAAGGTATTTTAACCGACTTCGAAAAAGGAGGTTTTGAGTTTGATCACATACCGATTTACCAGAAAACACGCAAATTGCCTGCACGATGCACTAAAAAGAGTGAAATAAAAATTATTTTTATAAAAAAATAAAACCGCCTTCTAAAAAACCACATCAAAAAAGTAAGAAATAATTCCTCACTAAATAAATAGCGTAAGTACTTTGAAGTCGGGCGGGTTTTAACAAAAAACAACAAAAAATTGTACATGTTTCACGCCCGACTTCAAAGTACTTTCGCTATTTATTTGGTGAGGAATTATTTCTTACTTTTTTGATGTGGTTTTTTAGAAGGCGGTTTTATTTTTTTATAAAAATAATTTTTTTGACGTGTGTGCTCAGTCACGGTTTTACTAGTGGTAATAGTGGAAATTATATTAATTAGCAGTAGTTTACAAGCGATGTAGAATAGTTTTTAAGTTTTTAAACGTCTCCTGCATAAAACGATCTGAGAATGGAAGAGTCTTAGTACCTTGTTGGTTTTTCGATGTAGACGAAACCCATTTCTTAACCTTGTTCATTGTTTTAACTCGCCGTTTTAATCAGAAAACTAAATATGTAGGTATTATAAAAATATCCTTTTAACTTCTCATGCTCGTAAAGTTCGTGTTTATGTTGGGTATAGGCGGCATAAAATCGCTTTTTATGCTCTAGTGCATAAAGTAAAATCTTCGTCTAAGTCTCAGACTTTAAGACAAAGGTCGTCAGCTAAACAGTCACACACGCAATTAAACTTCGTTAAATAAACTTTATTAATACCTAACGTATTTCATTCTGTTTCTTAAATTTTGTACATAATCCATGTTAAATTATTAAATTAATAAAACTAGGCAAAATTAATGAGTTTTCTAAGGAATAAGTATTTCAAGAGTATTATGGACTACGATCTATGCTAAAGTCACAGTGCTACCAATGTCCGTATAAAAAAAAAAGAAAAAGAAAGTCTTCCCGCCAATATGGCGAAGTCTTTATTTTTTCTTTTTTGCAATATTGTTATTTATTTTCCTCACATTCGAAGTGAAAAGCAGAGTGTATAACTCGTACATAAAACCCATTTTACCCTCGAATTGACTATCCACCCTCGCCTGCGGCTCGGATGGATATATACGTCTCGGGTAAAATGGTACCTTTTATGCACTTGTTGTACAATCTACTATTAGGACTTTTATGAAAAAAATCTTATTTAAACTCTGAAAAACTGAGTTTGAAATGATAATATATTGAAGATTATCTTATCATAACTTACAACATAGCTTTTCGTATTGCTGAAGTTAAGACCCTAACGAGAAGTAAACACTCTTGCAAGTAAAAAAGTAGATATTAACAAATTTTCAACGGTGTTTTACAGCCAACAACAATTCTTAACACAGTGCCAGTATCTAAACACTAAGGAGTAAACAATGAACAATATGTAGCTAAACAACATTACAACGTCACCAAGGCTAGCAGAGTTTGTATACAATGACACATCGCGTAAGTACCTATACGCTTAGAAGAATTTAACTATAGATAATTATCAATTTGCGCCTTGCAATGGGGACTTTGCATGCATAATCGAAATTAACCATAGAGGCGTAGGCGTAAATATTCACTTTATTGTACGCACATAATAATATAGGTAAGTAGTAATGTAGTAATGCAATAAAATATGTACAGTCACGAACAATTACATGTTTATGTCGCAGGCGGATAGTTAAGTATGGCAGCATGTATCTACCCATTGGAAGTCCTGTAGAACACGTAATGTGTTATAAATTTAAGGCGATACTCGGAAAAATTATGCTGAAGCGAGATAGCAATGAGAAAACGACGCGTGCGGAAGCGAGACCGGTTTTGCAGATTAGGCAAAAATAATACAAAATCACTTCGTATTAAAAAACTACAGCGATTTTTATAAAAATGATTCTATACGATCCTAAATATTATTGGTGTACACTAATTAAACCAATGTCCAATTATAAGTCGTATTTTTAGAGGTCTTTTCGACAACAAAAAGTGTCGAGACAAAATCATAAAATCGTGTTTTTGAAACTATACGAATCTAGATAAAGGTATGAAGAAATATATATCTTATTACCAGATTTATAACAACTGTAACCGTCCTATAGTTTTAAATCAAAAAGTCCGTACTTTTTCCGAGTAGCGCCTTAAGGCGATGAATCCCGACCGAAATAGGCACGCTAACGCTTGCTCGGCCGCGCGCGATACACTTCACGCGGAAGCAGAGACAGCTGGCAGTGAACTGTGAACTCGCGAGCGCCCCGCGAATCGAAAATCACTTAAAATTCAATTAAAAATTAAATAATAACAAATTTAAACTTATGACTGCCGGAATCCCTCGGCTATTCAAAGACAATTATTTTCGTATATTTTCATTAACTAAAACCATGTATACTGCAAGACTTAAAAGGATATTTGGATTACGATTAGACGGATGTTTCGGATTTTATTTGACACAGTAAAATATCACCAATCGAAAAAAAACGGCCGGAAGCACTAGATAAATAACTGTAAAATAACATATATTTTTCCAAATTTTAAGTACTTGTGATTTGCGAGTAATCCATAATTTAAAATACCCTATTTTGGGGAATCGCAGCCTTAAGGCTATCGCGAAGCGCAGCGAAGCGAAAAAATTATTGGCCTAGGCGTTTAATTAAATGGCGGATTCAACCATTTGTCTGCGACATATACACTATAGAACTTTTTCACATTGAAGCACATTGAAAATGTCTGTGATTATTCCACGTTGACTACACGACGTTATACGTTATCCCGCGGGAATGAGATATTTTTCGGGAGCCAATGTCACTCTCCAGCCCCCAAACTATCCCCATACCAAAAATCACGTCAAGCCGTGGCTCCATTTCGACGTGAAAGGCGGACAAACAAACAAACACCTTTCACATTTATAATATTAGTACCTATAGCTATGGATTGTAATATGGCATAGGTGTAAGCTATGGTGTTAGGAGGAGTGTGTAGCTAACGGTCTCCAAACAAACGGCGATGTCGTTTTCCACCCTTCATAGCAATGAATGTTCGGTATGTTGTTGAAATGAAGAAGAACTAGGGCAGTACATTTTTATTTTTTTTATATTTATCATAGATTTTGAAATATTTGCACTTCGCAGTGATTTCATACAAAACAAAAAAGTGTCTATATTTATACAATGAATACAAAACGGACAGCCCTAGTTGATCTTCATTTCAACCACATACCGAAAATTCATTGCTCTATGTTAACGTTTAGAAGTTGGTTGTTAGAGTTCTTGTATGGAGACCGTCTGCTACACACTCCTCTTAACATATTATTACTCGTGACTGTTCATGTAATGTAATATTCAAAACCCATGGATTTTTGAACTCACCAATTATTTAAAAACTAAGACGTGGTACCATGGTCCAGACTTTAATATATTATGTAAAGTCTTGACCTTTAACCCTAATGAATTTAAACTTGTTTACTCTTTTCTAGGATATTAAGACCATCATCAAAATGGAGTCGACTTTAAAAAAGTTACATTCTATAGAATATGTTTTCTTCAGATCTTTAACAGCTGACAAAATAATATGAATATTTATAATAGGTATACCCCAACGACAATAGCTTAAAGCGTAAAACCAAATTATTATAATGTAATAATACTTACCGTTACCTATTACAAAGACACACAAAACGGTAACTGTTTCCGTCGTCGTCGTGACCCATTCAGAGGCCTCTACGATTACTCTTAACATTATACTATAATCGATTAAAACCAGCACAAACAAAATTAAGAAAAATGTTACCATATCGAGAAAATCTTACGATGCCTTTTGCAATGTCAAGGTTCTAAGCAATTAGTTGTAGTGTAGCGAACAATCTTTGAACTGTATCAAGTCAGCAGAACCGTAACCTCGTTTAGATTACAACAAACTTATCTGAACTGGTGAAATAACTTGAAACTAAAAATCTTTTCTTGCAGCTGACAGCTATTACGGATGTTTTTGTATTGCTAGTGGTGCCTCTACCATCGTATCAGATGTTTGTGGTACTGTAAACTTATTCTACAAACGTCAAAGTTATGAATGGTGAGTGACAGAACCGGTACTACGAACTTGAAAGTGATAACGTGCCTTGCACGGTTTAGTTTTTTACAACACACCCTTGCACGGCGACAGAATGATTTTAAACAGGTCTGCGTCCTCGAAACATTCTATGTAGAGAACTTGAGGGAAAACAAAAACCTGGGACAGAGGGTTGGCAAAAGTTCGCGTACGTTAGTAAATTGACAGAAAAAAAGAGTATTTTCTTCTATTCCGTGTTGAGAACATTAGCTTCGTTATCTAGTAGCTCATCATCCGGCTAAAGGCCCATCCATATTGTCCAAGTTATAGTAGTGTATTGCAAAAAGTAGGTCCCAACAACAGTTTTATTGGAACGTGATACCATCGTTATAATCACACAACACTGAGTCAAATAAGCAGTGAATTCCCAAATAACCGAAGACTTCAAAATGTTGTTACAACCCAGGGACGGCCGTGGTGTTTATGCACTCGCAGTCCCCGAGGTGCATTCTACTCAGCAGCTCAGATAGGCATGAGACTCGGGAGAGGCTCGTGGGTTGTACCTTGGATGGCTGTTACACTCGGAAAGAAAAAATTGGGATTAGGTCACTGACTCTACGTTCTAAATTCTTATTTCTAAGGGCGCCACCAACACAGGAGTGTTGGGAAAATTAAACAAGAAGATAGGTTTCTATTACAAACAGTATAATCTTAAAAGTTTTGAAACAACTAATTCTCCCTTCTACATAAAGATACATTAGGTCCAAGGAACCTGTACTAATTCTTTAAAATATTGTAGATACAAAATATAAGTATTAAATGTTCTAGGCTACATTACATGTGTAGTATGTTCTGGTCATGACCTAGAATGTAGCTTTTCTTTTTGGAAAAGTATAAAAATACAAACGTTAAAACTTAAATTAAACTAAATTCTATATGAATTCTTAGCTCAGAAAAATGTGCTGACAGTCCGGCATGATGACACAAGTTTGAGGTTAAAATCACAAAAAAACATACGGAGTTTGTGTTGCTTATCCTTAATCAGCCCTCCAAGGTGTTAATGGGTGTGCTTCCCTCGCGTGCATCAGGAAAGTGTCCTCAACATTGGTGAAAAACCAAGGGACGCCATGCGTCACGTGTCATAGCGTGTGCGCATCACTTCACGAGCAAAAATTTTCTAATAAAAATATGGGAATCCTTATGAAGACCACATGTAGGTGAAATACATAAACTAAAAAGAAGAAGCGGCGCTCTGCAACAAACAAAAGAGCACCATATAACATTTGGAGTCGGCTTTAAGAAGCTCGGACCAAGTAGCAAAACATGATAAAAAATCTTACCTGCCGCCTCTTGTTTCTTACAATAAATACATATCGGCTCTAAGCCGTGTCGAAGAACACCGTCAGGTTATTAAAAACATTTCCATAGCTTTTTAAAGCTAAAAAGATATTCTCGCGTCTTGCCCTTCGGAGCGAAAAAAAGTGAAAAGTCACGCTAGTATGACCATTGACAACATAGAGTGAAACCAAAGACTATATTGCTAAATTCTAGAAAATTCTTCTACCATAACTGGATTGATTTTATTATTTTCAGACGAATTAAGATATTTTATTAAATACTGAAGACATTCTGTAAATAAACTTCTATGATTCTAAACTTATCAGGATTTTGAATAAATATAAAAATGGAGACTATCAAAGTGTGGCTGCAGGAGTATTCCACCGCTCCGGGGAGCGTATCAACACTACAAACTGAAAGGAAGAACACTGTCAGCCTGTCATTGAAACGTCAACGTCATTTGTCACCTGTCAAAATCACGTCGTTTTTCAGGTTATAACAAACTATTGAAAACAATGAAACTAATGTTTAAAATATGCACAAAAGCTGAGAAATGTCATTGTAAAATGAACGGCGAGACTAATCTACATGCATGTTACATATGGTGAGCGACTAACTCCGAAAAGTGTTGCAAGACAAGGTCTTAAACCAATACGTTTGGCGATGTTGTGTTCTATGATCGCTTCTTGGCTTCGCTGGTGATAATTTCAGCACACGACCTGCGTCGAGTCCTACGAACAGACCATAAGACACAACATCCCTCTGGTATAATGATAAAAACACCACAGTTGCGAAATATACACGCAACATACCCCCCTCACAAGAGCGAAGACGGGCGTGTGAAACAAAGGCCTATTCGCTAAACAAGACCAACAGTTGACAATGTACAACCACAACTAAACAACAACAGCAACAACAACTTACATGCTAATAAAATAACTCAAATGAGCAACAGATCACCAAAGACGTCTCAATGGAATCCTACTCTTAATTTTTTTTTTTTAAACTATGTTACTAAGGAATAATAAACTATTATTTCTACAAAGTGTTCTTATTTCTATCTATTCTGCTTACGAATAAGGGATGACACCTTAAAAATATTTCTTTAGCGTGAAGTATACTTCCTAACTTCTTACTTTATTCCAAAGGGATAAAACCCTAACTTCTTAAAGTGTGTTGAAACACATTCTATTCTATGAGTGTACATAACAGTGTACTTATTTATAACAACACGATGCTAATAAACATCATTATACCCCTTAAGGAGTGTTGAATTTAAATTCTCTTTTACTTACAGTTTGTTTAACAATACTGTTTTAGAATACATAACGTGAGTCACGTTCCTAACCCTTTATGGGTGTTGAAAAAGTTTATATCCTACCTCCCTATACAAAGAAAACAAGTGTTGAGTGGAATACAGGCCGAGGATTGACACAGTCAAGTATGGTCTGGTATCACCGGGCATTGGGTTGAAATACACTTCGTTTATGTTCGGTGTATTTGGCGCCTCTGGCTCCGCCTGAACATGCTTGACTCTGTCTTTCCTGGTTTCTGAAATTTTAATTTTCTCTTTCTGTTTTCTAAAATTTCTATTTAATTTCTTATCCGGACCGCTGCTCTGGCTCTGGGCTAGGTTTCTCCGGGTCGTGAGGCTTCCTTGCAGTTTAAATTCGGGCGTGCTCCACAGGAGTCGCACTGAGGTCGCGTCACCCCTACCTTCCCACAGCCATAGCAGTGTATTGTTCCATTAAATTTGCAATTCTGTTCACTATGACCTTTTCTATGGCATTTCTTACATGTTAAAATATTATTGCTAACTTCTGAGACTAGTTTCTTATTGGTAGCAAAATAATTTTTTGTTTTGTAGCACAAGTCCGGATGTAGCGAACTCGACGCGGAAGTTGAAGGGTTAACATGAGCAGAACATTCAGCCTTCAGGTCCTCCAGGAGCTTGCATCGCGCGCGAAGCTCTGCTACACTCGCAAAAGTGTCACAAAATACTTTTGATTTATAATAAGGAGCAAGGTTATCTTTCATGATACCTACTTGTTCTATTTCTGGTAACGGATTATCAAGCCGTTTAAAATAAGTTCTCATTATGTAAATGTAAGAGACAACACTCTCTGACGGGTGTTGAGTTCTATTATAAATTTCTTTAAGTGTCTTTCTGTGGTACGAGGAAGGCAAAAACTCTTCCTTGAGGAGCTCTACAAACTCATCCCAATCACTACATTCTCTACCGTAGAAACGGTACCATTCTAGGGCTTCGCCCTCTAACAGTTGCGAGACACCTCGGAATAATTCCTTAATTGTTACGTTCTTGGCCAGCCTAAGTTCATCTAACCGTTCTAAGAAAGCGTGCAAGGTTAACTTGCTGTCCCTACCCGAAAACCTAACATTCCATTTTGAGACATTTCTGGTTGGGTCGATGGTGATCTGCAGCTCACCTGACTGGATAGCTGCCGTTGCTGCTGCTGTGTGACCAGCCAGGACCTCAGCGACCGTAGGCTGGGGGCTCGGCCCATCACTACCGGGCGCGCTGACAACATCGGTGAAAAAGACTCCCATTTCCCCTGAAATATCGACATTTAAAGTTTTAAATGCATTCTCACACTGTTTAATTAACAGGGATATTCTTTCTAAAACATCTTCGTCCTCAGATTTAAGACGAGACAATCTAAGTTTGACATGTATTAATCTGGAAACAATTCTGTCACGACAAGTGGGGGTCAGTGGCTCAGCAGTTGCCAGCTGTACAATGTCACTGATTTTGTTCTCACAAATTACCAATTCTGATTCTAAATTCAATTCTGCAGGATCTATAGTCACTGCTAGACGACCAGTTCTTGTTAATGAGGAGAGTTTAGCTCTCATCTCATCAACCTTTCTTAAATTCTTATAACCTCTTACTAAGAGTTCATATTTTAACTCATCACTTTGTAAGTGATAGAAATTCATTTTAATAGAAGCCATTTCTAACAATGAAAAATTCTAACAACAAAAGAAAAACAAATACGAGTGAACACTAACCTCAATAATCGAGATACCAAATGATGAACAACAACGAACGAAGTCACCTTCCAATGATGCGCTCAATCACCGGGCCCCACGTTGGGCGCCAGTTTATGTTACAACCCAGGGACGGCCGTGGTGTTTATGCACTCGCAGTCCCCGAGGTGCATTCTACTCAGCAGCTCAGATAGGCATGAGACTCGGGAGAGGCTCGTGGGTTGTACCTTGGATGGCTGTTACACTCGGAAAGAAAAAATTGGGATTAGGTCACTGACTCTACGTTCTAAATTCTTATTTCTAAGGGCGCCACCAACACAGGAGTGTTGGGAAAATTAAACAAGAAGATAGGTTTCTATTACAAACAGTATAATCTTAAAAGTTTTGAAACAACTAATTCTCCCTTCTACATAAAGATACATTAGGTCCAAGGAACCTGTACTAATTCTTTAAAATATTGTAGATACAAAATACAGGGCGCAAAAAAAAACAGTACGTTAACTTCGTCAGAATGTAGTAGGCCATATATAAAAAATCTCCGGCAACTTACTTTGACCTTGCTTCATAGTAAAAACAAAAGATATCGACTGTCAAAGTTATCCAAGAATACGAAAACATGATTGTCACCATGCGCCCGTGCCACATGAGGTCAAACACCGCGGTGCTACTCGGCGAGGGCGATCAGTGCGCGGGGAGATCGGTAACTAGGCAACGGCGCCCCGGGGCGGGGCGGGCGGGCGGATCGGCGATGCCGATGCCGGCGCTCGCGCGTGTCGTTCGTTTCAAAGTTCAAAGGCACCGCGCTACTACCTACGTACGCTTTGTTGTGCTGCCACGTTCTTTAGCAACTACAACTTCAAACTGCATTTGCTTTGAAATTGATTGTCATAAGTTGCAAATTTTTCCTACTTACTTGTTCGGGCTTAGGACCGACAAAATTCAGAAGTGTTAAAACTAATTAAAATGGCAAGCAAACGTATGGAAATCAATCAAGCTGCTTTGGAACGGGATAACAAAAGCACGCAATTGCAGAAAAACATGTAAGTAGGTAACTAAAATGGAGAACCTGTGTGATTTTCCTAATCAAAGTACTTTGAGGTCAGGTAGGTACTTGCCGAGATAAAGGCGCTGACTAGGTAGGTACCTAAGTACTCTATCCGCTATTTTATTTTGCGATGAAGATGGGATTTGAACCCACTACCTCTACGTGCTATTACGCGGTCGCTTAGGTACTATCGTACTACCTACTCTCTCCGTTATCAAAGCGAAAGCTTTCCGTAACATCTTTTGCGGTGAAGTTGGAATTCGAACCCAGGACACCTGCGAGCTAAAATGAATAGGTACCTAACTGTATGAGATGTCTTATTTACAATAACAATTTAGGAGTAGGTATTTGTTACAGACATAAGTAATTTTAAGTTGTTGTTTTATAAAAAGTACCTAGGTAGGTTAAATTTTTTAGCTTTGGCTAACAAGCAAACAAACGGTATTATTGAAAATGTACTTAGTATTAGAAAAAAACGACCCGTCTTACTTACAAGTACAACTAGCTCCGATGGGATTCGAACCCATGACCTTTCACTGTCCGGGCGACTGCTCTAACCACTGAGATACGGAGTCGTTGACGACGATAACGACTCCGTAGTTGTGAAATGGGTCGTTTTTTAATACTGCATTTTCAATAATAAAAATTGCACTGTGAATGCAAAAAAGTTAAAGTTGTTTACAAATTTATTTTTACCGTGTTAAAAAAATTATTTAGGTGAAAGCAAAGCGGGCGCTGCGTGCTCCTGTTAGTCACAGTAATCACAGCTGCACTTCTGTACTCTGGCGTATTTAAAAAATTTGAATCAACTTATGTACAAATTAATTAAAATAAAAAGCAAAACAGCCCTGCGGCGCCTACCTCAAAGTTTGGTTGAGTAATCCGTTTAGTACGCACTGCACTATCAATGAGCGTCAAATGCACAGATCACAAATCAAAGAATTGAAAACTTAACACTAAGAGTACTTTAAGAGTTGCTCGAAATGCAGTCCGTTTCGCTCTAGGCAGAGTCTTGCACGTTTAACTGCATTTCGCCGCACTCGTGACAAAACTGCACTATCACTCCGAACTTTGTCAAATGCACTTCTGATACGCGCCATCAGCACATCACGGCTTTCGATTTCGTTCTCATAAACTAGCCGTTTGATCTCACCCCACAAGTAAAAGTCACATGGCGTCAAGTCCGGTGATCTGGCAGGCCATGGTACCGGCCCAGCACGGCCGATCCATCGGTCGCCATACGTCGCGTTAAGGTATTGGCGCACTTGCTGGGCGTAGTGCGGTGGCGCACCATCCTGCTGGAAATAAAAGTCCTGCAAGTACGCTAGTGGCACGTCCTCCAGGAATTCGGAAATGACTCCTTGAAGCATTTCCAGGTAGGTACCACCAGTCAGATGACCTTCGATGAAGTACGGCCCTAGAATCTTATCGCCGAAAATGCCGGCCCACACGTTCACACTGAACCGTGCTTGGTGATGGTGTTCGCGTATCGCGTGCGGGTTGCTGTACGACCACCAGTGCTCATTGTGAGAGTTGTACATTCCAACTCTCGTAAACATCGACTCATCAGTCCACAAAATGTTTTTGTCGTCATTTTGAATCAGCCAGGTGCAAAAGTCGCGGCGATTTTGGGCGTCGGCTTCATTTAACTGCTGAACCTTCTGAAACTTGTAGGGATGCATCCCAGCAGAGTGCACCAAGTGCCAGACCGACGTGTGGGTGATGTTAAACCGTCGCGCTGCGTCTCGTGTACTGGCGCGCGGATGTCGCTCAAAAAAGTCGAAGATCGCGTCCTCCAATTCGACGAGCAGACGCGGTGCACCGCCTCCGTGAGCATGGCCGGGCGATGTAAACTGGCCATGGTCCAGAAGACGCTGATTCACACGCAAAATCGTTCGCTGGTTAGGAACGGCCGGGTGGGGAAGGCCTTGAGCGATGAGTCGGGGCACACTTTCCGCCTCGTACATCCTTCTGGCCTCATTGAGGTTCTCCCCACTGAGGATGTACACTCTCACCATCTCGTAAAATTCGCGATGCGAGAACCGTTGCATTTTGCCGCGTTTGCGCTGCGCAGGTGAAACAATTACGCGTGACGTATCGCTCGGCGGGGTTGCGCAGGCGACTGACTGCGGCTCGGCGTCGGCGGGCGGGCGGGCACTGGGCTGGGCGGGCGGCGGGGCGGTGGGGTGCGCTTGCGACGCGGGGCGGGCGGGGATCAGATGGTTTTGAAAGAATTGGAATGAACTGAGATGACCTCGGCCCGCCCCGATACCCGCACTCGCCCCGCTAGTACCCTACGCGCTTGGTAGGCATAGAGTTGTGTTATTTAGGATATTTGTAGTCAAAAATATCAAAAAAAAAGTTGCTCATTTTTTATTTTTTATATGATCTATTACAGATTCTGATTCATAGAAAAAAATCTCTGTACTACTTTTTTTTGCGCCCTGTATAAGTATTAAATGTTCTAGGCTACATTACATGTGTAGTATGTTCTGGTCATGACCTAGAATGTAGCTTTTCTTTTTGGAAAAGTATAAAAATACAAACGTTAAAACTTAAATTAAACTAAATTCTATATGAATTCTTAGCTCAGAAAAATGTGCTGACAGTCCGGCATGATGACACAAGTTTGAGGTTAAAATCACAAAAAAACATACGGAGTTTGTGTTGCTTATCCTTAATCAGCCCTCCAAGGTGTTAATGGGTGTGCTTCCCTCGCGTGCATCAGGAAAGTGTCCTCAACATTGGTGAAAAACCAAGGGACGCCATGCGTCACGTGTCATAGCGTGTGCGCATCACTTCACGAGCAAAAATTTTCTAATAAAAATATGGGAATCCTTATGAAGACCACATGTAGGTGAAATACATAAACTAAAAAGAAGAAGCGGCGCTCTGCAACAAACAAAAGAGCACCATATAACATTTGGAGTCGGCTTTAAGAAGCTCGGACCAAGTAGCAAAACATGATAAAAAATCTTACCTGCCGCCTCTTGTTTCTTACAATAAATACATATCGGCTCTAAGCCGTGTCGAAGAACACCGTCAGGTTATTAAAAACATTTCCATAGCTTTTTAAAGCTAAAAAGATATTCTCGCGTCTTGCCCTTCGGAGCGAAAAAAAGTGAAAAGTCACGCTAGTATGACCATTGACAACATAGAGTGAAACCAAAGACTATATTGCTAAATTCTAGAAAATTCTTCTACCATAACTGGATTGATTTTATTATTTTCAGACGAATTAAGATATTTTATTAAATACTGAAGACATTCTGTAAATAAACTTCTATGATTCTAAACTTATCAGGATTTTGAATAAATATAAAAATGGAGACTATCAAAGTGTGGCTGCAGGAGTATTCCACCGCTCCGGGGAGCGTATCAACACTACAAACTGAAAGGAAGAACACTGTCAGCCTGTCATTGAAACGTCAACGTCATTTGTCACCTGTCAAAATCACGTCGTTTTTCAGGTTATAACAAACTATTGAAAACAATGAAACTAATGTTTAAAATATGCACAAAAGCTGAGAAATGTCATTGTAAAATGAACGGCGAGACTAATCTACATGCATGTTACATATGGTGAGCGACTAACTCCGAAAAGTGTTGCAAGACAAGGTCTTAAACCAATACGTTTGGCGATGTTGTGTTCTATGATCGCTTCTTGGCTTCGCTGGTGATAATTTCAGCACACGACCTGCGTCGAGTCCTACGAACAGACCATAAGACACAACATCCCTCTGGTATAATGATAAAAACACCACAGTTGCGAAATATACACGCAACAATGTTAAGTGTTGTGATAACTAAGTTCGAAACCGGGAAGTAAAATAATATCACAGATGAGATAATGGAAACTGCTAACAGTGTAAAATCATTTGAATATAACAAAGTTACAAAAAGGACGTTTCGTAATACAAAGTCCTTCAGTCAGATTGCTTGAATTTGCTAATGGCAAATTGTATCCGGTACTATTGTGTACAAAGCTTATTAGATCATCCTTGATAATGATCTCACACTTGATAGTGATTCTCATTTTAATAACGATAGTGGATAAAATTCAGACAGAGTATATTTTTATGTTTAGCGAAGCAATACCATACCTATTTCATACTTGAGTTTTCATCACGAAACAAATGAAAGATCCTCATTTTAAATTATTTTTTACTTTTATGCATTCACAACTCAATTTTTATTTTTGAAAATATTAGTTTAGAAAAAATTTACCTGTGTCACAACTAGCTTCGATGCAGCGATGGGACTCCACATAGCCATTCAATAATGGCGATAGTTAAACGTTTAAAGTTAAAAGATAAATGAATCATATTAGGTTTTTAGATCAAACGTCAGTTCTTTGACAGAAACTCATCAATATAGCTTGGCTTGGGGCGTAAACTTAAATGGTGAATGTACACATGGCGGCACATCAGACTATACATGTTGACCTTTAGACCGCCTTTATGCCCTACGTAATAAAAGTTATCGCAGTTCAATTGAAATGAAATGAAATGAATTGTTTAACTTGATTTGCTGTCGAGTGTACATTCACGAGCATTATCGCAAATTTTTACAAAACCATTTCGTACCTCAAGACCATAAATATTAAGCCTACAAATTGTGTAAAAATAATGTCATGCATGACCATCTACCGTAGGTCAAATTTTTAACCCAATAAATAAAACCCTAAACTCTCAACTTAAGATTAAAAATTGGAGGAATTTAACACTTGATTTTATAGTTTAACCTTGACATCGGCATTATGCCGCTGGTAATAGCGGTGCTTTTCGTAGTGCAAGTGTAAACCTGATATGCTATTGCTAGTACCTACATGTCGTTCAGGACCGGTTGTCTCTCGGTTTGTGGAACGGTGATTTCACCTGCGCCCGAGTTGCCGAGACGTCAATCCGATGTAAAACGATACGAATTCTTAAAGCTCATCGAGAAAGTAACGTGAATCAAAATGCGATATCGAGAATCGGTCTTGTAACTCGTAACGCATACTCGGAAACCCACGGCGGTAATTTGTAATATTTCGCAATGCTTAATACTTATGAGCAGGCTATAAATAAGTCAGTTAGGTTAAGATCAGGTGGTCATCTCCAAACTAATAATTCAGTTAGGCGGGACTTATACTCCGACATAATATCGTTATACCACAGTCTATATATTTCCCTTAGTTCTTACGCTGTGGTTATACGGTAAGAGAACGAAATAGGTAAGTACTTCAATAACTATAGAAATAGTTGGAAATATATAAGAAAAGAGAAGTTATTTTTACTTGGTTGCATTCACAATGTTTTCACATTTCACAATTTTTATTATTGAAAGTATTAGAATTGGTCGACCCGTCACACAACTATAGCTCCGGGCGAACGCTTTAACCACTGAGTTACGGAGTCGTTCGAAACGACACAAATATTTTTTGTAATACTTCATTTTGAAAGATAAAAGTTTTAACATTTTAATTCGTACTAAACAACAAGAAAGAAATAAGATAGATTGATTCTTAAAATTCTTGATACAAACGCATTTTCCTATTTACCAACACATGGGATAAAAACAAATGGTTATCTTTGTAAAGACAACGAAAAAAAAACAATTTTATTACCTATTCAAAATACTTTTGAGCACGGTTTAGAGCACTGCCATTTTGCCCCAATGCCACAGTTTTCAACAAATTTTACATTCGCATGTCTCGCGTCTATTAATGAAACTACACATTATTCGGTTATGAAACATTTGTTGTTGGAACCCGATATTATTCCGAAACAATAACGTTGGCCAACACTGCCGACGGACCAGAAGACCTACTCTGAAACGCAAACCCGAAACTTCGACACGTCCCTCTCTCTCACTCTCCAGTCATCACATAATCGAGTGAAAGGGGTGGGGCTAGCCGAAGTTTTGGATTTGCGTTTCAGCGTACGGTTCCTGAAGGCGCAGAGGTCAGTGATTCCGCCCCTGAGCCAGGATTGGTGAATTCGTTAATTTTTTTTTGTTCAACGCCCGTGTACTCGAACTCTACTCAGCTTTGGGAGGCTCTTAAGCATCATGCCGTCTCTTTCATACCTTTGTTTGTGTTAATTACATTTACAGAAGTCCTCATTGCTATATTTTTCCAGAAAGTCTTGTCCATAAAATGTTGAGATAGTAGAAATTCCTAACTGTGTAAACTGCCAGTTAACGCAATTCCTACATTATTTAACAGCTTTAAGAGGTAACATTATATTAACATTAACAGTGGTCATTAGCAAAATATCCACCAAGCACAATTTGAGTTAAGGTTAACCACAAAGGTTACTGGCTGGTTGTAACTGCACGACATGCCAAAATAATTTTGAGATAAAAACATTATGTTATTATTACCTAACTACTGTTACAACAAACCGTTTAAAACTTATTTACGGAAGTCGTTTCAAATATTAAACCTATCTAAATGATGAGGCTACAAATGGTACAAAACAGTGACAATATCGGTATAAGCATGTAGGTAATAATAAAGTTAAAGCGAAAGTATGTTGTTCACCCTAATCCGCTAAAACGGATAGGATTAGTCCTTGAAAAGACATAACCACATAAAAGTTTTTAGTTAAATTAGACCAACTAATAAAGTAATTGCCACTGGGAAATAAATTTTCACGCGAATAACTGGCGCGGATTAGTTATGAAAATCTAACGTCCTTGATAATCATTATTCGTAAAAGTAATGTTTGTTTTATCCATTAACGGGGTAGCACTTATCATTTATCTCACCTGATGTCATAGTCATAGTCATAATTTTTTTTTATTCATATAGATTAAATAAAATTAATGGTTCTGAATCGTCCAACATTTTTATGGTTGAAAAATGGAAAATGAAGTATTTAGAAAAAATCGACCCGTCTTACAACCAGTTCCTATGGGACTCGAACCCATGACCTTTCGCTATCCGGGCGACTGCTCTATAGCTAGGATAGCGAAAGGTCATGGGTTCGAGTCCCATCGGAGCTGGTTGTGAGACGGGTCGATTTTGCTAAATACTTCATTTTCCATTTTTCAACCATAAAAATTGCATTGTGAATGCAAAAAAGTAAAAATTTTAATAACCGTCCAACATTTTTTTACCTACCACCTGTTATGGACATCTTTTAACTGACAAGAAAAACAGGCGAAAAAAACTCATCAGCTTTAACAGAAGCAACGCATTTACAAAAAAATTATGTCGTCGATGTTAAGTAAAGATAAGGCACACTACTTACCACCAGAATCCTTAACACTGAGGAACTGGCTATCTTATCTTTAACTACCGGAACACAACAATGCTGAAAACATCGTTGTTATGGCGTCAGACTTAGATAAGATGGTTTACCTATGCATAGCTTACTCTGGCAATACTGACAATCGACGCTGTAGCTGTGGCTGTAGTGTAGACTGTAGATTTAACCTTAATAAAGACAAAGATATATCCCACAGACATATCTGACCCGTTGGAGGAGCAACAGCTACTTGTAGGTTAAAATTTGCTGTCAAAATGAACTGTCCGCTGTCAGGTGTAAGGAAAGTTTCTTGACGACAGGGGTCAAATAGTTTGTGGCACTGTAAGTTATTGATGATATGCCGATATTGAGCTATAAAATAAACAAATTCTAATGCGTATGATCAACAAACTGCTGATTAACCAGTGAGGTCAAGGACACGTGGCTTCCGACTGGGAGGCAGTGGGCGCCGACCTCAGAGGTATTCACCATTAGTCACAGGCCGCATAGCTAACTGATGTTTCCGAACAAACGGATATTTTATTTGACTTTTATTGTTGTCTGTTGAGGTCAGTGTGGAACTGCTTCAGATGTTTTATCGATTAGTTTAAAAACTTTTTGAAGAACCCTCATCAAAATTGAATTTTGTTGGTCATCCTCAATCATTCTTAATGACTTTCTTCAAGGGTAAAAAAATCCAGTGGTTAGTTCATAACCTTCTACGCTATGCCTGTGGGGATTGCAAGAGTTAACGGCTGCAGAAGCTGGAATCAAAGTCATCGCACCTTTTAAAACTGAAAACATACTTTTGGTCACCTAACCCATGGCAGACACCAAGCGAACGTTGTTTAATAGCTAAAACTGTAAATAAACGCGCTAATACAATGCGCCATTGAGCACTTCCACTCTACTATGTACAAATTTCATTTACTTTAAGAACTATTTGTAAGTTAAATGTTTCTTCGATTAGCAAGATCATTTGGAAAATAAATCGAAAGTTAAGGGTAATTATGGTATAAAACCATACAAAGTAAGCTACCTGGTGAGCCTTGGTTCGCTGATAGTAATTTAAGTAGAATGACTCCGTTCTGGACACTATCCTTAAGCAAATTTTGCATTCCTCGTGAAAAAAGCGCAATCTGTCAAATGTCCAACATGACAAAAAATCGAGGATGTGCAGCATTTGCTAATAGAATGAGTCAGAAATAATAATGCTGAAAGGCAGCTATTGATGACTGAATTCAACCTAAACAACCTAGATATCGGACTTATTCAAACTATTTTAGAACCAAAATCAAAAGTTGCAAAAATACTGTGTCGCCTTCTTGTTACGCTTTTGCAATAGCTGTCTCTCATTTGGTCGGTTTAGGATAAGGTTACAATCAAAAACAATAAAAAAATAAACGCACATTTAACTCGACCTCTCACTGATTAAGCAAGTGAAATTGAATAGCGATAGCCTTGTATGCAAATTGTTACAACATAAGAAAACCTTCTAGACGCTCCTTAAATATATTCTTCATGCTTTTTGCCCTTGAATATCTTTAGCAGTACAATGATCGTGCTCGTGACTGCTGTTCGCAAGTTCCTCTAGATTTATCTGCATACTGTTTGTAATACCAATAATCGCCCCAGGCAGACCGACGTGATATTTCTACGATAAACTATGTAAGTACAGTCAAGTCATCAAGCAAAAGTAACTCAAGATTAACACTGGCTCTACGAAAACCGGCTCTAACACGAGCGAAATAAATGCGTTATAGCTCATGGTCAAACTGCAATGTCTTACCTGCTGTCGTGTGTGCATACGATACGACCAAAGTCAATTGCATACTTTGATCACAGGGTAAAAAAGGTACCCGATTCAGCACTGGGGTACGGATACCTTGCCTTGCCTTTTGCGCCAGAGCTCTCAGGCCCGATTCCCGAACAAGACAAATATTTGTGTGCATGAACGTGCCTATTTGTCTTGGTCTGTGTGTTTTCTATATATATTAAGTATGTATTTACAAAATAAAAAGTATATAACACAGTTTCACCCACTTGAGGCTAGCGTCCTTTTACAAGGACATTAACAGTAAATGTTCTGGCAAATAAAAATTATTTTATTTGATTTGAAGGACGCCACATAACAAAAGATATTGTAAAATTGAGATTTGATTTGTAAATATTTTTTGTTAGGTGGCGTCCTTTTAAAAGGACGATAGCCTCAAGTGGGTTAATGAAAACTTCTTATGGGTGTGATTGTAAGAAATTTATTATATTATTATTATTAATTATTTATACTTAGACGTTACTTTTGGCGTTTTAAATGTACTGTTACATCCTTCACGTGTATAGGAAAGGGCTTACGCCCTGATCCTAAAACGCTTGACATAGCATTGTGTTCCCCACGCGACGCGCTCCGCGCCGACCAAGAGCCAGTCTCTCCCAGCCCGTTGATCGTGATTGTCGTCTCTTCAACCAAATCTAATTCTTTCTATTTCTATTGTTTGTTAGGGCTTAACCAAAATCCTTTTTTAAAACACAATCCGAGAGGCTCGCCCTAACATTCTGGTGGCAGCTCAAATAGGATCCAAAAATCGGGATCCTCGGTACGCCTCAGTTCGCGAAAGTGCAGTGCAATAATTGTGCAGTATCCAGTGATTAAGAAACAGTATCGTGCTACTCCTAGTTCCTGAAAAGAAAACTCTTACTTACCTTACGCGTAGTGTTAGTGCCCACGTGATCTACAAACTCTGTATCCTGCTAATTCCAATTCCTGAAATCAAAAATCTTACTTACCTACGCGTAGTGTGTAACCGACGAACTCTGTATCCTGCTACTTCAAATACCTGAAAATCTTACTCACCTATGTAAATAGTGTCCAAGTGCTCGACGAACTCGATTTACTGCTAATTCCTGAAAAAATCTAATAATACCTATTCAAACTATAACTAAAACACAGTGTCATAAAACGATAATAGCTCAGTGCAACCAAACAAAAAACTGCTTCGCCAAATCCCACAAGTGTGCCTGTTCCCACGACGACCCGTCACCCAGCTGCGCAAGCGCCGGCGCCCGAAACACTTCAGCCGTGTACCTGCGTCACATCGTGCATCGTGTGGAAATGTTCTTTTGTTTTTTGTTGTGCGCCCTGTAAGTGATCCTTTTTTGCTCTCAAACCGAACTCTAAATTCAACTACGTCTATTTTTCAACTTTATTTGTTTTGTGCCAACTGTATAGTTTATCTTTATAACACAACAATGCCGAACACAATGCCGGCTCCTTTACTAAATCCAGCCACTCTTGATTTGCCTACTGACACTGAGGACGAAAGAGCCGCTAGTCCGGTTCCAAAGAGCAGTAGCCGGGGTAAAAAGACCCCAACTCAAGTGGACAATATAGATTTGAATATCCTTTTGAAATTTATAAAACCCTACGATGGGAGTAGAGAAACTTTAAATTCCTTCCTTATTAACTGCAATAATGCATACGATTTAGCGACGAATACGCAAAAACCTATAGTATTCAAATATATATTATGCCAATTACAAGGCAAAGCGGAAGTTGCTTGCTCAATAAAGGAATTCCTAAACTGGGATCAACTCAAAGACTTCCTGAAAAATCAATTTAGTGAAAGGAAACATTACTCCCATCTCATGATGGAACTGCAAGAAAGCAAGCAGCTCCCGTCAGACAATGTATCACAGTTTTCATTAAGAATCGAGACACTACTATCCCAGATCCTGACAGAGATATCGCTGTCCAACACAAAGGTAAGGGAACTCCCTGGGAGGACAGCCGCGATGGAAGAACTTGCCCTCCATCAATTCCTTATAGGTCTACAACCACGAATTTCCAACATAATTAGATGCAAATCGCCCAGATCTTTAAATGAAGCTATAAATTTCGCCATATCGGAGGAGCGAATTCAGCAAACGTTATATAAAAGAAACGTCCCCGAAATCAGGCGCGATAACCGTCCCGTTAGAATGCCAATCCCTTTCAGACAATCACAACAAAGACCGTCACTACCGTTTCCGAATGCTCCGCGCTATAATACCACCTATACCGCTCCTAATCCTCCTCCTAATCCAATCCTGTGCCGATATTGTAAGGCCCCTGGCCACACAATCGAACAGTGTCGCAAGCGCGAATATAACAATAGATTCAGAGGTACCCCGAATCCTTCACAACCCTCCGGCTCCATTCCCTTCCGTCGTGTCAATTTCAACGAACCAGAACCTCAGGGATACGACGAGGTTGATGACCAAAATCAAGATTTAAACTAAAATCCGTCTCGTTCAGGTGTCGCCCGAGACGCCCTCTTAGATACGACACCACCACTCTAATTTCCAATCCAGTTCCAATTTCCAATCCGATTCCAGTTAGACACGCTGTATCAATCCCAATAAGATCCACTGAATCCACTGTACCCACTGTATCCGCTGAATCTAATAAGAAGCTCAATAAATCCACTGTATCCGCTGTATCCACTGTATCCGCTGAATCTAATAAGTACTTCAATAAATCCACTGTATCCACTGAATCCGCTGTACCCACTGTATCCACTGAATCCACTGTACCCGCTGAATCCACTGTATCCACTGTATCCGCTGAATCTAATAAGAAGCTCAATAAATCCACTGTATCCAATAAATCCACTGTATCCACTGAATCCGCTGTATCCACTGAATCCACTGTATCCGCTGAATCCACTGTATCCACTGTATCCGCTGAATCCACTGAATCTAATAAGTCCAATAGACTCAAAAAATCCACTTTAACCACCGCATCCACTGTATCCGCTGTACCCCCTGTATCTACTAAAACCATCACCAAATCTACTAAGCTCACTCCTAATTCTACCAAACCTCAACAAATTTATGAAATCTCATTCGACCCCTCAAAGGAATCTCTACCGTACATAATCGTAAACTGCGAAGCATCACATATTCCACTGACTCTTCTTATAGACACCGGTTCTTCTATCAGCCTAATCAAAGACTCCGTCCTTAAACCCAATCTCCCTCTACAAAAGGAAATCCTCAACCTAAAAGGCCTCACCACGACAACATCAAAAGATGATGTTATTCCAACCTCAGGTTCCTTTGACTTGCCTCTATCGCTCAGTGACAAAAACCCTAAATACCGTTTAACCCACAAGTTCCACGTTGTAAGTAACCTAGAATTTCCCTATGACGGCATAATTGGCAACGATTTCCTTAATGCAACAAAAGGAAACATTGACTTCACTTTCGGTATCCTAAAACTAAAAGACTTCTACGTCCAAATCCAATTCTCTGAACCATATCACGTAATCCCTGCTCGTACCGAAAAGGTAGTAGAAGTAACTGTCTCAAACCCACACTTAAAGGAAGGGCTCATCCTAGATCAGAAACCTAAAGAAAACCTTCTCATTGCTAATTGCCTAGTGAAAGTAAAGGAAAATAGAAAAGTGAACCTTACCGTTGCTAATTTGTCCGAAATCCCAATCATTCTCAATTCCAACCTTAACCTGAAACTCACTTCAATTAAATCCGCTAATCATAAAAACGTGGTCCCAATCAATTTCTCCGAATCCAGACCTAATAAAAACGGGGCAGAGCGAACCCAACAGGTCCTAAGCCTTCTTCGCATAGATCACCTCAATAACGAGGAAACTGACGCTCTTCTTCAACTCTGTTCCGATTACTCCGACATCTTCCACCTACCCGATGAAAAACTATCTCACACGAACGCCATTAAACATGACATTAAAACAACCACAGAACAACCCATCCATACTAAATCGTATAGATTCCCAGAGGTTCACAAGAAAGAAGTAGAGAAACAAATTGAGAAAATGCTCGATCAGGAAATAATAGAACACTCAGTTTCACCCTGGTCTTCCCCCATTTGGATTGTCCCCAAAAAACTCGACGCTTCCAACGAACAAAAATGGCGCATAGTCATCGATTATCGGAAGCTCAATGACGTCACAATTGGTGACACATATCCTATCCCACAGATCACCGAAATCCTAGATCAATTAGGCAACAGCAAATACTTTTCTACTCTAGACTTAGCGTCTGGTTTCCACCAAATTCCCGTTAATAATGCTGAAAAAACTGCCTTCAGTGTACCCCAAGGACACTTCCAGTTCAAACGCATGCCATTTGGCCTAAAAAATGCTCCTTCTACGTTCCAGAGACTAATGAATACGGCTCTCTCAGGCCTTCAAGGCATCCGCTGTTTCGTGTACCTCGACGATATTGTCACGTACTCCTTCGACCTAAAAACTATGATCCAAAACCTAGAAACAATTTTCAAAAGACTGCGCCAATTCAATCTTAAATTACAACCGGATAAGTGCGAATTTCTTAGGCGCGAAGTCGGCTATCTTGGTCATATAATATCTTCAAACGGTGTCAAACCTAACCCTGACAAAATCAACGCTGTTATAAAATTCCCAACACCTAAATCACCTAAAGACATTAAGTCATTCCTTGGCCTCGTTTCCTACTATCGACGCTTTATTCCCGACTTCTCTAAAATTGCTAAACCTCTTACTCTCCTTTTGAAAAAAGACACTAACTTCACCTGGGAAAATCAACAACAAGTCGCCTTCGACACTCTCAAACAAAGACTTACTTCTGCACCTGTCCTCTCTTACCCTGACTTCTCTAAACCTTTTGTGCTAACATGCGATGCATCAAACCACGCCATCGGTGCTGTCCTATCACAAGGACCAGCCGGTAAAGACCATCCTATAGCCTATGCGTCTCGAACGCTGAATAAAAGCGAATGCAATTACAGCACTACCGAAAAGGAACTTCTTGCAATCATCTTCGGCTGTAAAACATTCCGTCCTTATCTCTACGGCAGGAAATTCCAGATTATCACAGACCATCGACCACTAAAGTGGCTTTTCAATCATAAAGACCCAAGCAGTAAAATGCAGCGTTGGCGACTGCAACTCGAAGAATATGAATATGAAATAGTATACCGAAAAGGTAGACTCAACTCAGCCGCAGACGCTCTTTCTCGTTACCCAGTGAATCCTTTGATACCAGACCGTAAGGAAAATAAATCCCCTGTTCCTTCTGAGGCCCAACACGAAGAAACTACGACTCGTCCTTTTAGTCCCCTGACACTCGAAGACATTGGTGTCCAAATTCCAGTAACTCCAGATTATGATAGTAATAGTTTACCTTGTATAGATCTTTTAGATGACGATGACTTTACCTTCAATTACAGTCCTACTAATCCTGAACCAATGGATACAAAATCACCTCCACTGAATCCTGACAACTTACCTTTACAAGTCCCACTGAATCCTGACAACTTACCTTTACAAGTCCCGCTGAATCCTGAAAACGAAAAACGTTTACCTGAACCGATCCCTTCTACCTCAACTCACGATCCTGCTATACCTTCCACTTCAGATGCTGAAGCCCAAAACGAAGTACCTGAAAATGTTCCTCTCCAAACGCCTCTATCCAGCTCAGCCCACGACTCTGATCCTACAATCTCACGCGATTCTTACTCTAACGATGAGTACTCCAAGTTCCTGAAAGAAATAAGTGACAAAAAGAATCAATTTAACACCCGAATTGTCGAACACAACCAATCCCTTACAAAGTCCCACTGTAAAATCACTCTGATCCCTACATCCATAGACCTAGATGAATCCAACCCATACCTACCTGAAATCCTAGAGAAAATGACAGACGAAATGCGTTACAGCGAAAAACAATTATACTCTTTCGAGAAAATCCAAACCAATAATAAAATTACTTACCTTTTATACCCCAAAGTACATCATTTTGACGAATGCACATATCCGGAGATCTACCAAACCCTTAGAAACATTAAATCCCAACTAACGACGAGTGGCGATAATATCACTGAAATAGCTATCACAGATTTTAGAAATCCCTTTGAAAAACTATCTTTCGCAAAAATATACAATATGCTTGTATACATTTTCCATGACACTAACATACAAATAAATATCTACCACAACAACATAGCTTACCCAAATCTCAGTGATATTAAAAGAATCCTTAAAGAAAACCACGATCTTCCCGTCGCGGGACATCTAGGCTGCAACAGGATGCTCAACCGCATTAAAGAAAAATACTATTGGAAAGGCATGAAAAGCGATGTTGAAACTTATATCAAGGCCTGTGATCTTTGCCAAAGAAACAAAGCCCTTCGACGAATAAATCGTGCTCCAATGCAGATCACTTCTACTTCTACTAGCCCCTTCCAGAGAGTGGCCTTAGACATTGTAGGTCCATTACCTGAATCAGGCCCTGCCAACCTTAAATATATAATGACCCTCCAAGACGATCTTACAAAGTTCTCTGTAGCTTACCCTCTTCGCAGCGTCTCCTCAGAGGAAACGACTGACTGTCTCGTACATTTCATCTCCCTCTTTGGAATCCCACAGACAATTCTTACCGACCAAGGTACAAACTTCACAGCCGACCTTTTTAAGAAAACTTGCACCTTCCTTAAGATAAAACAGTTATGGTCAACACCATACCATCCTCAAACGCAAGGTGCCCTGGAGAGAAGCCACTCCACTCTCAAAGAATACCTTAAATCTTACGTCAACGAAAATCAAGATGATTGGCCTCGATACGTCTACACCGCAATTCTAGCCTATAATACAGCTACTCATAGCACTACTAACTTTTCACCATACGAACTCTTATTCGGCCATAAGGCCTTTATCCCTGATTCCTTATACAGCCAAGACCTAACCACATACCCAGACTATGTCAGAATGCTCCAGCACCGCCTCAAATTGTCATGGGAAAAAGCTTTCAAAAATATAGAAACCTCCAAAGAAAGGTCCAAAAATTATTATGATACTAAAACCAAACCAGTCAAATATAAAGTTGGTGATTATGTATATTTAAGAAATCATTTACGACTTCGTAAAGCACTGTCTCCCATATGGAAAGGTCCCTATAAAATCCTAGCTGTACACAGTAATAACAATGTAACGTTACTCATAAACAGACGTCACGTTAGACATCATATGGACGAGATAAAATTAGCTGGAGTTTTTCCCAGTTCTACTTAATCCTATACTAACTTTGTACATATATTATAACCATGTTTTTATATTCCCAATTAATCCCTTTAATTAATAAAATACATATTTCTATGAATTAGGTAAATAAGTTTAATAAGGATAGTTTAAACAATAGGTACATATATAATAACTCATAATTAAATAATTAATTCCAGTGTGCCAATCTCAACGGCATCGAGCCTGGTTGAACACATCTCGTCAAGCCCAGGGATATATTTCGACTATATTGGTAAAGTCAAAATCATTAATGGCCATCTTAGAGTACTAATTCCCGTAGATATTTCTCACATAGCACCACATCTCGCTAACATCCACTCAGTTCTAAGTACCACCCGATATTTCTGTCAGCAATCTGAGGTAGTCACAAAGATTCAATGTGAAAATTTACTTTCTCCGCTCGATACAAGGTATAACGATTTAACTCATGAGTATTCGTCCATTGCCCACTTGATAGACAATAGAAATAAGCGAGGGGCATGGTTTGGAGGAATCGGCACTGCATTCAAACAAATAATCGGAACTTTAGACGAGGATGACGCTATTAAATACGATAATGCTATTAATAACCTTCAAGGCGACCAGAAAAAACTAGCTTCTCTCATGAAAGAACACATAATGGTAACTCAATCGACCTTGTATAAACATAATGAAACATTGTACAAACTTAAGGTTAACGAAGATAACATCAATATTGCCGTGGATAGATTAACAGCCTTATATGGAAAATTATCTAACATCACCAATCATATATCAATTAATACAGAATTAAATATACTTCTCAACTATCTGGAAACAGCAATACTTACGTTATCCTTCCAGCTTGAAGATATCACCAACGAAATTTTATTCAGTAATGTTAACGTCATCCACCCGTCTATCATAAGTCCTAAAGAATTGTACCTAGAATTAATTAGTAATGTAAGATATTTACCTAACAACCTAGAATTAGCCGTTAAGGTAGAATTAAGTCTTATTCATTTAATCCTAAATATTTCAAAATTAACGTGCTATTATATGAACAACAGATTAATATATATACTGTCAATCCCACTTGTAAGCCCGCAAGAATTCTACCTATATAATAACATACCCTTACCAACGCCACACAACACCACAAATCCTAGTTCCTTCAGTTTAATTATCCCAGACAGTAAATATATTATCATTACTAAAGATAAGTCACAATATAGTATTTTTAGTTCTATGACAGACTGTAATAATATTGATTATCAAAATCTTATATGTAAAATATCCAATGTGTTTCCCACAGCTGGCAACCCTAACTGTGAAAGCCAACTATTATCGGAAGTCATATCATTCCTTCCGCCACAATGTAAAACTACATTTATTCACGGAACTATGAATGTTTGGAAACCAATTAAGAACAATAAATGGATTTTTGTACTATCCAAGTCGAGTAAATTAACAATAGATTGCTATAAGTCCGGACTCTCTGAACTAAACTTACTAGGTACCGGCATAGTAAAACTTCCTGCGAATTGTGTAGCTTACTGCAAAAGCACGAAACTTTTACCCGATTATAATGTTTTAAATTTATCTTTACCCTTAGTGAACCTTAATTTTAATATTATTAACGATTCCTGTTGTAACATTAATAAATTTAAAGAAACGTCGAATAGTGTTCCCGCACTTAACTTAAAAACTTTGGATTTTACAGAACTAAATATTCCGACCGAAAATAACTCTACCATGATAAAGCAGTTAAATGAAATTATAAATGAACCTCACATAATTAAATATGGGGGGCACTACTCGGCAATCTTTGTACTAATAATTGTTATTATTATAAGTGTAATAATTTATAAAATTTATAATAAACTAAGAGATAACGATGATCACGATTTAACCACCGCCGCCGCGAAAACCCCGGAAACCGAATTGGAATTAGCAACCATAAGAACAACAGAATCCAGGATTACAGAAGATGTACCATCTCCTAAAATCCGAAGAAACCTCTAAAATTTAACTTCATGAACCTTGAAGTTAAATCTTACTGGGGGGAGGTGTTACATCCTTCACGTGTATAGGAAAGGGCTTACGCCCTGATCCTAAAACGCTTGACATAGCATTGTGTTCCCCACGCGACGCGCTCCGCGCCGACCAAGAGCCAGTCTCTCCCAGCCCGTTGATCGTGATTGTCGTCTCTTCAACCAAATCTAATTCTTTCTATTTCTATTGTTTGTTAGGGCTTAACCAAAATCCTTTTTTAAAACACAATCCGAGAGGCTCGCCCTAACAGTACGAATAGGTACAATTTATGTAGGTATGTATACTTGAGTACAATATTTTACTGGTTACTACTAAACTATTTGAACAAGTTATTCAAACCACGTGCTACTAGTTAGTACCTATAGTGTATACGTAGTCTCCGAAAATAGCCTTTTCGCTACAACATCGTAAATACCTTTTTCACTTCTCATGCTCGTAAAGTTCGTGTTTATGTTGGGTATAGGCTGCATAAAATCGCTTTTTATGCTCTAGTGCATAAAGTAAAATCTTCGTCTAAGTCTCAGACTCTAAGACAAAGGTCGTCAGGTAAACAGTCACACACGCAATTTAACTTCGTTAAATAATTTTATTAATACCTAACGTATTTCATTATGTTTCTTAAATTTTGTACATAATCCATGTTAAATTACTAAATTAATAAAACTAGGCAAAATTAATGAGTTTTCTAAGAAATAAGTATTTCAAGAGCATTATGGACTACGATCTATGCTAAAGTCACTGTGCTGCCAATGCCACGTATAAAAAAAAAAGAATGTTTTCCCGCAAATATGGCGAATTCTTTATATTTTCTTTTTTGCAATATTGTTATTTATTTTTCTCACACTCGAAGTGAAAAGCAGAGTGTATAACTCGAACATAAAACCCATTTTACCCTCGAATTGACTATCCACCCTCGCCTACGGCTCGGAGGATATATACGTCTCGGGTAAAATGGTACGTTTTATGCACTTGTTGTACAATCTACTATATTCCACCGTTCATGTTTTCACCTTCATTCGTTACTTAACTTTTTTGTATTTTTAATCGGATTTTTTGTTAACTATTTGGCATGGAAATCATTTGCGTAGTAGGTAGGTGTGTGCGTAGGTAAACGTTTCTTTAATTGTTTCTGAAAATATATTCACAGTAGGTATGCACACACTAGGTACGACCTACCTCGGATCTTTCTAACGTAAACTGTTTCTCTAACAAAGGACAAGTAATTCTACTTTATTTCAAGAAATATAATATGAAAAACTATAGCTCCACCCCGGGTCTTCGCTGCCGTGGAATTAGGATATAAAAAATAGCCTACGACTTACGACCTATTCTCAGAACTACAAAATATACCAAAAAAATCATGAAAATCGGTCAAGCCGTTTCGGATGACTTCGATAACAAACACTGTGACACGAGATTTTTATATATTAGAGCCTATGCAGACAGCGATTTTTTGAAGCGTCGTCGTTAGACAGGCGCGGGCGAACGCTGCGCGCTTTATTCCTGCAGAGAAGTTGGTTTGTATTTGCTAAAACTAACTAACGCTAAACACGCGCGTCGAGACGCGATTTTTTACGGCGCGTTTGAGTAATTTCAGTAGTGCAAAAAAATAATTTTTATAAAAAAATTAAACCGCCTTCAAAAAAACCACATCAAAAAAGTAAGAAATAATTCCTCACCAAATAAATAACGTAAGTACTTTGAAGTCGGGCGTGAAACATGTACAATTTTTTGTTGTTTTTGTTAAAACCCGCCCGACTTCAAAGTACTTACGTTATTTATTTGGTGAGGAATTATTTCTTACTTTTATGATGTGGTTTTTTTGAAGGCGGTTTAATTTTTTTATAAAAATAATTTTTATTTCACTCTTTTTAGTGCATCGTGCAGGCAATTTACGTGTTTTCTGGTAAATAGGTATGTGATCAAACTGAAAACCTCCTTTTTCGAAGTCGGTTAAAATACCTTGAGATCCCCTTTTTAACAAAACAAGAATCATCTAAATCGGTTTATAAACAAAGGAGTTATGCCTAAAGATACG
Organism: Crambus lathoniellus; assembly: GCA_949710035.1. Taxonomy (NCBI): domain Eukaryota; kingdom Metazoa; phylum Arthropoda; class Insecta; order Lepidoptera; family Crambidae; genus Crambus; species Crambus lathoniellus. The sequence goes on along the minus strand of OX453302.1, from coordinate 25,230,561 downwards.
TATTAAATTCACATAAAGTGGTAACGAAAACGACAGTATTTTCAAGATTTCCTGAAAACTACTGAACCGATTTCAAAATTTCAAAAAATATGACCAACTTGGAAACCAACCTGATGTAATAACGTTTGAACCGTTTCAATCGGTTCAGCCGTCTTCGAGTATAATCGGTGGACATACACAAAAAAAAAAAAAAAAAACATACATACAGACGAATAGAGAACCTCCTCCTTTTTGATTTAGAAGTCGGTTAAAAAAGGTCTGCAGGCTGCGTGTGACTTGCGTGCGTATCGCTATTGCGTCGTCTGTATGATATATATATGATATAACTGAACTTGCGCTTTTACAGGCTACAAAATTAATTTATCGTCAGTCGCCCATTAATTATCATCGCATATCCTACTAATATTATAAATGCGAAAGTTTAGATGTTTAGATGTTTGGATGTTTGTTACTCAATCACGCCATAACGGCTGAACGGATTTGGCTGAAATTTGGAACACAGATACTTTGTAGCCTGGAGAGGAACATAGGCTACTTTTTATCCCGGAAAAAATCACATTCCCGCGGGATAACGTCATGTATTTCACGCGGGCGAAGCCGCGGGCGGAAAGCTAGTATTTCATATGTTTATTGGACGGATTAACTGAGCGTATTGACCATCGATATCACATACAGGTTCTTGAATAAATTAATTAGAAAAGTATTTTATGAACACGTTATGTTAAGAACCGTCCAACCCGTGAGAAAAATGCTGACTTTATTTCTATTTTCCAGTCATCTGTTATGAATTCTACTCACGCTGTAAAGAATCCGCGATTGATCACTGCGGCACGTATTTATATCAACATTATGTTTAGTGGTAACAAATGTCTATTGTGTTCTTCGTCGCTATGATCACGTCATCTTCACCTCCTACTACTATAACGCTGATAAACTAATTGGCGATATTTTAAGTTATATATTTCTTATTTGTCCCTAAAATGCCATACATCATACTGAGGTTTGTAATCTTACCTAGCTTACAACATAATGTATCTTAAGATAATATAATCTGCGCCAGTGGTCTCGGGTTCGATTCCCGAACAAGACAAATATGTGTGCATGAACATGTCTATTTGTCTTGGTCTGGGTGTTTACTATGTATATTAAGTATGTATTTACAAACAAAAAGTATTTAAGTATATATTTATCCGTTATCAAGTTTTCCATGATACAGTTTCTTCATGAAATTAAAATGGGCTTAGATAATTGGTGTGAATGTAAGAAGTTATTTTATTTTATTTATTTATAATATAAAGTCAAGGCAAGTAGTTATCCGTAGTTATACCTACGTCCTTCACCCCTTCAGTTCAGCATACTTATTAAACTCTCGTTAAACATTCCTGCGGTGGTGTCGTGTGAGTCGGGTCGTTACGTTCCCTAAAATATGGTTGAGCGAAGCGATGGCTGGCTCATGCGTCATGCTCGTGAACGGGTGCTGCCAGTGGGGTGGGTCTGCTCATGTCTACTTGTGTTAAAGGTGTTCGGGATATGGTTTATAATAGTATTATATAGTTTTACTAGCGGCCGCCCGCGGTTTCACCCGCGTGGTTCCCGTTCCCGTGGGAATATCGGGATAAAAAGTACATATAAACCTTCCTCTTGAATCACTCTATCTATTAAAAAAAAACGCATCAAAATCCGTTGCGTAGTTTCAAAGATTTAAGCATACAAAGGGACATAGGGAAAGAGAAAGCGACTTTGTTTTATACTATGTAGTGATGAGCGAGCTGGTGTGTCTCATGGTAATTTTGGTATCCGTGTCTTACAGTTACAGCAATTTTTCTAATAATTGTATTATTTATTCAAAAATTCCTTTTATTTGTTAATACTTATAGATTTGAATATGCGGCGCAGCTTGCAGTTTCCTTTTTATTAATCCTATAATATAATGTGAATAAGATTAAGATTAGTGTGTTCATTAAACTACTTATTTGATTCCTTGTTTGGTTGAAAATTGTTTACTGTTTTAGGTAATAAGCAAAATTGTAATTAATTTAAGCGGTATTCTGTATTGTGATGGAAAGTAACCTGACTATTATGTGAAGGTCATTTTTCAAATTTGACGACTCTGTATAAATTAAAACAAGGAGAAAAAAATAGCCCTTGGCGAGTTTCTTGCCGGTTCTTCTCGCTACAAGGTCTCCTGCCGTAGGATTTGCGAACCGATGGCGTAGCTTCATTGACGTTCATAAGTGTTGTTAAACAAACCTAAATTGAATAAACGATTTTGAATTTAGAATTTTGAAAACATACCTATATTTACTAAGAATTTAACTGTAGCCGACAAACAATCATGATATTCGCATAACACTTAATAATCATAACACTGGCAGAGAATACTTTTAGTATTAAGTCCGCCTTGTACAATTATGTATTTTGTACAAAAGTTTAATAAATAAATAAATAAATAAATAATCATGCTATAAACTTTACACACATGTTAGGTTATCCCGCCATCAAATTCTAATATCAATTTCAGCTACTGAAGACTCCACCCAATGATAGTTCCAATGAACTAACAAAAGACACCAATTCCATTGTCAAATTAGAAACCAATGGTTCTATTCTATCTGTTCCATCGAAACAGTACGTGTGGCCTAGACCTTCGGCACACAAAAACCACCGCCCCAAATACGTCGCCACGGTGCGGCGTTTACGGCGCATTACCCGTGCAGAATATATGAAATGTAATTAAGTAACTATGTTGACTTTCGCATTCAATGGTAGCGGAAATTCTTACAGACAGACATTGAAGTTCAGGGGACGAATATGGTCTTATATTCTTGGTGACGTGATAAGAATCGCTTATTTATCTAGTGGCGAGAGGAATTTGTAAGTTGCATATATAAAATTGATTTGAGAAGGATATAGATACTCTAAGTCAAAGTCAAAATGGTTTATTCGATGGCTATTTTACAACACTTATGAACTTCAAAAAGCTACCCCATTGGTTCGCAAACTCTACGGCAGGAGAACTTGTAACGAAAAGAAGATAATGTAACAAACAATCGAATTCGATAGTTTCAGTTCAGTTATAAAACTAGACTCGCGACTACAATGGGATCCTCATATCGAAGCCTTGGCGAGTAGACTCAGTTCGGCTGCATTCGCAGTTAAGAAAATAAGGCTCTTAACCGATATTGAAACGGCTAGAATAGTCTATTTTAGTTATTTTCATAGTGTTATGTCCTACGGCCTTTTGTTGTGGGGCTCAGCCGCTAACATTCAAAGTATATTCGTGCTCCAAAAAAGGGCTATTCGCGCCATTTACAACCTCCGATCGAGAGATTCTTTAAGAGATCTATTTAAAGAAATAAACATTTTAACTGTTGCAGGACATTACATCTATGAAAATATAATTTATGTGAAAAAGTATTATAATACATTTGTAAAGCAGAGCGATATTCATCGCTTTAACACAAGAAATAAAGATAAACTTGTCGTTCCCAAGTTTAGGCTAGAAAAATACAGAGCCTCATTTCTGGGGAAAAGCATAGCCTTTTTTAATAAAGTTCCACAGCATATAATTGAACTACCATTGCATAAATTTAAATGTTACATTAAAGAGTCGCTGATGAGCAAAGGATACTATAAAGTAGACGATTATTTGAATGACCGCAATGCATGGTCATGATGTAACACATAACATAATCACTGTTTAATATGATGTATTTTTATACTAAGCAATTGTTGTATTAGTAACGATATGTTTTTTTTTTTGTAAATGTCGTTACCTAACTAAGAAACGCTGGCAAGTTTCTTGCGCCCATTCTTCTTGTCAGTTAAAAAAGTCTTGAATGGGTGGTAGGAAAATATTGACGATTCATAAGTACATATTTATTATGTCTAAGTGAATAAAGAATATTTTTATCTTATCTTATCTTATCTTATAGTTATTACGCTCGCGCTCATACTTATAGCGAAGCTTTATGTATGTTTGGGGGAATGATGGCCACTACCAAATGATCTGGCTGCTTACAAGTAGGTAGGTACCTAGAAACAAGAATCGAAATAGCTCCACCATTATCATAATCCTAAGTATCATAATGAAAAATCAAGACTGAGAAACTAATAAAAGTTAGTTTTGTTCTTCCCTACCTTGAGCACCCGGTCTCCTGGTAGTCCCGGTACCCATAAATTGGCCGTCTGCCCAAGTTAGTGAGTATGCTTACTCATATACAACGCATAAAAACTACCTAATCCAAAACCTTACGTTATACGACAGAAATTAAGGTATGGCAGGCCTAGATCTTGGACAATTAATTATTCAAAATGTAACGGTTCAGAATCGCACCTGAACTATCTCGAATATTTCTTAAAGATTTAAAAGTCGAAATGTATTAATGTTACTTACCTCAATAAATTTTTAATAGTATAAATAGTTCCTGGGGTAGGAATAAATCACAAAATCAAATTGGGTTGTGTCAACTGGGTTGTATTGAACAAAATTAGCCATTTACCATGTTGTTGCGCTGGGAATTTGCTTCATACTTTGTCAACACAGTGTATATGGGAGGGAGATTCTGTCTATAAGGCTTGGGGCTTGTTTAGTGGTTTCAGATTGCTTGAGGTAAACATTGAAAAAGAAACGGGTTAATGGTAGCGGAGCAGTTGTGGTCATTTGCATTTAATTTGGAAGTTAACACTTATGATTAATCTGAGGAAGTTGGATACAGTAAATTTGTTTGAATTAGCGAGAAAATATAGTTGATAAATACCTGAGATTCAGGGATTGAAACAGTGATGTTTCGCAGCGGTTGGACTCTGTGACAAATTATTTCATATAAGAGGATGCACGTTGTTGAGGGTTTTGTCAATCTAATTTGCTTCACTTAATTTGGAGTGTGGACAGTACTTGTATTTCAATATTGTTTCACGAAATAGTCGACACGAACTGTTGTTGGTTGGTAAAGTTGTGAGTCTTGGAGCATGTTGATTTAGACGTATTTGTGAACTGACGGGTTCTAAAACGGAGTTTGTGGGCATGCTTTTGAATACGGGCTGCGTGTTAGTGGCACAATATGTGTTCGGCATATTTATTGGTTACACATGTGAACTCTGGTTTAATTACATCACATCAGTCTAATTATAATGTTTGGAGCTAAATATTTATTTTATACAATGTTAGCAAAATACTGAAATAGGTTATGACAAGTAAACAAAGATGCTCCTAGCGGCAGAGTTGAGAACTAAGACAAGTCAAATGACATCACATAAATATAGCGAGAAGTTTTACTCACAGAATGTTAAATTAACATTATGTATAACTTAAATAAAAATATGGGTTAAATAATCAAAAGTACAGAATATTGGTTTCTATCTTAGATAAGGTTCAAAGTTTCAAATATAAGGAATGTATATTGGCTAGAGGTGATACGTTCGGAAATTATGTTCGAAAAATTACTATTTTGATAATAGTTTTCATTCGTAAATAATAAAAAAAGGGATCATACAAAATAATGTGTTTATATTATGTGAGAAGGTAATATTTTGAATAGTTTAGTAAATTCTATAACTTAATATAAGATAGTCTTGTAATTATCAAAGGTTTCTGAACGAAAGCCGAGCGGGGCGTTCAGGATGTTTGAAATGGTTTGGCGTTAGACGCTAGATGGCCTATCACATTGTGGGGGGGTGAATAGGGATTTTCAATGGAATGTCTCCTATTGGGTAGGCAGGAATAGTTGGGTTGCCATGTTGTGAGAAATAAATACCTTATTTATAAAACAGGGAGAGGGGGTAATTATTGATGTATGGTATTCACACAAGATTAAAAGTAAAATACTTTAATTGTTGTAAAGGGGAAAAAGAAATATTTATAGGAAATAAAATTTGGAAAAATTAATAATAATTATTCTAGAATGTACAATTAAGACATTAAAACTAATAAACCTTAGTCAAATTAGTATTTCAAAGTTAAATAATTAGACATGAGACATTTAAGAGACGGATTAGAAATATACTGAAAAGTTTCCATTAAACATAGGGGTAAAATTTCCCTGAGAGTGGGGAGAATTTCTAGGATGTAAAAGAAAAAAAAAGAAAAAAGGACGCCACTTTTTGGCGCGTTTTGGGTAGGTCTATATAAGCAAAAACGACGCGACGCCCGCTCTTATTTCTCCGGGATAGACTTCGAGGCAACACGTATGGAAGACGAAGCACTTTTTGAAGAAGTTTTCATTTTAAATCAAGCGAGAAGTAGTCTTCAAGCAAGTGTACAGTGAGTCCTTGCACCATAGGGCGTTTATTGGGTTCGCGATCTTTTAAACGTTTTAATTTTGGAATTCTGACTGGTAAATTGGATCCGAAATTAAAAGGTCTAGTTTGTTTACAGAAAGCATTTCAATTAAAGTAAATTATTCCCAAGTAAAATCCTAGAAAATGGGCTTAATTTGAGTCAGAGAGGGTTGGAAGCATAGAGTTTGTTTCTTCAGGAGTACATGTTTATGTCTCCGGGCTCCAGGCAAGGCTCACGGGAGGTCGCTAGGTAAAGAAAGTCTGGCATTGTGGAGTGTCAGATGAGCATTCAATGGATAACGCTTAGTAATTTCCACATGGTTTGATCAGGCGGGCTGTTTTCATTGACAGTTTTTCAGTTAACACGTCTGATGGCGCGGGGCGTATGCCCCAGATTTGGAGGCAGTTGCGGCCTGATTGAACCATACCTACCTGTAGGGTGTCTATCTGTTCCCTTCCCAAGCAGATGGACCACGGCATGAGCGATAGGATTCTAGGGGGCCCTCTCACCCAAACTTGACAGAATTGGGGCGTCAGAACTGGCGATACAGGCGCCAGGTTTGTGTTTGTTAGGAAAGTCGCATTTAGTCGGAAATTAGGCAGGTAAGTACCTACTTAGAATCACGAGCTAGGTAACTCGAAGACCTTTGTTCTGGCAGAAAGGGGGAGGTCTGCTGGGGCAAGGCTACGAGGGGAGTCTGGTATACAGAGTAGGTAGAATGAGTAGAGTCGCTGTAGGCCTATAAGTAGCATTATGTGTTATTACAAATATATCTACGATCAAATCCGAATGTTGTTGACATCCCTAGCCATAGATTCTTGTGACAGACGAACAAACCCGGGCAATTTGACAGAATGATTATAGATAGTGGGGAAAAGTCCGATTGACAGTTTCCAGCAAAATGGCTGTCTTTTATCTAACAAAATAGTGTTACAAGATGGCGGAGGGAGGCTTAGATCGAGTCACTTGGACTTGACATGACGCTTAGTAGCTAAACTTGTCATTCAAGACAAATATCTAAACGAACAAACCCGGGCGATTGTATGAATCGTTCTCGTGAAATTAACTACCATCAATATGAATTGTGGATGAAATTAGCTTTGGAGCAAAATAAAGGTGTCCTTGCTGTGACAGAAAGCATAACTTGTGTGTGTGAACTTAGTGCTGTGAATTGCCTAGAGTTGGTCTAGAAACTAGCTTAGGGCTTGGTACTACCTAACCTTAATCAGTGATAACCAACATTATTTTATTGTTACAAAATAAACTGGGGATAGTCTTAAAGTGATCAGATTGTCCTGCTTCAGTTTTCACAGAGGCACTCTTATAATTTAGACCTAGAACTTGCTGATCAGCTGGGCACAAAGATAAGTTGAAAGATAGAAATCTGAGTGTAAGGTTGACTCAACTGCTGGCTCTGGCGAGGAATTCGTTGCCATAGTGGTTTTGATTCTCTGTCTAAAACATGTTTCTGTGAAATCAGCTGAGCAGTAGTTTTCCTTGTAAGGGAATGGTAGATAGTGCAATATGTCTGGATGGTTTGATCACATGGGGGAATTTAGGAGTAACGCTTTGGTGATGGAAATTAGCTAAAAATTACTTATAGTTGTCTATATGCAGGTATCACATTGCTTGTAGCGTTCAGAAGCACCAGCTGTATCTCAGAGATACTTACAGGAAAGGTCCCTTAGGTAATAAATAAAACATAAGATTAGTCGCTAAGCTCAGTCAGAATCCTGTGGTTAAGCCAGTATAACCAAGAGGTCAGAATGTTAAAAATCAGCTGTTCCAACATACGATCATTACTTAGATTGGTCGTCTTGACCTTAATATGCACTAAATTACATTATAGTAGTCATATGAATTATTATTGAACAGAAATACTGAGTTGTAAATCATTATGACCATAATTAAAGCTAGCAATTAGCTCACTCACAGTAAAGGAAAGAGTGTAACTAATATTGAATCATATTCTATTAAGTGCATTAGGAAAGTCTGGAGGAGATAAAAATGCTAGGACGAAATCACTGGATACGCGGAGGAATGGGGCGTATTCCTTTGCCAGACATAGAATAATAATTTAAATGAATTGGAAAGAATCTATCAAGATGAAAGTAACTTTATGTCAATTTTCTAACCTCAAAACATGCTGGTCTAGCCTGGAATTCTGAACCTAGGCTTATATCTTTGATAATGGTAGATTAGACTGGGATCTATTCCTTACAACACCCATATATAAATAGAGCACAACAGGGGTTTCTTTTAATATAAATTATGTAAAGCTATCGGGGTGAGGCGAAAGCTTCTGTTCAATTTGGTTGGATTCTTAAGTTATTTCCAAGACCAGTCCAATGGTGAGATTAAGGATATATTACCATGAGCGAGATTCTTTAGAGACAAATTTTAACCAACAAGTTGCAAAAGTTCAATAAGATCCGAGTCAGACACGTAGACATAACTAGGGAATTTAGTTCTACGGGGAAACTTGGTCATAGAAAAGGTTAGGAGAGTCTATATTTATATGTACTTACTATGAATTAGATTTGAGTTCTCTCCCCTCAGGAGTCAGACTTGCTAGTTCTCCTAATTTAAGCACTCAACCTGTTGGATTTATCCCAATAAGGATTATTCAACAAAAGGAAAAGGATATATCAATTAACGTTAACTTTAACTGCTGCTGCCATGAAGGAGAAAGATCTCTTCATGTAGATTAGCAAGTCGCTTTGAAGCATTTAGCTTGGTCCTCTTTTATTTATATATATATATAGAACTGACGAACATGACAGCTTGACTTTATATGTTGAAGTTTGTTTCTTATATAAAAATTAATTAAAGCAGCGCCGGGAGAGGAATGTCCCAGTCAGGCGACGAGTTCCATCGTTATGGGCGGGGCGGTGCCCATGACTTTACCGGTTAAATAATATTGCTGGAGCATTTGTATTAGGCCAAGATGGTGATTAAGATCAATAGACTCTCTTTACCCTAATTATTATACCAATTTCCATCTCTGACTTTGCCAGCAAAGCCAAATGCTGTAGCTAATAGGTACTATTATAGATATAGTGTTTCCATCTTCCAATAGATATAACAAATTTTCATTTCTAATTTGCAAGCAAAGCCATATGTTAAAGCTAATAGGTACTATTATAGCAATGGTGTCTCCATCTTCATATAGGTATATCAAATTTCATTTCAAACCACACATGCCAATTTCACCTTAGTCCTTGCAAGCAAATCCGGATGCTGTGACTAGTTTCAGTTCCATTGTAACCTAAATTATTAAATTCCACCAGTTTTAATGGACAGTTAACCTTGGGTCAGTAACCAGAGAATTAGCATGGTGTGACTCAGCAAAATAACTCACCAGGTTTTCAAAGTATATTGGACCTAGGAATCGGTTAGGACCTAACTGTTAAATGTCCAAGCAATGTAGGGGTAAACTAATGTTAGATTTATACCAGAGTATTAACTTATTTTGAGTGTCTTGGTCACTATAAATGAGGTTAGAAAATTAGAAGCAACGGCCATGTAATATGAACAGCTGTTAAGTTGATGTAGGCATATAGGCAGTTCAAAGTATGAGTTAGTTAGTAGTAAGGTTAGTCTCTGTCGCTTCATTTAAAAGATCATGGGTCTACGCTTTACAACCAGGGTTCTCCATTACGACATCACAGGCCACTTCAGATTTGATTCAGAGCATCCATAGTAGTTATCTATATATTAATCGGCCAACAGTTAGGTATTACAGCGCTCAAGCTAGCTAGGTATTTTAGTAACTAATAGAATCCTTGACAGAGGTTCAGTATTAGCTTAGAGTAAATACTAGAATGGTTTGTTAGTATATTTAGGTCATCTATTTCTATTTAGGTTAGGCTAAGCGATTAGAAAGGATAGGTAGGTGTTACAATTTAGTAGTGCCGTTACCAGGATTAAAAATTAACACATATTATAGCAAATCTTGTATAGGAATAAGAAAATAAGACAATACTTACAAACCCTTTTAATGAGTTTAGCATATAAATTACATTGGAGCTCTGAGTATTTCTGAAGGTAAGTGGCTAGTTTACATTGAGTTGGAATAGCCACAATTTGTTGTTTAGTGCAGAAGGAAAACTGAAGCGACGGGGTTAATATTAATTATTTAATCAAACTTCTGTTAAGCGTCCCCGGGCAGGATGGTTCTTAATAAGGGTCTTTTGAGAACTGTTCACAGGTCTTGATTAGGTTTAGTTAAGTATAGCAACTTGTTTTCTGAAATGGAAGAAATAATTCATTATTGTTATATGCTAGCAAATTCAAAAATAAGAAAATGTTTATCTTTTCAGAGATTTCATAGGTAGTAATGTTGAATTTTAGTTAGATGAAATGCTAAGTTGGGTTGCATTCTGTTAGAGAATAAACATATATAATTAATCACATAATTAAACAAGTACTTACTATTAATTGTCTTCTTATTAAAAAGAACAATAGTTATAATTCTTGAGTAACATCATATTGTGGTGTCATAGATTACCAATATTATCTCTGTTGAAATTCGTCAATAATTAGGTAACTTAATTGTCGAAAGCAAATTGTTGAATTTACAACTTGTATAGTTGAAAGAGATAATTAAACAATTTGAGGTTATATGGAGCATGGAGCTAATCAAAGAGCATGTATGGAGGATTCAGTACTCAGAGGTATGGAGAATGACATTTGTCATTGACTCCTTGTTTTCCTCCTTAGTTTGTTAGCTCTGGGTAGGCGAACGGAAAAATTATGGGAAACTGTATGGACCTTGTTAAGGTTTGAGATAGGATTATTGTTTTCTTGTGGGTAACATGAAACATAATTGAGTGTAGTTCCTAGTAGCGTAATGTTTAATCCGTTGGTTAATTTTGACATACTTTGTATGGGCTTGCATATTTGTATACAAATAAATTATAGAGATACGTTGTTCGGTTTTGATGTTTAGTAAAGACTGGGAGCTACCGCGTTACTTTATGGGTATGAACTTCATACGGTTTTGGGAACTTTGAGTCAATTTTATAAAGAAAATAGTCGCTATCGGTTCCTTGTTTTGTGACGTCGGGTATAACGATAACTAGCTAGCAACGTTCAACAGAACAAAGCAGCAAAAATCTATCAGAATAAAGAATTCAAATGACAGTTGAAGCCCATACCCATATCCAGATTTCTTAGCCGGTAGCCCTCTATTCACAAAATTAGATTTTGAGGTTGTTTCTTGGAAAGGTCGATATTTAAGAACATGAGTGACAGGATAGATTTTCTAGCTTCCAAAAGCTTCGCTAGATGGCGTTGAACGAAGTGTGTAGCGGCTAGTATATTTTGGTATGAATCATATTTAAATTAAAAACCCAAAGGAAACTAATAATAAATTAAATAAGTACTACTGTGAGGAACAGAAACGAAATAGTTAAATTTTAAAGATTAAGGTAAATAAATAACTTCTGTCTGACGTTCCGTTTTACAAAAAAAAAAAAGGTCAAAGTAAAATTTCATGTTTCGTACCTTCAAACTGCATAGATAGGTGGGACAGCGCCATCTAGTGACTGAGCTTTCGGAAAATCGCCCATTACGCTACTGCGTGATAGATGTCGCTACCGGTAGGTTACGAAAAATTGTGGTTCTTATTAATTAATTAAAATGGGTTATGTTATGTATCAGAATCGTGCAAATTAATGACTATGTGATGTGCGGTCCGAGATTCTAGTTTAAGGGCGTGTTTGAAAATGTTATAAAAAAAAAAAATTTAGGATAGATAATGACATACATTAGGTGAAATATTACATACATATATTAGTTGGGGAGGGGGGCGATCACGTTGTTCTGTGGTGCGCTATTTTTATTGTTGTTAGGATATAAATCCAGACATGGCTTAAAGAACTCGCATCCAAGCCAATTAGGAATGTTTTTGTTTTCATCAAGAAAATTTATGAATTATTAAAGGTTGAGTGTCATCTAAGTTTGTGAAATTGTTGAAAATGCTGAAACTGTCTGAAGGATAGATCTGTGGTTGTGTTTATCATTATTGTGAAAATATAACCTAAAAAAAAAGGACATTAAATAGTTATGCAAATAGGTTTTAGTGTAAATCATTGTAAGAGTTATGAATTTGAAGTAAGAAAATAGTATTTTAGTTAATTTATAGTTTGTACAAGGTATTTCAAAGGGGTAAATAATTAAAGAGTTTGGCTTGGTTGAAAAATGTGTCTTGATGAGAGTGATTTCTCATGGAAATAAGTGGATAATGAAAACTGAAGAAGTGTTATGAGGTCTGGCTTTTCATGGTGTACATAAGAGAGGGAAGACCCTTTTTGACTTATAGATTGGATAACAACCACTTTGGTAAGTTAATCAGAGATTTAGTTTTAATGAAATTGTTGAAAATTTTTAGAATTAGACACAATTAGTACCTAATTGTATATGAAATATACAGCAGTGGGCGTCGTACGGCTGAAATGATGATGATGATGATGATGATGTATATGTATAAAGGAACTGTTGTGGACAGCTTAGACTCAAAGAGGGTAATTTTGTTTGAAGGGAACGGTATTTGCAATGCTAAATAAGTCAACGGATAACTTAGTAGGGGACGATTTGATTTTTCAAACGCTCGGTTAACCTAAAAGTTGAAAATAGTTCAGAATTAAAGAGAAATCTTGTCTCGATGAATGATAGAACTATTAGTTTGTATTTTGGGGTCGGTGATAAAGTTTTAAAGAAAAAAAAATTAGATATGTCAGTGGGTAAAGATTAGATTCCTAACTTAGTGGAAGGAAATTATATTGCTACAAACTAAAATAATGTTAGCCAGATTGTTAAATGTAGTTATGAATATATTTAAAAGGTAAGGTTTAGTGGTTTTTGTATTAGGTTAGTAAAATGAGGTAACATTACTTCTTACTCCTTAAAACTTAAAAATAGCTATTTGGGTAAAATAATGGGTTCTTTTACTAATAGTTAGGTATTGGAATTCATGAAATATGAACCAAAAGGAATTTGTTAGTGAAGATTTTGGATTGGCTAGATTAGAAACATTAGATTCAATGGTTTCTAATTTGAACAGCAAGTAGAGAGAATTTCATCTAAAATGGTTCAGTGAGTTTGGAAAAACCATAATAGGATAATTTCATAATTATTAAACAATCTAATATATGAACAAGAAGGGAAAAATTACTCGGTTTAGGTAAGTAATCAAAATTTTCATCCGGGAACATAAAAGAAACTTAGATGTTGGTTATAAGACTTGCAGAAATTTTATTATAATTACAGTGGTTTTGATTTCAAGTAGGAGTTGTTGTTTGGATGGATAAGTAGTGTAGACTAGGGTGGGGTGGTGTGTTAGTCCGGAACATTATAGATAAATAGGTACTTAACAAGAATAAAATAGGGTTAAATAATTCTTTACCTTTCGTTGAAATTTGAGTTAGAAAATTCAACAACGGTTTTAAGTCAATTAGAATTATAGGAGATTGCTTGTCTAACTAATAGGGCTTCTCTTAGGTATCCAGTTAAGTTTTATAGGTTGCTATGTCTAAAGGTAGGTAGTAAATACTACAAATTAGCTTAAATAGGTAAATAATGTAAGAACCAAGTGTGTCTGACAGTTTGGGGTCGCTGGCGTGATGTAGTGAACAACTGTTGACTATTTATAACTAGTTATGGGTAGCATTAGTGTTACAGGTATGCCGGGAATATTCATAGACTAATTGTATATTCTCTATATAGAAAAAAAACAGATGGATTTAATTGAAACATAGTATGCCAGCAGTGGTCCTCGTTCACTTGACATGATGATGTTGAATAGGGGGTGGTGAATGGAGAAGGAAAAGAACTTTCATACAGGCGACGTGATTGGTTTGTTGTTCTTTTTATCAATCTTGGTTCTATATTAGTAATTAAATATACATTCTTAGTTGAACCATTGGTTAATCTTAATAAATTACTTTGTGATAGGACTATAGGTACGTTATGTTTGAGAAGAAATAACATATGGTCGAGGTTTGGGCGTTATTAGGGATTATTATTATTCTTATTTATTCGGACAAGCAGTGAGACAACTGAAAGTTGCTGGTAGAAGAAATAAGGAAATTGTTGCTATGCTAAAAGTACCATTGTGGGGAATATTTTATTAGAATGTTAGTCGTACGTAAAATTATTAAATTAAAAATTTACTAGTTGCATTGAGAGAACATCATACTAGACTATCATCCATAGGGTAGAAATTGGTACTTGCAATTATAGGGAAAGGAAAAAAAAAATATGATGGCTACAGTCTAGGCAAACGATGAGACATTTGAATTGATGTAACGAATTAAATATTATTAGAATTAGTTAATCTTTATTGTTAACTTTGTTTTTTTTATAATATCAGTATAGATAGTGCAGTAAAATTTTATAGTATGTTGGATTGGGGGTCGTGGAAAAGTGTAACTACAGTTACAGGTTAATCAATTGGTAGGGTTTAGAATTAATGTAATGAAAGTTACTAGGGATTCTATTTAGGTTAGTATTAAGACCTTAGAATTAAATTAGCTATAGAAAATGATATTAAGTGGGACGTCCATATGATAGGTTAACGACCACTGGGGTCGAATGGTTTGGAAGTCACTATATGTAGAGGTCTCGGGTTCGATTCCTGCCCAGGTGATTGTTGTAGACAAACTGTTCAGTGTTGCTTTGGGGCTTGGAAGTGTGATGATACCCGTCGATGTTTGGTATTTATGATATAGGTACCTACTTATTTTGTAACATAGAAGGATATGAGCGGGATAAGTGAAATAAACGTTATTAATTAATATCATTATTAGTAACCAAAGTTAGGGATGGATAACGGGGTTTATAATGGGGAAACTTATTTACTAATTTTGAAATATGGAGTATTCTTCAATTAGTTAAATAAGTTAAGAATATGTTTTACGGGATAAAGGCAGGTTATAGTTATAGGAAACTTAAAGGAACCAATATAGGTTGTACTATAGTGTAAAGGTTGGTTGCGAATTTGAAGTAGAAGGAATTTAATTGTTAAACAAATACGCTTTTTAGTGGAAGTCAATTCTCATGCTCTATACTTTAAAAATTAGGGCATAAGGTCAGGTACTACTTAAAGGTGGGGGGTCGAAAGGTTAAAGTTGAATTCCATGAATAAACTTTGACTTAAACCTAAATTAAATTAGACGTTAACACCAAACGTGAATTGGAGTTAAAACCAAAATTAGGATAAGCCAAAACCAAATATGTCATTTGAGGGAATAAGGGGTCTTATAGTTTTTTTTATAGACATAGTTAAGGAAGACACTTAGTAGAACTTTTGAAAAAAAATAAAAAACTTAATATTACTTATCAGGATTAAAATGTTAAAGTTATGTTAATAATGTGAATTTTACAATTAATATTTAAAAGAGTTATATAGGGATGTTAGTTGATTAATAATTAAATTTTTATGTACCTAACATGAATTGAGCTCTGACACGTAATGGACTTAATAGATGGTAGCAAGAAGGTGATAAGTGTTGATAGGTTAGCAAAATTCGCTGATAGTATTCGGATAGAGAGTAGTGGGAATAGACTTTTAGTAGTTTGGCTAGGTTAGGGAAGTTGTTAGATGGAAAAAAAAGGTAAGCGTTGATAGGTTGGTCGGTACTGCGGTATATACCTATATTAATATATATTGGGGGTATTTATATATTTACTTAGGTTGGTTTATAGTTCGATGCAACAGTGATGGTAGTGATGTGTTTCAAGGTTGAAATTGTTATTACGAAAGGGGTTTTACGTTCTTAATTATGGTAAATGTTAGGATTGGGTTGTTAAATTTTGTTACAGAGTTTTAATTCAATTGGTGTAATATTGTCATGTTTTAGGTGGACAATTGAAATTTGCTAACGGGTAGGAAATGTTGGTCGAACATGTACAATTTTGGCTTTGGGTCATTATTAGCAAAGGAAAGGGATAGTATTCGGTCATGGTAGATAGTCTAATCATGTGTTGGAGTCAATTCATGCATTGTTAATGAACCGATTAACTATAAAAAAAAAATATATTAATTTCGAACGAATCTGAGCGAAAAGTTTTGTTAATAAATTAAACAAAAGAGGAGTTCTTATATTTATAGGGAGGGGAAAGGAAAATAGAAGAGGTGACAGTATTATGAGGATCGGTAGTATTAATTTTACAAATTAATGTTAATAGCTTTTTAGGGCAGTATACTACAAGTAATCAGGTGAAACGTTGGTTATGTTCATGGTGGCGCGGATGTGAGTTTGAGGAAGGACGGAATTGTTAAAAGTGAAGAAGAGTGGAATCTGTATATATATAAAAAAAAAAAAATGTAAGTATATATATATATATATATATATATATATTTTATATATAAAAAAAAAAAAAAAAGATTCAAAATATGAGGCCATGAGTGTAAACAAATTGGGAAGCCTGATTACAACCATTATTATTAACCCAAAAGATAAGATCCGCACACAACAGCACGTGATAGGGATAGGCGTAGAGCACGTGTTAACAGACTTGAATTTTGTACAGTGGGACTTTGGTGTTAGGATAAAAAAAAAAAAAAAAAAAATATATATATACAAACAGTGTTTATGTTTGTATCTTGTCCCGGTGTAAACGCCTGTACAAAATTTACACTTCCCGTGGGTCAGGACGGGCCATGTTTAACTCGACAACTATACATTCTCCAAAGTGATATCGGAGGCTATTCCAGAGTTTTGAGTAAGCTTTTTGACAAAAAGGTCTTTGTATATGCTTCATTTAGAAGGGGGCGTACAGAGATATGCAGGGGCACTTTGGGGGTATAAATTGCTGCGCTAGAACGCCATGTAATCGTAAGGTTGGATTACTCTTTATACACCAAGGCGAGTTTATTCTAAACTACGGATTCACAACCCGTACCTTCCACCATGCTTTGTACGTCTCTGGTGTTGGATATACATACGATGAATTTGGATAAAGCAATAAAAAACACTTAAAAACTCGCTTGATAACTTTTGATATTATTTTGGTCTAAATACACTCTACACTCTTAATTACATAATCACTAGGGCTCACTAAAAATTGATTCGATAGGGGTCGGAGGCCGCAATGTCCTTTGGTAGGACAAAGAGCATTGTGTTTTTCTTGGTCCAAATTGATTCAATTCTTTGATTTTGGGAAAATAATAAGAGAAAGGGATATATATATATATAAAAAAAAAGAAATATATATATTGATATAAAAATAATAATAATATATATATATATAGATATAAAAAAAAACATGTCTATATATATATAAATATATGTGTAAAAAGAAATATTAGAGATTTGGATAGAAAGAAAAATTCTACTCCGGATCCAATACTTTGGTACTGTCACCTTTGAAGAATTTTGGGGTCGGCTGTAACGGTTCAGAATCGCACCTGAACTATCTCGAATATTTCTTAAAGATTTAAAAGTCGAAATGTATTAATGTTACTTACCTCAATAAATTTTTAATAGTATAAAT
This sequence comes from Crambus lathoniellus, assembly GCA_949710035.1. NCBI lineage: Eukaryota > Metazoa > Arthropoda > Insecta > Lepidoptera > Crambidae > Crambus > Crambus lathoniellus. The sequence goes on along the minus strand of OX453302.1, from coordinate 25,212,782 downwards.
AGTTCCTGGGGTAGGAATAAATCACAAAATCAAATTGGGTTGTGTCAACTGGGTTGTATTGAACAAAATTAGCCATTTACCATGTTGTTGCGCTGGGAATTTGCTTCATACTTTGTCAACACAGTGTATATGGGAGGGAGATTCTGTCTATAAGGCTTGGGGCTTGTTTAGTGGTTTCAGATTGCTTGAGGTAAACATTGAAAAAGAAACGGGTTAATGGTAGCGGAGCAGTTGTGGTCATTTGCATTTAATTTGGAAGTTAACACTTATGATTAATCTGAGGAAGTTGGATACAGTAAATTTGTTTGAATTAGCGAGAAAATATAGTTGATAAATACCTGAGATTCAGGGATTGAAACAGTGATGTTTCGCAGCGGTTGGACTCTGTGACAAATTATTTCATATAAGAGGATGCACGTTGTTGAGGGTTTTGTCAATCTAATTTGCTTCACGGGAGTGTGGACAGTACTTGTATTTCAATATTGTTTCACGAAATAGTCGACACGAACTGTTGTTGGTTGGTAAAGTTGTGAGTCTTGGAGCATGTTGATTTAGACGTATTTGTGAACTGACGGGTTCTAAAACGGAGTTTGTGGGCATGCTTTTGAATACGGGCTGCGTGTTAGTGGCACAATATGTGTTCGGCATATTTATTGGTTACACATGTGAACTCTGGTTTAATTACATCACATCAGTCTAATTATAATGTTTGGAGCTAAATATTTATTTTATACAATGTTAGCAAAATACTGAAATAGGTTATGACAAGTAAACAAAGATGCTCCTAGCGGCAGAGTTGAGAACTAAGACAAGTCAAATGACATCACATAAATATAGCGAGAAGTTTTACTCACAGAATGTTAAATTAACATTATGTATAACTTAAATAAAAATATGGGTTAAATAATCAAAAGTACAGAATATTGGTTTCTATCTTAGATAAGGTTCAAAGTTTCAAATATAAGGAATGTATATTGGCTAGAGGTGATACGTTCGGAAATTATGTTCGAAAAATTACTATTTTGATAATAGTTTTCATTCGTAAATAATAAAAAAAGGGATCATACAAAATAATGTGTTTATATTATGTGAGAAGGTAATATTTTGAATAGTTTAGTAAATTCTATAACTTAATATAAGATAGTCTTGTAATTATCAAAGGTTTCTGAACGAAAGCCGAGCGGGGCGTTCAGGATGTTTGAAATGGTTTGGCGTTAGACGCTAGATGGCCTATCACATTGTGGGGGGGTGAATAGGGATTTTCAATGGAATGTCTCCTATTGGGTAGGCAGGAATAGTTGGGTTGCCATGTTGTGAGAAATAAATACCTTATTTATAAAACAGGGAGAGGGGGTAATTATTGATGTATGGTATTCACACAAGATTAAAAGTAAAATACTTTAATTGTTGTAAAGGGGAAAAAGAAATATTTATAGGAAATAAAATTTGGAAAAATTAATAATAATTATTCTAGAATGTACAATTAAGACATTAAAACTAATAAACCTTAGTCAAATTAGTATTTCAAAGTTAAATAATTAGACATGAGACATTTAAGAGACGGATTAGAAATATACTGAAAAGTTTCCATTAAACATAGGGGTAAAATTTCCCTGAGAGTGGGGAGAATTTCTAGGATGTAAAAGAAAAAAAAAGAAAAAAGGACGCCACTTTTTGGCGCGTTTTGGGTAGGTCTATATAAGCAAAAACGACGCGACGCCCGCTCTTATTTCTCCGGGATAGACTTCGAGGCAACACGTATGGAAGACGAAGCACTTTTTGAAGAAGTTTTCATTTTAAATCAAGCGAGAAGTAGTCTTCAAGCAAGTGTACAGTGAGTCCTTGCACCATAGGGCGTTTATTGGGTTCGCGATCTTTTAAACGTTTTAATTTTGGAATTCTGACTGGTAAATTGGATCCGAAATTAAAAGGTCTAGTTTGTTTACAGAAAGCATTTCAATTAAAGTAAATTATTCCCAAGTAAAATCCTAGAAAATGGGCTTAATTTGAGTCAGAGAGGGTTGGAAGCATAGAGTTTGTTTCTTCAGGAGTACATGTTTATGTCTCCGGGCTCCAGGCAAGGCTCACGGGAGGTCGCTAGGTAAAGAAAGTCTGGCATTGTGGAGTGTCAGATGAGCATTCAATGGATAACGCTTAGTAATTTCCACATGGTTTGATCAGGCGGGCTGTTTTCATTGACAGTTTTTCAGTTAACACGTCTGATGGCGCGGGGCGTATGCCCCAGATTTGGAGGCAGTTGCGGCCTGATTGAACCATACCTACCTGTAGGGTGTCTATCTGTTCCCTTCCCAAGCAGATGGACCACGGCATGAGCGATAGGATTCTAGGGGGCCCTCTCACCCAAACTTGACAGAATTGGGGCGTCAGAACTGGCGATACAGGCGCCAGGTTTGTGTTTGTTAGGAAAGTCGCATTTAGTCGGAAATTAGGCAGGTAAGTACCTACTTAGAATCACGAGCTAGGTAACTCGAAGACCTTTGTTCTGGCAGAAAGGGGGAGGTCTGCTGGGGCAAGGCTACGAGGGGAGTCTGGTATACAGAGTAGGTAGAATGAGTAGAGTCGCTGTAGGCCTATAAGTAGCATTATGTGTTATTACAAATATATCTACGATCAAATCCGAATGTTGTTGACATCCCTAGCCATAGATTCTTGTGACAGACGAACAAACCCGGGCAATTTGACAGAATGATTATAGATAGTGGGGAAAAGTCCGATTGACAGTTTCCAGCAAAATGGCTGTCTTTTATCTAACAAAATAGTGTTACAAGATGGCGGAGGGAGGCTTAGATCGAGTCACTTGGACTTGACATGACGCTTAGTAGCTAAACTTGTCATTCAAGACAAATATCTAAACGAACAAACCCGGGCGATTGTATGAATCGTTCTCGTGAAATTAACTACCATCAATATGAATTGTGGATGAAATTAGCTTTGGAGCAAAATAAAGGTGTCCTTGCTGTGACAGAAAGCATAACTTGTGTGTGTGAACTTAGTGCTGTGAATTGCCTAGAGTTGGTCTAGAAACTAGCTTAGGGCTTGGTACTACCTAACCTTAATCAGTGATAACCAACATTATTTTATTGTTACAAAATAAACTGGGGATAGTCTTAAAGTGATCAGATTGTCCTGCTTCAGTTTTCACAGAGGCACTCTTATAATTTAGACCTAGAACTTGCTGATCAGCTGGGCACAAAGATAAGTTGAAAGATAGAAATCTGAGTGTAAGGTTGACTCAACTGCTGGCTCTGGCGAGGAATTCGTTGCCATAGTGGTTTTGATTCTCTGTCTAAAACATGTTTCTGTGAAATCAGCTGAGCAGTAGTTTTCCTTGTAAGGGAATGGTAGATAGTGCAATATGTCTGGATGGTTTGATCACATGGGGGAATTTAGGAGTAACGCTTTGGTGATGGAAATTAGCTAAAAATTACTTATAGTTGTCTATATGCAGGTATCACATTGCTTGTAGCGTTCAGAAGCACCAGCTGTATCTCAGAGATACTTACAGGAAAGGTCCCTTAGGTAATAAATAAAACATAAGATTAGTCGCTAAGCTCAGTCAGAATCCTGTGGTTAAGCCAGTATAACCAAGAGGTCAGAATGTTAAAAATCAGCTGTTCCAACATACGATCATTACTTAGATTGGTCGTCTTGACCTTAATATGCACTAAATTACATTATAGTAGTCATATGAATTATTATTGAACAGAAATACTGAGTTGTAAATCATTATGACCATAATTAAAGCTAGCAATTAGCTCACTCACAGTAAAGGAAAGAGTGTAACTAATATTGAATCATATTCTATTAAGTGCATTAGGAAAGTCTGGAGGAGATAAAAATGCTAGGACGAAATCACTGGATACGCGGAGGAATGGGGCGTATTCCTTTGCCAGACATAGAATAATAATTTAAATGAATTGGAAAGAATCTATCAAGATGAAAGTAACTTTATGTCAATTTTCTAACCTCAAAACATGCTGGTCTAGCCTGGAATTCTGAACCTAGGCTTATATCTTTGATAATGGTAGATTAGACTGGGATCTATTCCTTACAACACCCATATATAAATAGAGCACAACAGGGGTTTCTTTTAATATAAATTATGTAAAGCTATCGGGGTGAGGCGAAAGCTTCTGTTCAATTTGGTTGGATTCTTAAGTTATTTCCAAGACCAGTCCAATGGTGAGATTAAGGATATATTACCATGAGCGAGATTCTTTAGAGACAAATTTTAACCAACAAGTTGCAAAAGTTCAATAAGATCCGAGTCAGACACGTAGACATAACTAGGGAATTTAGTTCTACGGGGAAACTTGGTCATAGAAAAGGTTAGGAGAGTCTATATTTATATGTACTTACTATGAATTAGATTTGAGTTCTCTCCCCTCAGGAGTCAGACTTGCTAGTTCTCCTAATTTAAGCACTCAACCTGTTGGATTTATCCCAATAAGGATTATTCAACAAAAGGAAAAGGATATATCAATTAACGTTAACTTTAACTGCTGCTGCCATGAAGGAGAAAGATCTCTTCATGTAGATTAGCAAGTCGCTTTGAAGCATTTAGCTTGGTCCTCTTTTATTTATATATATATATAGAACTGACGAACATGACAGCTTGACTTTATATGTTGAAGTTTGTTTCTTATATAAAAATTAATTAAAGCAGCGCCGGGAGAGGAATGTCCCAGTCAGGCGACGAGTTCCATCGTTATGGGCGGGGCGGTGCCCATGACTTTACCGGTTAAATAATATTGCTGGAGCATTTGTATTAGGCCAAGATGGTGATTAAGATCAATAGACTCTCTTTACCCTAATTATTATACCAATTTCCATCTCTGACTTTGCCAGCAAAGCCAAATGCTGTAGCTAATAGGTACTATTATAGATATAGTGTTTCCATCTTCCAATAGATATAACAAATTTTCATTTCTAATTTGCAAGCAAAGCCATATGTTAAAGCTAATAGGTACTATTATAGCAATGGTGTCTCCATCTTCATATAGGTATATCAAATTTCATTTCAAACCACACATGCCAATTTCACCTTAGTCCTTGCAAGCAAATCCGGATGCTGTGACTAGTTTCAGTTCCATTGTAACCTAAATTATTAAATTCCACCAGTTTTAATGGACAGTTAACCTTGGGTCAGTAACCAGAGAATTAGCATGGTGGACTCAGCAAAATAACTCACCAGGTTTTCAAAGTATATTGGACCTAGGAATCGGTTAGGACCTAACTGTTAAATGTCCAAGCAATGTAGGGGTAAACTAATGTTAGATTTATACCAGAGTATTAACTTATTTTGAGTGTCTTGGTCACTATAAATGAGGTTAGAAAATTAGAAGCAACGGCCATGTAATATGAACAGCTGTTAAGTTGATGTAGGCATATAGGCAGTTCAAAGTATGAGTTAGTTAGTAGTAAGGTTAGTCTCTGTCGCTTCATTTAAAAGATCATGGGTCTACGCTTTACAACCAGGGTTCTCCATTACGACATCACAGGCCACTTCAGATTTGATTCAGAGCATCCATAGTAGTTATCTATATATTAATCGGCCAACAGTTAGGTATTACAGCGCTCAAGCTAGCTAGGTATTTTAGTAACTAATAGAATCCTTGACAGAGGTTCAGTATTAGCTTAGAGTAAATACTAGAATGGTTTGTTAGTATATTTAGGTCATCTATTTCTATTTAGGTTAGGCTAAGCGATTAGAAAGGATAGGTAGGTGTTACAAAAACTATGTTGATCGCTCTCGAGCGAATTAATCAAAGCAATCAGATATTGTATGCTGACCTCCCACTTTTCTTCTTGACGTGTGGCCTCGGGCTTTCGTTTTTTCACGGTGTGTCTGAGCAAGTTACTTTCTTTCAGAACCGGTTCAAACAGTTCATAGAAGTGTTTTCTTAGAAACGAATATACAAATCGTGTTTTAAATTCTATTTAATGTAAGCCTATTTTCTTAACAACGAATTGGAGTATACAAGTAGTATGTTAATTAGCTTCCGTGTCAGGTAAAGGGCTACTTTTTAGTAAGCTGATGCTACGACATACGTAGTAGTATTTTTTTTACCCTGTGGTATGACAATGTAAGGAAATTTAAAAAAAGCTTGACCATATAAATGTTGACTTATCCTACTATTTGTACTGCAACCCCTACAATGAAACAATGATACGTAATTAAGATTAACTCCCTTTAACCGAGGATTGTAAAGAATATAAAATTTGTATAATTTTTTGAACAGACAAATCGTTGTATTCGTCTGTCGTAGACTAAGGAACAATTTTATCATTAACTAGCTGTTGCCCGCGACTTCGTACGTGCGGTGTAGTGACTTTTGTGTTAGTTTAGTTTATGTGTGTTTGTTGCCCAGATTTCATAACGCTCTTCTTGAAATCCTATTCTCTACTAAAAGGGTCTAAAGAATATCGAATATGCAGGCTAGGGTATGAACATGTTATCAAATGCTGCATGAACATAAGTAGTTGAGCCCTCATTCATAGATCTGTCCGTCTACCTATCAAGAAACTTTTTCTCAAGTATGTGTGGGAGGTATCAAGCTAAAATTTATGTTCTTACTTAGTAATGCATAATATCAGGCCAATCATATTTTTACTATAAAATGAAAAAGAGATTGTGTGTATCCATACTAATATTATAAATGTGAAAGAGGGTTTGTTTGTTTATCCGTCTTTCACGTCAAAATTGATGCAACGGATCGACGTGACTTTTGGAATGGGAATAGTTTGGCAGCTGAAAAGTGACATACTTAGGCAGCCATTAGACAGTCAATCTGGATCGCGATCCGCGATCAAAATCAATGATCGCGATCCAGATTGACTGTGTACGAAGGTGATTGACGGTTTGCGATCTTGATCGCAAAATATCTACATAGTAAATCTCGATCGCGATCAAGATCACGATCAGTGATCGCGATCTGGATGGACTGTGTAATGGCTGCCTTAGACTACTTTTTATCCCTGAAAAATATCACATTCCCGCGGGATAACGTCGTCGTTTAGTCCGAGCTTGCGAAGTCGCGGGCGGAAGGCTAGTATTTTGATATGGAGACATTTCCTATTTGTGAGAGCTTGTAATTAACTTTCTTGAAGTAACAGGTATAAAATGTAATGATATACCATTTAATTATTTAATTTAACATCATTTATGTAAGCTTTCCTAGTAAATAAATAAATAAATAAGTTAGATAGAAAACTATTTTTAATATTCCTTTATTTTATTGGATGGTACCATGAAGTTTGACTTAATACTCTGAGGTAACTGGAGCTTTCACCCTGAATAAAAAAGTGAACACCAGGAAATTTGACATTTAGTATGTAGTGGCAGGTAGTGGCTGTCAGTTGTCTCATATGACCATGAAGCTCGACTTAATACTGAGGTAACTGGAGGGTGCAGTACGAACAATTTTTTGAATACCACAAATAACACAGTGGCTGTCTTCCGTCTCACCTACACTTTAAAAAAATACGTATGGTCATATGAGACAGCTGACAGCCACTACATACATAAATGTCAAATTTGCTGGCGACACTTTTTTATTCAGGGTGAGAGCTCCAGTTACCTCAGAGTATTAAGTCAAACTTCATGCATATGACCATACGTATTTTTTTAAAGTGTAGGTGAGACGGAAGACAGCCACTGTGAAATTTATTTGTGGTCACAAAAAATTGTCCGTACTGCACTCTCCAGTTACCTCAGTATTAAGTCGAACTTCATGGATGGTACCTACGGCTGAAGGCCTAAGTAGCCAGAGCCGGTTAAATGACATAAAAAATAGGTGTCGGTATCTACGTAGGTACTGGCCACTTAGCGTTTATGAGCAAATTTTTCAAAATTACATTGGTGACATTTTGTCTACATTACGACAAACTTATTTCACACAGTGGTTAGTTTTTGGTACTAAATATACTGTTGACTGCCGGCAGTCCATTTTGACAGTTAATTTTGTATTGCTAGTGGCTCCTCCACGACCACTGTCACCGGGTCAGATATATTTGTGGCACCACTATACTTACTATAGCGACATCTAGCGTCGAGTGGAAATGCGAAATAGAAATATTACATCAATAGGGTGAAAACTTCAGTTTTGGCCACTGCCCCGAGTGCTTACTTAGCTTAAAACATTTCGTTAATAACTTTTGCTTGATAGTAAACTTTTTATCTATGACTTTTAAGTCATAATAACAATAGTAATAATTCAGTTTACATCGAATTAGATGTTTCTTTTATTTTATCTAAGTTAGTTAAGTATTGATTTCTCGATGTATCTTTTAAAATTTGATTAACAAAAACACATCAATCGGCACCCTTCGCACATTTTAAGTTTAAAAAATAGGTTTTTAATTTACTAAAACAAAACTAAATTTCGTAAGTATATGAATACTTAGTTATATGTTTTTTACTATGTTTGTCCACGAATTTCTCGAAATATCGAGATGGTTCTATTTGATTTAAATTAGGTGTATTCTAACTTTGGCAACAGTCTAAGATTCATCAAAATCAGTTTAGTAGTTTCCGTGGGTATGTTATAGTACAATTCACTAAAACTTATTGTTATTGTACACTAAAACTTAAGAAATAAAAAGTAATAAAAAAAAAAACTGACTGGCACCGACCTCAAAAAGGTACCTAAATTATAGATATTATATTTTTCCTTTTCAGTTGACAAATACTTTTTGGAGTCTGTAAAGTTTTTTTAAGTAGTTTTTTTGTATTGTAAGAATTTAAAAATGTTAAGAAAAGTATAAGATACATTTTTGACAATTTTAGATATAAATTTTGTATTTTATAGATATCTACTTAAGACCATAGGCGAAAGAAGTGAAAAACATCTTAAAGTGGCAACAGCGGGGGCTTTCATCCTACTTAATATAATCATTCGAATGTACATTTGTGAAAGGTATATCGTAATCTTAATTAAATTAAATTAAATCATGGCTCATTCTCCTTATTCATCCATAAGGAAGGCCAGTGCCCCAGCAGTGGGGACATTAAATGGCTGATGATGATGATGATGATATCGTAATCTTACTGACTTCCTGCGCCATCTATTGCTTAGTAGTTATGATGCGAAAGAAGTGAAAAACATCTTAAAGTGGCAACAGAGAGGGCTTTCACCCTAATTAAAATAATCATTCGAATGTACTTTTGTGAGAGGTATATCTTACTGACTACCTGCGCCATCTATTGCTTAGTAGATATAATGACGTAAATAACATGAAATTATTTTTATGATTTTATATGTGCCTGGATGGGTTTCATTTTATATTATGTTTTGAAGCAGGTAAAAAAAAATAACATGATTCATTATTAATTGAGACAGCGATTAAATATAACGTATTTTCATAATCATGTGGCGCCATCTATTTTAGTAAGAATCAGTCTTTGTATTTTCCCGTAGGAATAAGGGGTTTTTATTAAATATAAAGTACCCTATATGTTGACCCGGGTTATAAGCTATTACTTCACAAAATTTGGTAAAAATCCGTCCAGTAGTTTTTGCGTGAAAAGCGAACATACAAACAGACAAACAGACAAACAGACAAACAGACAAACAGACAAAAATTTTAATATCTATCGTTTTGGGGTCTATATCCTGTACACATCACATAGCAGTAATTATTTTTTTTAAATCTTTCATGTACAGACTTTTTTTCCGTTTCTGTTTTATTATATGTATAGATCACTCATTACATTACTAAATAACAATTGCAATAAAATTTTGTTTACCTCGTATACATAATATTATTGTAATTATTCGTCATATGTTTTGTGTTTCACATCAACACAGACATAAACTCGCTGTAATTCGATAATTATTTAACGAGAAACAAAATTAAATGCGTTTTTCCTGTTTATTTCATGCCTTAATTAGTGATAAACCACGGCCATCAATTAAATACCTAATTGTTGGTAATACTTTGTCGGTTTTGTTCATTATTAGGCGAATATCTAGATAATTTTAACTAGCTTTTAAAAATTAGGTTATGGACGTGCATTGATTTGATTCTAACTACTACCACAATGTCTGAAAACTATGGTCTAAAATCAGTGATTCATCCTACTAATCTTACCAGTGTTGACCTACGGAGCCGTCACGTGGAACAGGTCTCTTAGTCCACCGACTACACTACACCACTACACTACAAAGAGCTAAAAAAATATTCCGTGTCTACGTTTTAACACATCACATCTGACTTCAGATTTATTTTACTAGGACACGGTAGTATTAAGGTGCTCTTCCCATCACGGCTGCAGCTGCAAGCAGCACTACATGCATTTGTATGAAATGCATTCCGAACGTGGCAGCACATGCATATAGCGCTGCCTGCACCGGGATCGGAATAGCTTCATTATTATAAAATAAATAATAGAGATGGGTAGGTCCGTATGGCGACATGACATGTCCTCAATCCAGCCCATATCCGTTAAACATAAACCAGTCCATGTATACGAGTACTGATCCTATAAACGGACAATAGGAAATATTGTGTAATGATCCGTTATAAATCAAGCCGTTTATGAAGTCATCAATCTTTTTGCTATGAAGCTGCAGTCCACATGTTGCATCAATTTACCAACCATCACACTTATTGTTCACCGTCAACGGTTAAGCACAAGGTACCGTAAGTTTGATCCACTGACCATACGTGTAACCAAGCTGGATTGAATCGTACTCAATCAGAGTTAGAGTTTCAAGTCCTTTAACAACGCCACCTCATATATGCTGAATGCTCCAATAGTTTGAAGTTATCATAATCATGCACACTCAATTAGCGCAAATACAATGATTACACCGGTTTGTGGACTTACTGTGAAACTGTAGATGGTATAATTAATTAGCGGTATTTAGTACAACTCGTTGTCGATACGGTAACTGCAAATTATATCTAAACGTATAATTTACAGTTTTACGTTCGAGAACTTTCACCTATATCCATCTGTTTTATGGATGGTCCTATGGAGTGAAGAAGAGGTTTGAAGGGGCATGTCACACATTTAGTTCTGTATGTGGTAGAATCCGTATTAATTAAAAAAAATTAACAGACAGAACATTACAGGAACTAAGAAACTAAATTAAAATACGACCGGTACTCCTCATAACGACCACTATAAAAAGAACACAAGAGAATAAACCAACAGATCGCCTGAGAGCGCATACTAATTCACAATTTTATTGCAGCCATTACAACAATATGCCGCATGATGTTTCAATAATAGTGAAGTGAGTGACGTAAAGTGCCAACAAGACGAATACAGGGAAATATCAAAACTTATGTAGAATTAAGAAGCTACCATAGAACACGCAAAGCAAGAGGTATGAAAATTATAATTCTCAATATAACGCGCAACTGATATGATGATTGATGGTTAATGCCAACGGCCACATTATAGATTAAGCGTACTAATACTTCCTCAATTTATTAACATAGCATATCTTCCTCACTATGCTACCGTTTTAATAGTTCTTTGAGGCGGTCCAGCCCAACAAAGACTTAAATGGACCTAAATCCAGCGGGATTTTCAGTGGGTGGTCATGTCGCAAGTTCAATCCAAGCAAATAGTTTGATTGACATAATATTGACGTTCGCGCTACGCGAACCAAGAGCCGTACACTGAAACGCAAATCCGAAACTTCGGTTAGCCCCGCAGGAGAGTGAGAGGGACGGGTATACCGAAGTTTCGGATTTTGCGTTTCAGAGTAGGCCCTCAGGATCGTGGATCGTTCGGTCTGGAAAAGTGGAACAGGCTCATTTTGAAAAAAAAAAACCATATCAAATTGCTGGCGATAAGACATTTAGGTCACAACATTATTGGGTCACCTTGCATCTTGTGTACGGCTTCTAAGGTTGGTGTGTAGAGCATACGTTGGTAGATATCGAGCCAGGTTCCGTTCTTACCTGTGGGAGGGCGTTCTTTAGGGTAGCAGATGCGGAAGAGGCCCCGCGTTCTCGTGTAGAAGTAGTACTTGTTGTTCAGACTGTCCAGGATCGTCTGGGAGTTGCCTGCCGTGTTCTGAGCAGCATAAGCCTGGAACAAGGAAGATTTTCATCAGTAAGCGAGGCAATAATAATCAAAACAATTATCAAGTACATATAGTGAGCATGGAACCTTAATCAAAAACTGAGATATATTAGTTTTAGGCTTTTGGTATAGTGATCTAGTGGTCACGCCACCGTGTGTCGCAGACCAAGAGTTCCCAGTAGGAATACATATTTTGTTGGTTGGTAGTAGTCCGCCTGGCTAGCTACCACCATCGTTTGTTAGTCTATCGCCATAACAAATTAAAGTCAGGGGGCTAAGCTATAACCAGTAGTGGATAAAAAACATAAGTTTTTATTGAGGTAGTAGACATTTTTATGAACGCTCTACTAAACTTTAAATAGATGACAAGACAAACTATTTAAAAAAAGTTTAAACTGACTTATACTAACTTACTTTAAACATACTTGTGGCATTTGTCTAGCTAGATTCACACTAATGTAATTAGTGTGCAATATAATAATCGTTATTGAAATGACATTTCCAAATGAACTATTCGAAGAATTTTAAACTATTGCTGCAATTAAGATATTACATCAACACACGATGAGCAAATAACTTTATTATCACACCGCCTTACTATTACTAAATCACTCAGTTCAAATAATAGTGCGGCTCAAGAATAATTTAATGGCAATTATACTAGTCCACAAAGGGCTGTCCGACTGTCCGTCGATAAAACGTAATGGCATGGACGAAGCGGCCGCATTCCAAAGCCTACACAATAAAAGAAAAAAAACACTATGATCCATCTTTTACAACCACTGCTATTTTACCAGCAGCTCTGCTTATACAGTCATCTACGAAAGCCGTAATGTATTTGATGCTACATCTTTTCATGTTCGATTACAGAATAGGCGTATGCCCTTAGGGACGAGACGAATTGCAGCTTGGCTTCGGAGAATTCTCTGGGAGTTTTTATTTTGAGCTACTCTTAACAGGTGGTCGGGAATAGTAAGGGTACAATCATGACTATGTTTTTAACTACTTTACTAATTCAAAACTAGTTTTTTTTATGGATTGGTAATTAGTGAAGATAAGGCTCAAGGTGGAAGCGCACTTCTTCCGGAATCCTAATCCACTGAGGAACTGGCGATCTTATTTCTACTGCCGGAACTCAACGTTGCTATATAGAAACATCGTTGTTACGGGCGTCAGATAGGATTAGGGTAGCTAGCCAGTCGGACTGAAAACAAAGCCTACCACCAAGAAAACCGAATACAATATGTACATCCATTGGAAATCGAACCCGATACCTCAGGGTCTGAAACCGGTCAGACCACAGACTGCATAGGCGGTTGTAGAACTTGTAGATATTGAAAATTAAGAGTTAGTACGTTTAATAAATGTACCTAATGGATGTCGTAAACATTGTTAGTTATATCCTCATCCTCCTTGAAGTTAGTCGTAATTGACATTTAATTATAGTTTTGGGATTTCCACGAAATTAAAATCCTGGTCCACTAACAACACGAAAGCGCAAATTTTCAACACTTCGATTATGAATTAATGACTGCAATAGGCGCGTATAAATTCGCAGCCGCTAAATCGATTTGTGAATCAATTTCCTATTAAGCGAATATTCGAAATATTCTGTGAATTAGATCAGAGCCGGCCACCTCATTACAACGAGTTGGACAAGTTACTGAGCCGGTTTTACTGTTAACTTTGGTCACCGATAATGTTCGCAAAGTGATGCTATTAGGCAAAATCGTTAATTTACAATACCTTTTAAACTAAACATTCCATGAAGAGACGATACTGCTCAGTAATTTATTTTATTTAGTATCTATCATATTCATATGTATAGATTATAATAAAGCTTATTTTCAAGTAGTAGCTCATTAAATCCAGTTTGATAGGAATGTAATGTGCTATTTTAGTAGGCAATAGAATGAAAGCTTATCCCATTACCACTGTGGCTAGTTAAACTGGTGAATAACCAGTTATAACTATCTAAAGAGGTTTCTCTTCATGAAAGAAGTATTTGATACTTACAGGCAACACAAATCTAGCGATTGAATTTATTTTGAATCTACTTAATCACCGAGAAATCCTTTTTGTGTAGGGTTAACAGGTCTTGAAAGCGAAAAGCCGGACTGGCTACCTAGTTTATCCGGACGTTTGGGTATCAAGGCCGGACACCCTTAAAAAACAAGGATTTCATGCCTTTATTCTAAATAAAGGCCAAATTTTTTACTTGCTTTACGCCGGCCGGTCTTTAGGCCTCATTTCCACCTGCAAGTACCTAAGTCTTCTGCGATAAAAGTCCGACAGTATGTCCGATAGCAACTTGCAAGTGTAAACTAAGTGTTTAAACTACGTGTTTACACTTGCAAGTTGCTATCGGACATACTGTCGGACATTTATCGCAGAATACTTACTTGCAGGTAGAAATGAGGCCTTAGTCTATTGGCCTTCCACAGCGTGTCCCGGGGGGTACATTTACCAAACAAGAAACCAGCGAGTTCGCGAGTTGGTCAAAGAGGTAAAAACCGGACTAAAAGCATCCAAAAAGCCAGATCCTGTCCGGCTTTATCCAGACGCCTGGCAACCAACCCTACTTGCGTGTAATGGACTGATTGGTATAGAATAATTTCTAGTTGTATTAAGACCATTAATTGCACAAGTATTTATCCCTGGTGTTTTATGATAAAGGTAGGCAATTATTTTTTCATTGATTTCCATCGTCAGACATCTTGAATAGTAGGGCAGAGGTACCCTTTGTGGCCACTTTAAGGAATTTTTGACTTTTAAGCACTAAGTACTAAATGGACTTAGGTATTTAAGTAACAAATTTTACCTTAAATTATAGATCATTTATCTAACTTTAAAGGTACATCTTTCAATTTTTTAAAAGTTAAATAGTTTTTGTATATAATACAAAATGTGTGAGAGGTGCCAAATGTACCGGTTTTGGCCACTTACTGATAGTTAAACTTTTGTAAGTATTGCGAAAAATCAAAACCGAACCCAGGTAAAATCAATATATTCTAATGCGCTAGAAACCAGTCAATTGCAAAACAACAATTTATTTGTAAAAAACAAAGGTTAATAAAGTATTTCATCCAAAACAATTTTTTTCAAACAGAAAATGGAATTTATTGAAAAAAAATCTTTTGACATAATGAATTCTAACGGTTGTTATTATTACCTTAAAATACCTTATTTTAATTGCCTTTATCAGAAATGGCTAAAAGTTGTTTAGAAAACTTTTAGAGCAAAAAGTGGCCAAAACCGGTACGCCTGCCCTACTTGTTTTAGTAACGTAAAGGGAAACGCATGTAATTTTATAATCATCCACAAGAATCACAAAACAAAGGTCTATACTTTATTTGAAGGCAAACAAGGTGTTTTTGTTGTACATCACAGGTGCAGAGTTTTTAAGATCTAGTATTTTTTTATTTTAAATAACATTTTGCTGTTCAACAGAATGCCTTTATGTTAATTTTAATCGTGATCGAACATAGGTATTTATAAGTCTATGATTTTTTATTTGCTGTGATTATTAGTCACTATTACAATCCGGTTTAGATGAAGAGTTGCATGACGTTGATTATAAAGAATGTGAAGTTATTTTGCTAAAAATATAAATAAACTTTAATAAGTAGTGATTATAAATTAGAATATAATAAAAGTTTATTCAACACTTACCTACATAAAATATAAACATAAACAAAGAAATAAAACTAAAACTAAATTTTGGTAAGAACACCAAACAGTGAGCGTCAAAGCAAAAAGTATTTCTTACCAAAAAATCTGGGTTCGTCTGAGCAGGTCAACTTTTAAACCATGTCATAAACAACCGTTAAATCTCTCATGAAAAACTGTAAAATAGTATCTTATAAGGTAAACAGCACCGAAAGTATTAATTCGCGAACACTTTCATATGTCTAAAGACATTATGTTCGTTCTTACTTGGCATATTTTTTGCGACGTCTTAGCAAATATGGTAACTGGGTTACTTCAATCCGTTTAGTGA
The DNA here is from genome assembly GCA_949710035.1 of Crambus lathoniellus. NCBI lineage: Eukaryota > Metazoa > Arthropoda > Insecta > Lepidoptera > Crambidae > Crambus > Crambus lathoniellus. The sequence continues at coordinate 25,196,718 of OX453302.1, read as the reverse complement.
TATCATGATGACACATTATGTATGTTTAACCATCTCAAATGTTTTGGAGAAATTAATTTTTCTTATATATTATTATGTACTGATTTTTTTTACCCGACTGCGACAAAAAGCGGGTTATTGTAACTAAAATATACCAATAGAAACATCAGAAACAAAGCACAGCATTCACTTGTGTACCTACCTAATCTTTGAATAATCCTACTTCCAACTTCCTACTAATATATAAATGTGAAAGTTTAACACCCGTTTGCACTAAACTTAAAAATCGCCTAAGTCTTTTCCTAGCTAACTTAAGACATTCTTAACAAAAAATTGCTTTGCACTAACCTTAGGACATTCTTAAATGCACTTTTGGCTATTCTTAACTTACGGGCCCAATATCGAGCGCCTAAGGCTTAAGAAATACCTATATCAGTGATTATTGTCTGTGGCATTGTGAGCAAAGAGTAGTGCGACAAGCTTTTCTGTTCCGGTGATTATCTTTGGAACTAAAACAGTTTTCATACGACAGTCCATTTTGACAGCTAATTTCGTATTGCAAGTGACTCCTGTGTCACGGCTGTCACCGGAACAGAAAAGCTTGTGGCTTTTGTATTCTTGTTTGCTAGATAGAGACACAACACATGTGACATACGTCATTCATCATTTATTTAAAAAAAAACATTACAGATCGACAATCTTTTCTGTTCCCATGACAGCGGCGCTTATGTTTAGCAGCAAAACATGAAAGTATTAGCAAAATGACATTAAAAACAAAACTCGTTAGTTCTAGTTTTGGCCACCGGAACAGAAAAGGTTGCGCACTGTATTTATGTTTTTCCTGACAGTTGAGCTCAGTTGACTTTTTCTTTTCTCGGTGAATTACTCCTACCAAATAAAATAGACAACGCCTTAGCTTTTGTCTCCTTTTAACTTACGAAAGAATCAATGAGAAGTTTCAACCAAAAAAATCCAGTGACCTACTTTACCTCGCCAGGTTTAAAATCCATAAACAATTAATATTTGAATTCATTCATTCATTCTTTTAGCAAAGTGATGACTAATTTACGACGTAGTCTGTCAGTGCAAACAAAAATTTTAGCTCGGCTGTTTTAGGCTGTTTCTAAGCTAAGATGTATCTTATCTATGACAAGCTCAACCCGAGTTTAGTGCAAACGGGCATAAATGTTTGGATGTTTGTTACTCCAATCACGCCAAAACGGTTTGGCTGAAATTTGGGGCACAAATACTTTGTAGCCTGGAGAGGCACATAGGCTACTTTTTATCCCGGAAAAATATCACGTTCCCGCGGGATAACGTCTAAGCTAGTATTAGTAACGGAAAGCTAGTATTCGGTAAGACACTGTAGCTTGTCGGTCGCCTGTGGTCGCCTACGCATAAATTGCCTTGAAACCATACTATTATTAGTAAGTTCCTAGTTATTCAATCGGCTTGAGTACTCTGAGACACCAACTTTAACGATTGTTTGTTCCTACTTAGGTATAAGTTACAGGCATATGATTTGCGCGACAAAGTACCAAAATATCACACACAACTTTTGGTCATTTCTCTAAGCGCAATAACGATACAGAACCTACGACAACAATTCTACAAAGTGGCATTGTCATATTTATCTCTAAATCAGCACAAGCCTTCTCAATTTTATTATCAAAATGTTTGATACAAACAAAATTGTTTCTTATAATCTCATTAATAAGGTTTATTTCCTCTTAAAAATACATTGCCAGACCGATAGGCGAGTTATTTAAATGTTAATGCTGATTGTGACTTTGATATTGGTAAAAAAAATTGTTTGAGGCAAAGCTTAATTTTATCAATGGCTGCATTCGACCAAACTTTTATTCCAAGAATAACACTAGCTATCGGATAGTAATGTCAAAATCCCATACTAGTTTGACATTAGTATCCGACAGTAAGCGATATTCTCGGATATTTACCATGTTTAGATTTATTTATGAGTCCCCGATATTTCGGATGTGTAAAAACCGTAAAAGTCATAAAAATGTTTCGCGGAGTGATACAGTGAGTTTTGTGTGTCGTGAACAAGTTCGTGTTGAGTGTGAGAACGAAAACATGGGTACGGGTGTCATACGCAATAAACGAGCAAGAAAGAGGGTTGAACGTTTCGTCTGCTCTTAGCATCATCCACCCGCATTAACTTTATTCAGTTACTCCGTGATCATGGCGCGTGCAACTGCGCCGAAATATCGGGGACTCATAAATAAATCTAAACATGGTAAATATCCCGTTTTTTACAATAGTTATAGTGAAATTGACCATAAAAGTTTAAAATCTGATATTCTCGGAATAAAAGTTTGGTTGAATGCAGCCGTGATATAGTATTTTTGAAAAATACCTTTACTAACTGTTGCAAAACTTACTCAAAAATATGTTTTTATAATCATTACAAAGGGATTATAGATAATTATAACCACAATGAACTTTCACAATACCTCAGCAACAAGCTTAGATTATCTTAAAACGCTAGGAAGCAATCAACTGATAGGGAGAAAACACATAAGAAACAGCTCACTGAACGAAATAGATTAGCTTAATAACCCAAACCAGCTGATAGGTTGAATAAAAACAAATGAGAGGTGCATTTCCCTGCGCAGGCGCTTTCAAAAGTCGTATCTGCGGCGATGAAACTCGACGAGATTCCGAGAAACCGGTTGGATAATGACTTCCCGTGAGAAGCCCATAGGAAAAGAACGGCTAGACGGGACATCACAGTTGATGAGTACTGAAACTGTGAAAATTATCTGTGAAATCTGTTTCATTTCCATAAAATATTATGTAGTTCCAATCCGATTCACACTTTTTGAAGTCGCTACTTCTGTGCATTGTATTGTCCGATTGACATCGCGCTATACAATATCCCAAAATATACAAAACCCTTTGAAAGCATACGGATGGGCTGGGAGAGTCTAGTTTGTGGAGTTTACTCTACTCTACATAGGGGCAGAGCATTTTTTTTGGCAAAAAAATGGTGTGCATATAAACGTTGAGTAAACTGCACATAAATACGACTTTTCGCTGCAATCGTCGCCCTTGCATTAATTACAAAATTATAGTCGATATCAACAGGTAAGAAATAAAAACTGCATTATGAAACGTAACGCAATGCATCGCACCAATATCTTTTAATTACACCAACGACACAAAAACACTGCGCCCGTCTCGATTTCGACACGGCGAAACGATAAATTAAGTGAGAATCTACTTTTTCACTGCACTTGTTAAGAAAATGTTGATTGTATTCCCACGAGCTATTTGTGCAAGCATCGCTTGATGTTATATCATGACTTGTGGTATGAGGGACTTGATATCTTCAACGATATTGGTGAATGATAATAATATATATATAGTAAAGTATATAAAAAACAAAAGTTATTATAAGTCATCATCAATTGTCATCCAAAACAAAGATACACCATTAAACCACATTGTAGACTTACATAATTCTGGCATAGTCACCTTCTAAGAATGAAGTACTAATACTAATAGGTAACTGTTGCACTTTCGTAATAACTGCATTTCTAACTCACGTAGTTCAGAGTAACGTCACGAGAGTTCTGATAATATTAGAGGGGATTTTAAGTATGTTTACAACAAAATGTGAGCATAAGGGTACATAAAACAGAATCGGAGCAGCGCGGAGCTAATCTGTGTTTGATCCATACATTTGACAATTGAGCTGACACCGCGCCTGTTGAATCAATGACACGGTTTAACATAAAATAAGTTTTTAGTAAAAATTTCATTTTTATGAAAGCTTTTTTGCTGATATTACTGTAATATTGTATTGTCATCTGAACCAAACGTATACAAAACTTCAGCTCCATCGGACACTGGGAAGTGGGTCAAATTAAGCTTGCAAGATTTGTCCCCCACTAACTAACTATCTAACTAATAAAATGGCAAGTTAATAAAAAGCTTATAATAATGAACCCTCGCGTAGCGCCAGCGTCGCCGCGTACGAGCCACAAACCACCACTTGAAGCCAAAAGAAGAAACAAGTGACTACTGGCGTCGGCGTTCTTAGAAAATGAAAACTACAAGAAAGTGTCGGTGGCGGGGATTTTCAGTGATCAAATGTTGTGAAAGCACATATCAGCTCCGCAGTTTTTCTTCTGTGCGTAACACCATATAAACAGTTCAAATGAAACATTTCACCAAAGTTTTGTGAGGGGCCTTTAGTATTGCATTGCACACCTTAATCGTGCGTCGAGTGTAATTTATGATTAGTGCGTATACATTAGGTAGTAAATCATTTCGTTACAACAGAAAGTGTTAAGTTATTAATCTGAGCATCATCGCAGCGATCATGATCAGTCATCGGAGCGCGACGTTCCTTCAACTCAAGTTCATTGATCGTGCTTTTTTAATACCAGATGTATATCGGATGGCGGTATCGATGGGAAAGTCCAAAGAAAGTATCAATAGTCTCTCTAATGCTATGCCAAGACTTATAAACTGGAAAAGATAGGCGAGCGAGCAACATTTGAAATGAGGGAAAGTCTTTTGGCAAACAAATGTACGTATTACTAAAAGCTTTTAGTTAATGATGTACCCAGATAATGAGCTTTCCAAACCGTGTTCACTTTCGTATACTTTAGCTGAGGAATTTTTCGATCGAGCAATACCAGTTTATTTTCTTTAACACAACCAAATCATCCGCACATCCTAGACCAGACATGCCTTTGAGATTTTTTATTAAAAATCCTACTAACATTACAAATGTGAAAGTGAAGATGTTTACATGTTTGGATGTTTGTTACTCAATCACGCCAAAACGGCTGAACGGATTTGGCTGAAGACACAGATACTTTGTCGCCTGGAGAGAAACATAGGCTAGTACTAAGTACTACTACTAAGTATTTTATCCCGGAAAAATATCACATTCCCGCGGGATAACGTCGTGTAGTCCACGCGGGCGAAGCCGCGGGCGGAAAGCTAGTGTTGTATAAGTTAAATATTTGTATGAGCAGCTCCTAAGATGCAGGATAATCCCTAGTTTGGGAGTTGGGGAATGAAATTCTAAACGTTAATCTTTCTAAGTATTGCTCGTAAGTTTATCTATTGCCTGTATATAGTGTTATTGTTTTGTTTGATTTTTTTTTATAGGTATTATTTAGATCTCCTATCGAATACTAGACTATATCCATCCAATAAATCAATTACGATTGTCAAACTATTCATCAGTAATCACATAAAGAATTTGCAATGTCTCGATGCAGACAAAGTCAGTTTACATAGATCTGTTTCTCATCCTTCGATCAATAATAACACCTAGATATTGTTGATCGAAGTTCTCATCTCACTTTTTCAAATAACCAATAGGTAAAATGCATCAAACTATTTACAAATAAAAAACTACAAAAAGACTATTTCTTAGCCATAAAAATCAAAGTGAAAGCGGCGTTTTATTATTAACGAGAACTTATTTCGTAATTAAGCTCAGCGATCTTGTGCCATAAAACTGCGATTAAATCCGTCGAATATAAATTACCTCATCTCGAGCAATTGCACAGGGAGATTGCCGAGAGTATCTACGACTAATGCGAATTTACTTGGGGTTTATTCAAACTATTGTAAATGCTAATCGCAATTTTAAGCCAATAAAAGTAATTTAATTAATACGTTAAAACAATTTGTTGAAGAAATTCGAAAATACGACAATTGAAGATTGAAAAGCAGTAATAAATAAAGAAGAAGAAACAGTAGCTCCGCACAAATAAATAAAAACAAAAAAAAAAATTTATTTCTTGCATTCTGCTACTTCTTTAATTTAACTGCTATCAACTCATCTGAGAGTTGTTCATCATCATCTGCCATTTAATGTCCCCACTGCTGGGGCACTGACCTTCCTTATGGATGGATAAGGAAAATGGGCCCTGACCCACCACGCGGGCCCTGGGATTAATAGGTATTAGCGACTGCAAAATCTGCAAATGCAGCCGCAATGAACAGCTTAACGTTCCTTTCGAACACTTATCTGTGCTTCCGAAGCATGTAGGAGCTCGAGATGAAAAGTTTTTGGTCACCCATCCCGTGACCGACCATTGCAAAAGTTGCTTTAACCTCAACGATCGTGCCAAGACAAATAGACATGTTCATGCACACAAATATTTGTCTTGTTCTGGAATCGAACCCGAACCTCTGGCGCAGACCCCTGTGCCAAATCGGTCGTCAAAATGTCAAAGGATCACCGAGATTTAACTTGAGGAATTCAAGTTGGTCTATTGAACGAGTGTGAGGTGTGTCGTGTCGACCACTTTCGCCTCGAATACCTCAACAAGACTCACCCATCGCATTGTCTGACGGCTTTCGACAACCGACGCTTCCGTCGCTAATTTCCGTTTACATACCCACAAATTAAATGTGTGTTTCTAAGTTTACCTAAGTGTATGCGTGAGGCCTGTCTACCTGTCCAGGGTGCCTACCATCAACTCTTATTGCGGTTTTGTTTAGGAACCTAAACTGATCTGCTTCGCTTATTAGTACCACGACAGCTTAATATCAATGACAGCGATTCAGTGATCATTCAATGACATTTCACAGCCGCTGAGCTGTCATAAACTCTTATTTGACGTATAACTTGGCCAAGCTAACATGTCACCTGCAGGTTATACCCGTCCCTTTCACTCTCCTGGCATGACAGAATCGAGTGAAAGAGACGGGTAGAAGAAATAAGGACACAAATCGTTCGGTCATTCACATTTAGCAATTCATTTGCGATCCAGTTTTTAGAAGGTCATGGTACGAAAGAAAGCAATTCATTTTAGGAACCTATTCTGCATCGCGCTATTTTTGAATCGCTGTCTTAAAGTTGATGGTATGCACCCAGGAGTGTTATACTAGCAAATAATTTTAAAACAGAGTTTTAATATTCTTAGTGATTTCAAGGTTGTTCAAAAAGCTGTTTGTGATAATGAGTTCAACAAATAGTTTAAGAAGGCTTTGGTAAATACTAAAATCGCCGATGGTATAATTAGATTTTATAATAATGGTAGAATTAGACTGTGTAACATCCATTCATGTAAAAATAATACAAAAACTCAAATTACGACTCTCACATCTGTGAGATTAAGAATATAAAAAACATAGTGAATTGATAAATGTTGATATCATCAGTAAAAGCTTCAAACCGAGCTATTAACAAATAATCTATGACTCGAGAGCTTTTATTAAAATTCTCGTATTATTACTGTTAGATATTACACATCATAGCGGCTTATTGATATGGCAACTACTCGTACAAGAATATTTTCCCTATAAAAGACATCAACGACACCATTCAATTTTATTGCTATTTCGACAATAAAAATATTTTTTCTTTTATTTCACCTGAATTCTTTATACTTATCTAATACTTATTTTGATTGTAATTTAATCCCAAGAATACTATCTCAAGTTTTACAAATGAATGAAATGAATAAGTAATGTTCACTTATTCAGCTTGAAACTGTAACAAAGTCTGATAATAATATTTTAGCAAATGTTAAATTCTCAGCTTTACTGCTTTTATTGACTACTGAGACAAAGAAAAAGATATATATCAAGAAAATACATATAGCGTGATAAATTATTGCAAGCTGTCATACATAATGGAATATTACGACTGGATTACTCATACAAAATAACTATTTATATCTCTCTAACTATAAAAATATGATCTTTTTACGAATTTACTTTTCATCGTTAATACAAAAACAAGAAACAGTACGATAGATTGAGCCGTTTAGTACTTTATCTTTTTATCACCTAAATACAATGTTGTTGTTGACTAATGAATGTTGCAGATGTCGTGACATTAATAATAGGTCTTTACCTATGAAATTGCCGTTTTGTATGGAGATTTCTGTAATTTTTTTTTTTCCATACTAACGTTTTTGTTATTATTTAACGACTAATATTATGTATATTTACAAAATTTTACACACGTATTTATGGACATTTTAACTACTAAATGACACATTCGTTAAGAGAAAAAAATTTTTTTTCACTAAGTTACAACTAATAAAGTACGAAATTCTGGAAACAAAAATAGTCGTAACTTTCGGAATAAGATTTTTCTATGTAAATAATCAAATATCGTGGTTATTAAATTATCAAAAGTTGCTCGATACGGTCTTAATGTAACGCAATATTAAAGAAATTATATATTTCTAATATTATAAAAGTTGTTAAGTTATATGTACAAAAGAAAAAAACGGCAATTTCATATGTAAAGACCTATTATTAACACTTTTAAATCTACATGATTACTACCGATACCGACCACACCTTTGCAATCGAAACCACTTTAATTATTGGTTTACACTGTTTTTATATACATAAATTAACGTACGTTTAAACGTACGTTAAGTACATTGGTGAATCCAATGCCTGTTTTGATGAGATAGCATTAACGTTTTTCCTTCATACATAAATGATAAGTCAAACTAGAAAGAATTTATTCAATCAGTCATACATTTATAATCTAAAATTGGGTTTTTCTCCAACTCGACACGAGAGACTGGGCACACGTGTGTCCAGTTGGTGAGACTCAAAATTAGTATCACTTATTATTTCGTCATCTGGACTCGCCAAGATTTTGACGCGTGTCCAGATAGTGAAATTTAAATTAAATCACTTTTATGTTTTCTCCAACTGGACACACGTTCGCATTTTATCTGAATTTATGACAAAGTACAGTCAAACAAATAAATGTTGGACCAATTCGACAATTTTTTTATTCTGATATGTTCTTTAAGTCCCACGGAAGGTTTTCATGGAGAGAAAAAATATAAAAATTGCCTGGAAAATAGTAAAAACCACACTTTTCTTTTCCCATACAAACCAGCTATCAAACATTTGACGTAAATTGTTTAACCGACTTTCACATCAAAACGGAGCAACGGATCGACGTGATTTTTACTATAGGGATAGTTTGGGAGCTGAAGAGTCACAAAAAATACTTTTTATCTCGAAAATATTTTAGGTTCCCGCGGGCAAAGCCCCGGGCAGAAGACTAGGTATTAGTATAGATTCTATGTTAAACTGATGATTTTATTGATCTCTAAATTACCTTAGTCTTAGTGATTGTGATACAATAACCTTATTTATAATTCTGCGGCTACATTAGCGGACGTTACGTAACTTACGTTAGAAAGAAAAAGATATTGCGATACTTCGCCGTAGCCCGCTAATGTAGCCGCAGCATAAGGTACTCTATTTCCAAAGCGTCAAATATTGTTGTTACAGAGTTAAGTAGTATGCGTATTGTTTGTAAAATTACCCATTTTAGTATTGTTGTCATATGTATGGTGATTATTTTGATGATTAATTTGATATTTTATGCAACCTATAGATGCTCAATGTTGAACGTTTCAACTCCACTCTCGTACAAACTACTTCAACGCAACTAGTAAACAAGCACGCTTTTCAAGTTTGTATATATGGAGTGCATCTTTCATGGCTAAAAACGTCATTGTGTTTAACCATGTAAAATACAAAAATACATTTTGCTGAGTTCAATTATGTATGTCCTTTTTTATTAAATTTGTCTGTGATACCTACTCGAAGTGATGATTTAAATTTTTTATTATTAAGATTATTTGAATATCGTCAAACTATTGTAAAAGAAGTACCTATAGGTAATCAAAATAAGTAATATTAGCTAAGTATACTTACTTGTCTTCATTTTTTTTATTCTAACATATTTGTTTTATTTCAAAATTTTAAACTAATAAGAATTTTCAATTAAAAAAGTGAGGCACCTTTTTCATGAAATCTCCTCGTTTAACAATTCAACGGACGAAACGATTATTCACTTGACTGTATACCCTTTTTTGCAAAAAAATCTGGGTGTGTCCAGTTGGCGAAAACATAAAAGTGATTTATTTTATGTTTCACTATCTGGACACGCGTCAAAATCTTGGCGTGTCCAGATGACGAAATAATAAGTGATACTAATTTTGAGTTTCACCAACTGGACACACGCGTGTCCAGCCTCTCGTTTCGAGTTGGTGACAAACCCCTAAAATTAAGCTGTAAGAAAGAAATTTAGTAAGTATTTATGAAATAAATAGGCGAATATTACACGGATTTTAAGTGTTTTAAAATAATTCCTTCAATAAAAGGGAATATTATCACTCTAATCATAAAGTTAAATAAAATTTAAATCTGTAAAAGCTTCTTCCAACTTAAAACTCAAATGTTTAATTTACATTACCTAGCACTAGACACTACATACTCGTATGTTTTCTATTTTCTCATTAGACCTCTTTCAGCGTCAGTTGACTGAGTTATGTGGTTAAGACCAAGAATGTTTAAAGTTATTAACCACAAGTACTATTTTAATTAAATAAAAAATACTAGGCAATAAAGGATCCTTGGCCAGTTTTCTTGCACCCTTAAAATATGTTCTTAGCCCAAAGGTCTGTGCCCTGTTCGAACGCGTTCGGCCATGCACCATGCCTCTGCGGCTGGAGAATAAAAACAAAACACGGACATGGGGTCTTGCGCGCCCGAACCCGTCTCGATCACCTTGCAATGTCGACGGCATTCAACCCGAAGTTTATACGTACGATACGTACATGTATGTATGGAAGGAAGTACTCTATAGGTACAAGTGTGTACTTGCATGGGTGAGGGCTTGCTGAACTTAGATACATCTTTGATTTGAGTTAGCGAGACCAAGGAAAATGTTTCAATAATTATGTTATACTTACTAGCAAAGTATGGGTATAGCATTATTAGTAAAGAACTTTAATTTCTGTTACCAGCTCGTTACCAGGGTTTTGAGTATTAGAGATGTAGGACCTAAATCGTTTGACTCATAAATAACAACTGTCGTTATTTACTAACGTAAAACTGCCAGTTTTCAAATTCATAACTACTATTTTTATACTTCCTTAAGCTACGGAAACAAGATTTATACAAAGTTATTCTAAGTTATAAACACCTCCCAAGTTATAATTACAAACTCTGAGAGACGAAGGCAGATGCTACAAGTTCTTACAATGTGTTTACTAGTCAACCTTGACTATAATTGTTGTGTATGGCACACACTATAAAAACTACGTCAGACTCAGACGGCACAGTGGTATTTTATATTCTTACCTTTGTAAAAAAAAACTATGAAGGCAAGTTTAACAGTATGATGAGATGAACTCAACAATATTCGTAAAATAAAATTGGCGTAGAACTCATATTGCCTATATTTTTTTTGCGTTTTTTAGTTTTTTTTATACACAACGGAGCAGCACTTTGTCTTCATCACACCTGAGGGCCTAGACAAGTGGCTTTCTATTAACGATATCGCCAGTAGAATATAAAGAAAATGTATGGGATTGACATTAGCGTTCACGTGACATTTCGATCGCTAATGTCAATCCCATACATTTGTCTTTCTATTCTACTGGCGATATAGGTATCGATAATAGAAAGCCACTTGACTATAGGGGCTGATGTTAAGTGGTGATAAAGCTGAAGCTGGACGCCCACTACTCCCGGAGTCCTCAATCACTGAGGAACTGGCTATCTTATCGCGAACTGCCGGAATACAACAATGCTGAAAACATCACTGTCACTGTTAACTATGGAGTGAGATTTAGATAAGATGGTGGTAGTTAGCCAGGCGGACTAAGAAAGAACAAGTCCTACCACCAGCCGACCTATTTATACTTGTACCTTATCTTATCTTATCTTACCAACATTTATATTTATACCAACTTATTTTGTGGTCAAGTGCTACGATACCGTATACCTCACGATCTCGTATAAGAAACCAACATTATAAAAATGATTAAAACTATAAACAGTCAACGCAAATCAATCTTTGCATCAATAATTTATCCTCACACTAAAACAAGAGGCTTTATTATACATATTAAATATATATCGAATTCATAAATAAGAATATTATAATCAAGGTTCGTCAATAAATAGACTCCTAACCCTTTGATCAACAATAACACCTAGTATCTAGATACATACTTGGAGTGACAGATATGTCCAAGCCTCATAAGCCCACTTGAGAGTATAATTATAAGTAGATTATTTTGACAGTGTCAATAATACTAGAAACCTAAGGTATTTCCATATTTCAAACTTGGAACGCTTCCTGTCATTTTTGATATAAGATCGTAACATTCGTAACCTTTTTTCTCTGTTTAAAAAAATGACAGTCTCTCCACATTAAGTTTTTATTTAGTTCGTGAGCCTTCATCTAGTACTATTGTTGATCGAAGCTCCTAACACATAACACAAATATTTCCTACTTTGACAATTTCTCTTTTCTCTGCTTATTATTTTGTGTAATCTTTTGATCGGGCGGAAAGATAGAAGAAGACAAAAACACGAGTAAGTACTGTACCGTTTTAGATAAGCAGGTGCACAGAAAAGTATTAATAGTATTTGCCCCGAGACAAAGGGCTGACAAACAGCACCTGTCCCGTATCAGATGGCAGCGGGTATCATCTGCATGCACGCAACTTGATACGTGAAGAACAATAGGAAGTTACCTCGAAGGCTAGAGGAAACACTGGAAGATAAACTGATTATAAAACTGATACAAATTGATACTAATTTTCGAAATAATATTGATTCGATAAAAGCTATCAACTATGACGATGCTTTTAGCGTTAAGCCTTTTGTACCCTATAAGTAAATGTACAATCAAGTTTAATTTTTTTTTTTTCATTAATAGGTACTGATATTTGAATCAACGCCAGAGCTATTGAAAGGAAGGATGATGCCAGGATTTCTATGAAATCTGGTTCCACCTTCCAAAAGCTACGTATTCAGCTCAAGAATACACATCGATGGATAGGTGTATTCTTGAGCTGAATAAAATTTACTATGACGCCAAATTCCAAATCGTAGTCCGTTCTCAGTAAGTAATTCTTTATTAGACATGGTAGGTAGTTTTACAAGACAAATGTTGACAAAAATATTACTGTACTTACAACATAAAACAAATATTAACATAGAAAAAATAATGGATATCTTTTCGAAAAAAACAGCGATAACGTATTTAAAAATAATGTATATAATAATAATGTACGATGACGTCATTTAAAAAGTGCGTATGGGAAGACACAAAAAGCACAGAAATGCAATTATAACGTCGCGTCGGGAATAAGTATCAATTATTTAGCTACTGCTAAAGCTAACATATTTTACAAAGCATAACTCTGAACAGACCAGTATTTGGAAATTGGCGCCATAGTAACTCAAAAATACCTATTCAACGATTTAACTCGCATAGCTATTGGAAGGTGGAACCAAGATTTTATGCATCCTCTTTCGATGGAGAACAAAATATAAATTTTGTATTGTCATGTTTGTCTGATGTCGAGTCGTGTATTGTTTTGTATCAATAGTTTTTGTGGGAAATATTTGTTTTTCGAGCCTCATGTAAAAAAAAACATAATAAAATTACTGTTAGTGCATATTCGACAAATATTTTGACCATTTTGTATTTTTGTGTGCTCTCGTATGACGCAGCATAATACAAAAAAGTACTCACAAGCAATGTAATGTTGTTAACCTCTATATGACATATTTATGGGGTCACCTCTCGTGTGTTTTTCATTATTTTTCTGCAATAATATTTTTCTCAAGTCACTCAAGGGCGAATATTTCTCACAACTTTTGACATTCCTAGGAATCGCGATTAAGAAACTAAAGCAGTTTAGGCATACAGTAATGACCTCTAAGGGAAAAAATCCTTACAAATATGCTGGCATTCAGTGGCTACATAACAGCACTTATAAAATTAATGTATAAAAAAAAACACAATTACTACAAATGTATGGATTTTTTATATTAAATTTCAATCTATGTACTTTATCAACAAGCCTTGCCTGCGGCATCGTCCGCGTGGATTACACGTTGTTATCCCGCGGGAATGTGATATTTTTCCGGGATAAAAAGTAGCCTATGTCACTCTCCAGCTCCCAAACTATCCCCTTACCAAAAATCAACCGTAGATTCATTGCTCCGTTTTGACGTGAAAGACGGATAAACAAACAAACAAACACACTTTCACATTTAGGTATAATATTATCATGGAAAGCTATATAAAAGTAAAAGCTATTTAATTCGCTACACTTTATGACAGTTTCGCTAGTTCAAAGTGACTATAAATGAACTATTCAAGACTTTTATTACTGTAATCACAATATTGCAAAGGAAATCAAGCTTTTCAAATAAGATAAAAGTCTTTGCTAAAAATGTTCATACACAATGAGACTCTCACAGAGCTGATTGCGACAGTTTCACTTAATTGTGTGCCTCTTATGCAGTGAAGATGCACATCACGCGAAACGTGTATTAGGTGATACGTTTGACAATGTTAGAGCGACGGGTGAAGCGATTATTATTTAATTTATACACTAGCCTTACGCCCGCGTTTTCCCGCCCGCGTGGACTACACGACGTTATCCCGCGGGAATGTGTTTTTCCGGGATAAAAAGTAACCTATGTCAATCTCTAGCTTCCAAGCTATCCCTATACCAAAAATAACGTCGATTCGTTGCTCCGTTTTGTCGTGAAAGACGGACAAACAAACACACTTTCACATTTATAATATTAGTATAGATATAGAACGGACAAGAGACAGATTCATCAACTAAATTACCGATATATTTTTGTGTAACATATTTTTTACAAAATACTAGGTACTGTGGTATTATTATTATTAAGATATGATACCTCCTTGCGTTGTTTATGGTCGATTTATGTTTTTTATAGTATTCAAAATATCGAATGCATTGTCATTACGCGAGTAGTTTGTTTTAGTCCAGAACGATTCCGCGCTTGCGTGTTGTATTGTAGTAGATAGAATATATCGGCCATGGTGCCGCAGTAAAGATATCATCATCATCATCATCATCATCATGTCAGCCGAACGACGCCCACTGCTGGGCATAGGCCTCCCCCAAGGATCTCCACAACGATCGGTCCTGCGCTGCCCGCATCCAGCGGCTTCCCGCGACCTTGACCAGATCGTCGGTCCACCTTGTAGGGGGCCTGCCCACGGAACGTCGTCCGGCACGCGGTCGCCATTCAAGAACCTTTCCGCCCCAACGGCCATCGGTTCTCCGCGCTATGTGTCCCGCCCACTGCCACTTCAATGATGCAATCCTTCGAGCGATGTCGGTTGTTTTAGTTCTCATGCGGATTTCATCATTTCTGATTCGATCGAGCAGGGAAATACCAAGCATCGCTCTCTCCATTGCTCGCTGGGTGACTTTGAGCCTTCTTATGAGACCCATAGTAAAAGACCACGTCTCACTTCCATAGGTCATTACTGGCAACACACACTGGTCAAAGACTTTCGTCTTGAGACATTGAGGTATTTCGGACGCGAATATATGTCGGAGCTTCCCAAACGCTGCCCATCCGAGCTGGATTCGACGAGAGATCTCTTTCTCAAAGTTGGACTTACCTAACTGGACCGTCTGTCCTAGGTAAACATAGTGGTCAACAACTTCGAGTGTAATGTTCCCAACATTAACTGGAGCGGGTGCAACATGGGCATTGGACATGATTTTCGTCTTGTCCATGTTCATCTTAAGACCCACTCTTTGCGAAGCATTACCGAGATCTTCGAGCATTGTGTTCAGGTCTTCCAAGGTCTCAGCCATCAGAACTACATCATCGGCAAACCGTAGATGTGTTAGGTACTCGCCATTGATGTTGATGCCGCATCCTTTCCAGTCCAGCAGCTTAAAAATATCCTCCAACGCAGCTGTGAACAGTTTGGGAGAGATGACATCTCCCTGTCTCACACCTCGCTGTAGTTGGATAGGATTAGAGCTCTGTTTCTGTAATCGGATCGACATGGTGGCGTTTTGGTATAGGTACCTCAGCACCTCGATATACCTGTAGTCTATTTGGCACCTCTGGAGAGACTGCACCACGGCCCAGGTCTCGATCGAATCAAAGGCTTTCTCATAGTCCACGAACGCCAAGCAAAGTGGCAAGTTATACTCTTCGGTCTTCTGTATAACTTGCCGCAGCGTATGAATGTGGTCTATGGTACTGTAGCCTTTCCGGAACCCGGCTTGTTCGGGAGGTTGGAAGTCGTCGAACCTGCGAGCGAGACGATTCGTAATGACTCTGGAAAACAACTTATAGATATGGCTCAGAAGCGAGATGGGTCTATAATTCTTCAAGAGAGTTTTATCACCTTTCTTGAAAAACAGCATCACATCGCTTCTGCCCCATGCCTTTGGCGTTTTGCCCTCGAGGATGACCGAGTTGAAGAGCTTCTGGAGGACCTTAAGTATCGGCTTACCGCCCGCTCTTAGAAGTTCTGTTGTGATTCCGTCATCACCCGCCGCCTTGTTGTTTTTGAGCTGCTTGAGAGCCATTCTAATCTCGTACAGGCTGACGTCCGGGATATCTTCGGTATAGTGTCGGGTAAGCTTGGCTCTAGGGTCTTTAGCCTTGCTTTCAACAGGTGTTTGCGTGGAATATAGCTGTCCATAGAAACTCTCAATCTCCCTTAGGATTTCAGGTGTTGACGAAACGATGCTACCTTCCCCAGTTTTCAGCCTCGTCAATTGACTTTGCCCGATAGACAGATCTCTCGCGAACACTTTGGAGCCTTTGTTCCGCTCAATGGCTTCTTTAATACGCTCGGTATTAAATTGGCGAAGGTCGCGCGTCAAGGACTTAGATATCTGTCTATTGAGCTGCCGATAGCGATGGGCATCCGCTGAGTTCTGCAGCTTCATTTCGTGTCTCTGATCCATGAGTAGGAGAGTCTGACTGGAGAGTTTCTTCAATTTGGGACGGCGGGTTTTATAGTACTTAGACCCTACCGTGCGGACAGTATCCACCACCATGTTGTATAGATCGTCCACGTCTATGCTGTTCTCAAGGGCTTCGAAGCGGTTTTGAAGCTCGAGCTGAAAGCACTCGGGGTTTTGAATTTGAGCTGGTATTGGTCGGAGCGTGGATTTTATCAGTCGCGATCTTTCGAGCTTGACATCGATATTCAATGTGCCTCTTACCATACGGTGATCGCTTCCTGTCTTAACAGCGTTGATCACACTGACATCATTGAATATGTGCTTCTTCGTCGACATGATAAAATCGATCTCGTTTTTGACTTTACCGTCCGGACTGATCCAGGTCCATTTGCGGCTTACGGGCTTCCTAAAGAAGGAGTTCATCATATAGAGGTTCTCCCTCTCCATAAAGTCTGCCAGCATCTGGCCTCTATCGTTCCGTTGCCCAAATCCAAATTGTCCCACTCTCAGCTCATCACCGCAACGTTGCCCCAACTTTGCATTGAAATCCCCCATCACAACCGTGTAGTGGGTTTTATAGCTATGCATGGCTTTAGAGATCTCCTCATACATAGCCTCCACTTCGTCATCGTCGTGTGTCGAGGTCGGAGCGTAGACCTGGATAACATTCAGCGAATATCGTTTCGATAATCTGAGTATCAGGTACGCTACCCTGCTCGACACACTTCCGATGGTGGTCACGTTGTTGACAAGGGATTTATGGACGATGAACCCGACACCACCAATGGACTGTTGGTCGCCCTCCCGGTGGTAAAGTAAGTTACCGGATTGCAGGGTTATCGAGTCCTCCCCCTCTCTTCGGACTTCAGATAACCCAATGATATCCCAATGTAACTTACTTATTGCCTCTTCCAACTCTACGAGCTTCGCGTCAAGCCTCAATGTGCGCGTGTTGTAGGTTGCCAGGTCGAGTCGTCGGTGTTGGTAGCCGGAGCCTACCCGGAGATTCTTAGCACCCCCTGCCCCGCCGTTACCATAGCCGCTACCGTAGCTAGGAATAGCGGGGCCGCCGGGGACTGGGGGCCGATTTGTTGGTTGTGCTGTCATTTTAAGGGGGGGTTGTGCCATAATCGCCACGCTTGGCAGGCGGGTTGGCGATCGCAGTATTGGCCTTTTGTAACTGGAGACGCTGCTGCCCATCTCCTGATGGCAGTTTTCCCTTAGTCGCCTCTTACGACACCCACGGGAAGAGAGGGGGTAGTGCTATTCTATTTATGTGCCGGCACTACACGGCAAAGATATGTTTCTCTCGAATTCCATTTTTTATTAAGGCTATTGCGGCGATCAAACTCAGAATTTTCAATGTTTTTAAATTAAATTTCCTGACAAGGTATCATTGCTAGGCCTTCCAAAATATTATATGTGATAGATCTTTTCTTTATGAAGGGAAGTTACTAAAATTTATTTGAATCAAATAAATATAATGTACTAAAAAAAAATATTTTCAAGACCCCTTTTTTCCGTCTTAAACTCAATTATCTCAATAACTAGTTGAGTAATCAAGCTAATTTTTTTTGTGTAAGTAGTTCTTAGTCATATCTAGGGAAGTTACTAAAAATTTTTTTTGTTATATTTATAGTCAATAACTAGTATCCCAAAATGCATCGTGCACCGTTTCGCAGCATAATTATTCAGTCTCCGCCTGGCATTGGCGGCGTTTGGACGTGGAGACTGTATCGCTCCGGTTGCGCCAAAATTGAAAAAAAAAACTCACACTAGGATCCTAATTTTTTTCAATGATGCTTATTTTGCTAGGAAATATTGAAATAGCGCTTCAGGATTGGGTATAGATGAGTGCTTTGCCATTTATTGCATAACCATAGACCTATGTAACCTAGGACAAGTTATTTTACTCATTACCTAAAGCAAACATCAATAGTTTGAAATAAAAGTGTCGGATAATATTGCCTAAGATACTTAAAGCCCATAAAAGTTGTACCTATTTGAGTACCAATATTTTGTTGTGTTGTAGGTACATAATTAGTCTAAGTTTCTAACTTCTACTACTGTAAGTATATTAAATTTATGTTCGTTTTAGGTTCCTCAAAATTGAAAATGTGAGAAAGTTAAGATAGGTAGGTGTAAAAAATTGCATCAAGAAATAAGAAATTCGTTGTTGAAAAAGTATTTTACAGAGAAATAATGTAAAAGCAATTCTTAAAATAAAAACGACGTAAGAATTTTATATACCTAGTTGATCTAATATCACCATTACACCAATTTTATGAGACTGTGAGAAGTCCAGCTTCTTTCCTTTGAGTGAGGAACATAAACCGCACCATTTTGTGTAAATTTCAGGTTCAAAACATTTTTATTACTGATTCTCTTATCCATTATTAGTACAAAATAGAGCATGCATACAATTTCTTGTAAGAAATGCTCTCGCGGTTTTGAAATTCGAAATTCGAAATCCCCACAACAATATCTAAAACCGATGGTTGAGGCGCCAGTAGCAATAAAAAAGAATGAAAAGTCTGTCAGCTGTATTGACAGTTTTAACTCTCAAATTTAACCACCGCGTCAGATAAGTTTGCGGAGTTCTGTAAGGAGACTTGCATAGTCGGAGTAAAATTTTTGATACTCTAATGAAATATTGCATAGGTACAAGTACTTCCGAAGGAGGAATATTTATTTCATTATTTAAATTTCATTGCATAAAGTATAAACAAATGGCGGGCTAACTTTAAACTGACTAACATATTATATCAAAGATAATCATCATCATCATCATTTCAGAGATAATAAACTCATAAAAATAAATAATCTCGAAGAAGTTTTATATACACTCTCTGCCACAAATGTCATTTATTAAAAGTAGGTGGCTAAAACGTCAGTGATTAGATTACATACCCTTTGGAAGCGGCCATGGAAGAAATGACAGTTTTGTATAAGTAGTACGAAACCAAACCGTTTCAGCTGCTCGACCCTGATGTTGTCAAAGCCAGCGACTTTACCTTCTTTGAGCTTATCAAGGGCAAACTTGAGCTCTGTTTCTGTAAAAGCCTCGTCCAAGTGGTTAACCTCTTTACCAGGGTCTCGTGTAAATTTCTTCTGGAGACTTTTCGTGGAAGCTTTCCCATTTTGGAGTAAGTGGTGAGCGATCTGGTTTGTGGTCACATTGGAATGACGATCAGCGATTTTAGGATCATTATTTAGTTTCCTTATAAAACACCATGCCTTCTTGCTTTTATGCGTCATATCTACGCCTTCGATTAGCTTGTTCCACTTTTCTCTCGTTGTTTCGGATATGGCTTCTAGCAATTCATTCCCAAAATCGATGGTGTCCTGTGAGAAGGGATCTAATTCATACTGGTCTTGGTATGTCATCCTATCATGTTATATTTAAAAACATATATTTGATGCTTGGGAGAGCAAGCGAGATGTAGTTGGTATTTATTGTGACCTCTCCAAAGCTTTCGATTGTGTTAATCACCAAACGCTTTTAAGGAAATTAAAACATTATGGTGTCTATGATAAATCGGTTAGCCTTATGCAATCATATCTATGTGAAAGAACACAGAAAGTAGTTATCAACAAAACTGAGTCTACTGGAGCCCCTATCAACATGGGCGTACCCCAGGGGTCAATACCGGTCCCTTTTGCTGTTTTTAATTGATATAAATGACCTTCCTTTTTAAGCAAAGAATTGATGCGAGACAGTGCTATTTGCTGATGACACTTCCTCTAGTCTTTAAAGTTGACAGAGGTAATAATTGTTCTGACGAAGTAAATAGTACTTTATCGAAAGTTGCGCATTGGTTTCATAGCAATAATCCATTCCTTTACCATGGTACCATTAGACAGTACCATTGATGGTACTGTGGCAATTTCTTTTTGCCGTGGTACCATCAATTAATCTATCATTAAACTCGAAAAAAAACAAAATGTGAAAAAAATCCCTGCCAAATGTAAGACAGGTTGATATTCACTTAAAATTGGATGACAATGTAGTAGAATTAATTAACAGTACTAAATTTTTAGATATAACATTAGATTATCGACTTCAATGGGACCCTCATATTTAAGCCTTGGCCGGTAGACTCAGTTCTGCGGCATTTGCTGTTAAAGAAATAAGGCTCTTAACCGATATTGAAACGGCAAGGTTAATCTATTTTAGCTTTCAGAGTGTATTGTCCTACGGCCTATTACTTTGGGGTTCAGCAGCTAACATCGAAAGTATTTTTGTGCTTCAGAAAAGAGCTATTCGCGCCATATACAAACTTCGCCCAAGAGATTCTTTAAAAGAAATCAACATATTAACTGTTGCAGAGAGTTGAGAATATGGTATACTAGCTATCCGCCCGCGGCTTCGCCCGCGTGGACTACACGGCGTTATCCCGCGGGGTTGTGATATTTTTCCGGGATAAAACGTAGCCTATGTTCCTCTCCAGGCTTTAAAGTATCTGTGTCCCAAATTTCAGCCAAATCCGTTCAGCCGTTTTAGCGTGATTGAGTAACAAACATCCAAACATCTAAACTTTCACATTTATAATATTAGTAGGATTAGTAGGATGTGAAGAATATGGTATATGTGAAGAAGTATCTCAATACATTTATAAAACGTAGCAATATACATCAATTCAAAACAAGAAATAAAAATAAGATTGCCGTTCCAAGGATTCGACTTGAAAATACAAGAAGTTCGTTTTTGGGGAAAAGCGTAGCTAGTTTTAATAAAGTTCCACGGAATTTAGTAGAGCTGCCTTTGCACAAATTCAAAAGTCATGGCAAAAAATCGCTCATGGGCAAAGGATATTATAAAGTAGACGACTATTTGAAAGACCGTAATGCATGGCTTTGATGTAACACATAAGCATAACCTTGGCTGAACTAATGTAATATTATAATGAAAAAGTTGTAAAAGTTAACGATATAAATCTCTGGAAATATCGTTACTCCAATTATTAAAGCTGATAAGTTTATTGCGCCTATTCTTTTTATCAGTTAAAAAAGTCTTGAACGAAAATATTGACGATTCAAAAGAGCTTATTTATTAAGTCAAGTTGAATAAAGATATTTTTTATTTCATTTTATTATTTTATCCTTCAGGTCGTAAGGCCTGGCACATAATTGGGTCCTCCGTATTGCACCACTTACTGTCTTTACGCACTGGTGATCTATGTGATCACTGGCAAAGATTAGATCAGGGTTTTAACCCCTTTTCCAGCGACCGCTGTTGAATGATGACGGAAGTTTTGGATCATGGATCAAAGATAGTAGGTATGTGTCCATCAACTCATACTTCAACCTTCACTCCGTTGTCATCACTGGTTCTGTATCCCCAGTTCTCGCTATGGCTATTAAAATTACCAAGGACGAATCTAACCGGATGGGCGTTAAAGTTCGGCGGACAGCTGAAGTAATACGGTGCATTGGGAGGTTTGTAGACTGAAGTGACCGTACAGTTACTAAGTTCGGTAGTAAGGATCTCTATGTTACTGGTGTTAGTCTGATACACAGTGCGTACCTCTTTATCTGGCCTGGCGAATAAGCACTCTCATAGTGTCGATGGGGGACTTCAGCTATGAGTTTCATCCCCTGAGTCACTTGTCAGATATGCTTTAACGAGTGTGCATCTGAGTTGCATAACCTCATTCCGCCCTCTCCTTTAAACACACGCTCAGAGAATTAAGTACTCCTTCATCATGCCTGGAATACCCTGCCGGTTCCTGTTTGCCCAAGTACCTACAACCCAAACCTCTTAAAGTCGCAAGTGAATAGGCATCTTTTGGGTGAATCTATTCACACAAAATTTTATTCAAGTACTATAACCAACCACATTATAAAACTACCTTTGTGAGTTCACTCAATTCACGCGACTAATTTAATAAACATTGTTTAACTGTTTAGAATTTTCCGAATATCAGTCAATCACTTTACAAAGCAATGGATGCACCCATTATTGTCTCTTTTGCTGTCGCCTTTGGTTGTCATGTCACACATACCACAAAATTGTCTTGAGATTCATGTTAATGAATATGACAAAATTTTAACATATAGTTGTGTTGCTGTCGCTTCGGTATTAATTTTTAATTAGTACAAATATTTCAGCATATCGTATAATATTTAAACAGAAAAAAGAACCTGACGTTAGGCAAGTTTTTACGTTTTTTACCCATTTTTATATGATATGATGCGTACATGGCGAAAAATAGTGACAGTGAAAAATAAAGATATTTTAAAATGAGTAATGAAAAAAGGTTTTTTTAAAGTGGCTGATTTATATTATAACCTTACGTGGCAAGTTTACATTAGTAAACAAAGTAGCAATTATTTCAGTTGCGCTACATTTTGTTTGAACAAATTCGACGATCTCCGTGGCCGATTGGGGCGTTTGTGCACTACACTGAATTTTACCGATCCGGCGGTCCGGTTTTTTACGGACCGATATGGCAGCTATGAAAAACATATGGGCGCTTGTGCACCACACTGAATTTTACCGTCCGTCATTTTACTTTTCCCCATTCCGGACGGTTTTTTTCCGTTCCGAGATGACGGCAATGAAAAACATATGTGCTCTTGTGCACTACACTGAATTTTACCGTCCGGAAAAAAACGGATGGTTGTATTTTAATCATAAATCACTACAAAACAAAGTCGCTTCCCGTCTGTCTGTCCCTATATATGCTTAAATCTTTAAAACTACGAAACAGATTTTCATGCGGTTTTCACTAATAGGTAGCGTGGTTCTTTAGCAAGATTTTAATATATAATTTATGAAAGTTTTGTGTAAATTGGTTGAAATATAACGATAATTGTCGAAAGTGCCGGCAAACGGCAAGCCGCCCGGGAGCTTTCAGCAAAAACGCTGCCTAATCCTTTCGAGGTTTAAAAAAATAATGCATGTTGGGATATTCTTCTTCTATAGATCTACAAAAAAGTCCGCGATAGCATATGTCTATCTTTTAAGGATAGCATATTATAGCCATTATTATCTCTTAAAATACGAACAATGTGGTAATTTAGAAAGCTATTTAAACGGATACAGTATTAACCCTTATCAATCTAAATAGTTGCTTAGTTGCTTTAAGCATTTCATGCACATTATTTTACTCTTTTACACCATATAATTTAAATGAATATCTTAGGAGTTATCGCAAATAAATTAACGCAAGCAATTGTCGACGTTCCAAGGAACTCATTATTCCTCTCGTTTAAAACGCGTCCGTAGAGTGTAGTTTCAAAGAGATCACTGCGCTGCCCCGGCCAGTAAAAAACCGGACAAGTGCACAAGCCAATCATCCGTGTTTTTCATGCCACGCCGGTCCGTAAAAAAACGGACCGCCGGATCGGTAAAATTCAGTGTAGTGCACAAACGCCCTTAGTGTACGCACCGGTTTTCTAGGTGCCACTATCTCTGAGGTCCCGGGTTCGATTCTCGGACGGGTAAATGTCGAAAACTAACTTTTAGATATTTTCTTGTATCTATTTCTGATCGTTGCTTCCAATTTTCAATGACACAAGTTATTGTATTATTTGATATTATCATTTTTGGTATTGGAATAATATGTATTTTATTTTATTTTCTTGTACTTACTTAAACAATATTTTTATTTAAGTGTTTTTTTTTTATATATTGATTTATATTATAGATTGATAGCGTGATTTTATATAAACGGTATACTTATTTAAATATTGATTAACTAAGTAGATTTATTTTGTAAAAAAGTATTAGATGATGGGCTAGTATGAGTTATTTATATTTTTTCATATTAAATTATAAGTTTTATTAATTTGATTGGAATAAATCTGAAAATGTACCTACTGGTTAGAGCAGTATACATTATTTATTTTTTTCAGTGTAATTTGTAGCAAATGTTGTAGTTTTGCCTGCGAAGATCATTTCTCGAGATCTAGAGATATCGATATCTAGAGATAGAAAATAAATATAAATAGTTGCTGCTGTGTTCTGCATTTTGAAGAATCGTTTGAAGTGACTATCTTTGTTAAAAAAAGCTTTTTTTACTACATACGAATAATATGTAAGATCTACTCTTCCTACAAAGCGACGTTTACAATAAATATTCATAATAATTCTTCTTGTATTCTACATAATATAATTTCCTTAGTAAAAGCGCACATAGGTGATATTTTAGATGTAAATAGAACGCGCGCTGCATGCCGCGTCTACACGTATTTCTCAGTCTACGAGAGTGCCGCGGCCGGAGTCTTACCGATCCCAGCACCCCCTCGTTTGTGTTAGCAACGGCCATCGACGATATTTTTTTTACCTATGCTATATCCTTAAGTGATTCCCATACGTGGGCTTCTCATGGTGGAGGCGCCGGGTATGCATAGGGACTCTTGGATTCACGTATAATCCAAAAGTCCCTTGGATTATACTTTATTATCTTATGTACCTGCATGGTTTCCGTCTGCGAGAGAAAATCGGGTTAAAAAGTATCTTATGTCCTATCCTATTCCAGGTCTATCTGCTTACAAAATTCCATTCAAATTCGTTCGTAGTAAAAAACAAACTTTCACATATATATTTATTTCCTTTCAAAACGTAAACAACAACAAAAGGTGGCTGTGAAGAATCTTGATGAAAAGAACATAACCTTTGTCACATTTTATAATTTGATACTTGTGGCGAATAAAAAAAACGTTAAAGAAACATTCAATCAATGAAATAAGCAATTAATCTCCAGCCATACACACTAGGTATAATAGATGTTCTTAATTTCTCCACCAATTCTCAAATTGCAAAAACCACAGTGAAAGTCGGGTAAATATTGTATTTAACTGTCTAGCGAATACACCCGAGAAGGCTTTGAGAAAGGCAATGGTATTTCATAAATTCATCAGTGCGAGCGCTCTGGGATTATCCACACTTTCAAAGCTTACTTTATTTGTTTTAGGCTACAAATTATTCCGGCCATCTTATCTTATGCAACGTACAAAACGCCGAGACAACCGCAGTTTCACTGGCGGTGCGTGACAATCACTGAATTTAGTTTAATTCACGAGACAGGTGAACTTTCACCTTCGTATGAAAAAAAAATTAAGACGTACTTTGCGAGTACATTATTACGTACGAATGCTCAGAGCTAGTACTCTCTTTCGCATTTCCACAGAAACGGTAAACAGCGGAGCTGAATTTTCATGAACTTAACAACACAGCCTCTGTTTTTAAATGAGAAATGTATGAAAATACTTTTCCGCTTCTCTCGTCTCCGCTTTTGGTAATGCTTTGTTTTGCTTTCTGCATAAAATGCAGTTTCATTTCGCTAAGCCCTATGACTATAACGCCTTATTGCTAAATCGTTGAGGTACTTAACTGTCAAATATTACCTACGATGCAGAAGAATTAACAAACAATATATTTTGAAGGTAACATTCTAGACTTGTTAAATATAAAATGTGTGTTTTTCGCGTAGCTTTCAAGTAGCTTCACAATATTTCTAAACGTAATAACCATTTAAATAAGTACAGTACAGTTTAATAAGTACATGCTTATTATGTCTATGTGAATAAATAAGTAAATATTTGATTGATTGATTGAAATACATCTGAAGTTATACGTTTATAGCTTAGACTGGTATAACGAAAAGAAACGTTACTTCTACATGTGCTGAAATTATTTATTAGCATGAAAAGCTTTACTAACTACAGTGAAAGTAAACAGGGCAAAGATCAACTGTTAAGCCAGTCATTTTATAGAAAATATCTAAAATCAGAAAAGCAAAAAGGCAATATTGCCAACCTTTTATCTAATTTCAATCTACTATTGACCAACATACGATATTTATTGCTCTGGCTAGTAAGTAAGCGAAATATGCTATTACTGCGCATTGACGCATATCAGTGCAATATCCGCGCATGCCTTGAGCAAGATACATACAACATATAATCACAGTCTATATACTTATACCTTTATCATGATTCGCCTGCCAATAGGCCGTAAACCAGTAATTTAAGCAGAACATCTATGTGGACTGTAGCAATCTTGCTTTAAAATTTCCATCCTGTCACGTCAAAAGAATGACGATTGACAAAGAACTTTTTACTAATTGAGGATTGCTGCTTTCGACCCTCCACGTCCTGTCTCAATGTCCTGACGAAAGCAACAGATATTGCGAACCATTCATACTCGTGAGTACATTGCGCTAAACCTTCGATCATATATAGATATGATCGAAGGGCTAAACGGATAAAAATTGAATCATTATCATAATTAAACACGATGAAGAAAAAGGGATTAAAATAATACTAAACAATTACGTGCAGTGCATCCTAATATTTTAGACAACCTATGAGATAAGAGATAGATATTGTCAAGATTTCATTTTTTTTTCATTTTCATCACAATTTCAAACAATTTTCCTACCTAAAAAACAGTTGGCATATAATATATGGGGGGACCCTACCACATTAGTAGACACTCCTTTAATTCTTCGAAAGAAACCTCGATCAAAGGGAAACTCATACACCAAGCTGCAGGTAGGCAGGTATCGGGAGAAAGTCCATGAAAACCTGACCGTTAGATACAAGACTAATTTGGGTCTAATTAGGGCTGGTTTCTAGAGCTTACTCCAATAAACAGGAATGCGAAATAACGATATGAATAGAATACGTTGATCACGCAATTATGGTAAGACACGTATTATGTTTAAACTTGAACCAAAGATATGTGTATGTATGTTGCTTTAAATTGTTTTTTAATATTGACATAACCTATTGAAATAATTAACTCCGATAGGAGACTACTGCAATTTGAATATCAGTAAAAAATGTATTGCGTCTAGTGGTTTTGATATACTTACGACATACGGACGAATGGAAGTTTTTTGTAAAATAATAGCCCCCGGAAGTAGTAAGGGCATTATCACACTAGCGCGAGCGAGTTGCGAGCGAGTTCAGTCCAAAGAGTAAGCTATAGTTCAGTCGTATCAAAAACACGAGTGTGGGCGGACGCAACGTTATTAAGAGGTTAAAACGTTGGTGATACCAAAATCATCTCGTTATATGGGATCAAGCAAAAAGGGAGTACTTAAGTACAACAATCGTATTTACGAAACTTTTGAGGATTATTTTTAATTCGTTTGCAGAACAGCACATAATAGTATAGTCGCTCTCTTCCAGTTGATTACTTGATAACGGATCCTCCCATATTCGTCGTTTTATCTGCTTTTGTTTTTGTTACCGTCTGAAGTAACAAAGCTAACAGGGTGCCTACCATCAACTTTAAGACAGCGATTCAAAAATAGTGCGATGCAGAATAGGTTCCTAAAATGAATTGCTTTCTTTCGTACTATGACCTTCTAAAAACTGGATCGCAAATGAATTGCTAAATGTGAATGACCGAACGATTTGTGTCCTTATTTCTTCTACCCGTCCTTTCACTCGATTCTGTCATGCCCGGAGAGTGAGAGGGACGGGTATAACCTGCAGATTAGTGCAGATGTCATGTTAGCTTGGCCGAGTCACAAGTCAAATAAGAGATCTTGACAGCTTAGCGGCTGTGAAATCTCATTGAATGATCACCAGTGATCGGATAATTGGATGCATATTTACCTAAATTTGAGGTGTTAGCTGTTATGGAGTGCACTTTTGTATTAAATAAATACCTCATGCTAAAGACGTCGTTTCCACATCATGTTACTAATTAATTTTGCATTCGCGAATTTTCTGGAATCCAGGGATTTATATTTAAAAAAATGTTTTAAGAAGCCGCTTCCATAATTTCTTAGCTAAATATTAACTTTAGGTAAATATGCATCCGATTATCCGATCTCTAATGATCACTGAATCGCTGTCATTGATATTAAGCTGTCGTGGTACGAATAAGCAAAGCAGATCAGTTTAGGTCCTAAACAAAACCGCAATAAGAGTTGATGGTAGGCACCCAGCAGTGTTTCCTCGTCGGAATCCATTCCGGCACGTTGCGAACTCGCGGCGGGCTCGCTGCGCACTCGCCCCGCTAAACCTCGCTCGTAACTCGCTACTGTGATGATAAGGCACTAAAATAGGCGACGATATTTTTATTTTTTAAAGCCGCAATATGTTAGTTGAATAGTTAGATTTTCCCTAAACCAGTCAGAATCAGAAGAGTTATTCCATGCAAATGGATATCACAGTTGACTTCACTGGAAAGTCAAGTACAACAAGAGCGCTTTCTTGGCTTGAATGGATCGCTAGAAGACGGTTGTAGGAAACCGGAAGTCGTGAGAAATAGGCGGAGTACTGCTGAGAAAGTCGGCTGTTGTTACAACCATTGTCAATACGTCTTGTATTGACTTGTGCTGACTGTGAAGAATACAAAAAAATTGAATAAATACTACTTAATTACCAGTAGGTACGCTGTTACGTTTTTCGAAGTATTTGACACTAGGCTATAATATAATATAGCAAATTGACTGCAAATGACCTTATTAGGGAAACATTTCAGGTTTTTTGCAGTTAAGTCGTATAAACGTACTACTAATATTATTGCTAACTATAAGTAGGTATGTACTATATTGTAATATTAGGTATGAGTAGTTGTTAGTTAAGATGTTATGGAGCAATGCTCCCCAAATACCAAAATAATCAACATCAACAGGGTTTTAAAAAGGTTTTATCTTAAAAATACCTACGAAACTTAGTTTT
Source organism: Crambus lathoniellus (assembly GCA_949710035.1). Classification (NCBI taxonomy): domain Eukaryota; kingdom Metazoa; phylum Arthropoda; class Insecta; order Lepidoptera; family Crambidae; genus Crambus; species Crambus lathoniellus. Next base: position 25,167,313 of record OX453302.1, on the reverse strand, counting down.
GGTGTCCTCCAGAGCTAAAGCTGTTACTAAAGATAAACGATTGAAACCAAACCACCCACCGACACACAAAACAAATGAACTGTCAAAAGTTTAGGGTGCATAGCCACACTACCACCACCGCGTCGCTTCAAGTTCATCCCAAACGGTTTGTTTACAGCAACGTAAATAAACTCCACATCCTGTGCCGCCCAGGTAACCAAACAACGGGAAACAATTCCTGCGGGACTTCCTGTCTCTAATAATTAACGAGTCACGAGTTCCTAACATTTGTTTTCGACATAATGTTACCTAGACAACTTTTTAAAGAGATTTTAATTTTACTAATATTCTTACGACTAACAACCATTTTAACGCCGCCACAGTCTACCATAAGGTAGACTCCAAGGGAGGTTATAAACCTTCCTTGGACATTGAATCACCAAAAAGTCCCATTGCGCATTGTTGGAGCATACACTAGCTTTAATTTCTCTTACAAGCAGTCGGACCATACCATACTCCGTATTCCCGTACCGACTAAATCATCGCTCTGTTCAGTGACAAAAGCACGAAATTTTTTTTTATGTTTTGTGGACAAAAGGTTCAATTTAATTGTGTTTTTGTTTTGTTTTACCGTATAACATTACATACAGAAGTTAGCTATAACTATTATATTAGCTTGCAAGGTAGAATGCGCTAGGTAACCGCCTGACTGACGATGACGTAACCAAAACTTCGAAAAGTGTTTACTAATAAAGTTACTTTCTTCAAACTCTGCATTACTTTACATTAACAAGATAGATTTAAGTACAGAAAGTTCCTTTCGTTGCTAACTAAAAATAATCAAACTAAAGTAGAAAGTGTAGAAACACAAAGGTCATTATCACAATAACTAATGAAATTAATGGCTTTTTTACCATGTTTAAATTTTGTTAATTTGTAATGAGATTTTTTTTAACAAAAACAAATTTAACCAAAAAACCATAGAACCTTAGAATAATCATAAAACCCGTTTTTCGTGATAATTAAATTGGTCTATTTTCAGTAATCGTTCTCGAAATATTGGATGAAAAAAAAACCGTGTTCTGTGGATATCCACAACCGTATATACCTAAAGGTATTAGGTATATACCTAAATTATGTAAATTCAAGCTGACGGTTGCGAGTTCAACAAATATACCTACCTTATAATATATATCCATTTATTTTTTACATATTTGTGGAAATAAAAATACCACGAGCCTTATAAGTAGCTTCCTGCCTGAAAGCTACTTATAGGGCTCGTGGTTTTTTACAACCACATTTTTCCTATAAATAAATACCTTATCATAGTGACAGCATTATTGTTTTATTTTCGTCTATTTTTAATTACATCATGCACACGTTCGCATGTGGGTTCTGCTGTGTTCTCAGCCTCATACATTTCGTCACTTTCACGAATTTCTCTCATGCTTTCATTTCCATCGCCTCTGATCTAACAGTTTACGTATTTTAAGTAAACAATTACTTCATACATACAGCTATCTCGTTACAATGAAACATCAATGCATTACATATTTTTTTTAGGTAAGTAGTAATGAAGTACCTAGTAGGTATTCATAAAAACTTTTGATGCAACAGAGGGATGAGTGTAAGTTAGAAATGTGCAAATGTTATACTATCGCGTTTGAGTAAAATGTTGACATTAGGTATTATTTATTTAAGAAAGAACAACAGCCAATATTATATTAAAGAATAGCTTAAACAATAACATCAGTTAGTCAATTACAGGTCCATTGACAATACCTATACCTACTAGGGGTAAATAATATGTTCGATGCATGGACAATTTTAGATATTTAGATTCACGTAGTTTCAGTAAATTCAGGCTGGGATTCGCCGATCTCATTTTTGAGGAAGAAAGACCAAAATATTAGCTTTGGTTTTACCATCACAAATATTTTACTTCGGATAGGAATGACACATTCATTTGACTCAGACTTCTACTAAACCGCTTGGAGATACCAGTTTCATTTCAATACCATCAAAGAGGTAAAGTTTGCGAGTTTGTGGGGTGAGGTTGTAGGCGATAATCTCTGAATCTACGGAACCGATTTCGAAAATTCTTTTACCAATAGAAAGTTACATTCTTCCCGAGTGACATAGGCATTATTTAATCCCGGTATTCCCACGGGAACGGGAACCACGCGGGTGAAACCGCGGGCGGCCGCTAGTATTTAATAAGGCACTTGTATGAAGTGAAGGGCAATAAGTGTAGGTAACCATAACTTTCAATATCTAATCTTCAAACAATGCTGCTCTGATCTACATTTTTTGTTGGTGGTTATTAAAAATTATAATAGGTAGGTATCCAGTCACAAGAATCATACGGCAATAAATTGTGGAGATTGTAGGCACTCGTATTTCATGTTTGATATGGAAGTTTTTTTCAAGATCTCTACATAAGATCTGATATATCATCAAGCTCTCCCTTGGTTTGAGCCCTAGAACTTCATCAAGCGGATTTTGATGAATTTTAATATTTAAACTAATACTCTCCTTATCGTTAGCACAGTACCTGCCCATAGCACAGAATCCTACTAATATTATAAATGTGAAAGTTTGGATGTTTGGATGTTTGTTACTCAATCACGCCAAAACGGCTGAACGGATTTGGCTGAAATTTGGGACACATATTCTTTGTAGCCTGGAGAGGAACATAGGCTACTTTTTCCCGCGGGATAACGTCGTGTAGTCCACGCGGGCGAAGCCGCGGGCGGAAAGCTAGTAGTTAATATTTGTTGTAAGTTTATCATTGGCAAAACGTTACGAACGCATTCGCGTTAAGAATTATATTCTAGTAGACCAAAATTTCTTAATCATTTACAAGCTAGGTATCTGTCAAAATGTAACTCAAACGTAACTAATATCACGTTTGCTGGTTGTTGACAAACTTTAACTGTGACATTAACTGTCTTTAGGTGTTCCTTCCTGGAATTTCTTTTATCTGTCTACCAATGATTATTCAACTAACCATTAAGTTGCAAATTGCGGAACCGTAGTATTGTTATTCCCTTGTTATCTAATAGTCCTAATCCTAACCATAGTCACGTACCTCAGCCTTCCATGAAACGGCTCTCGAGTAAGTAACCCCTTAACTTAAAAGAAAAAAAAATTAAAAGCGTCGGCAGGTAGAAAGAAGCATGGATCGGCTGAGCAACTTGCTCGCTAAGCAAAAAGTTAAAAAAAAAATAGAACCCACAGTATAAAAACGAGTGCAACATAACTAGGAAATTAAGCGTGAGAAGTTTAGAAGTCTTTTTGTAGATTTATGCTCTATGCAGGTTTTATGTCGTGTAAAGTAAAGGAATAACTTTAACCTCTTTAGTTTTTGACAGTTGTGTAAAGTCCAAGCGGCTGTGTGGGTGGTAGTTAGTTAATAAAACTACTTAAGCTTGTGTTAAAACTGAGTTCGTACTTTTTTTCGTTGGGTTTGGAGATATGATTAGACCTAATGTCTCAAGTAATTTACTATCGTACGCTTCTTTTGGGGAATGTTAGTGATAATCCTACCTAGCACAGTCTTCAAATGTCTGAAACCAAAGGGCCGAGTGTCGGTTTGTATCAATGTGGAATACAATTTATTGCGTTAAATTTTTTGCCAGATAAACCTTAAAGGTAAAAATAGAAATAAAAAAAAACCAGAATCAAAACTTACTTCAAATATGATTCCTATAAAGTTATGTATGTATGACAAAGGTATTTAGGGCGTGATAATTTTTTATCGGTCATCTTTTCTTTTCTTTATCATACACTGGGAAGGGGCAGCGGAGTACAGTTACGCGCACATTCGTGCGTGCCACTAATACGTGCATATTTATGCGAGCCGCGTAACTAGCGGTGCGCAAGCACGGTTAGAACTTACCAATACGTGTTACATTGACTTTTATCAGAACACGAACGTGTTTTTATGTATTTTTTACTAATTTAAACTTCCTGTATAAAGATACAATTAGCTTCTATCCTTATGTTACAAGAATAGAAGGAAATGTGGCAAGTTCTTAAAAAAATGTTATCTCGCAACGATCAAGATTGTTTGGAATCGTTACAGTTGATGCAGCAAAACAATCGGCAATAAAATAAACTATCAAGGTTGGTTGGGCTTATAAGCGGTTTTTTTTCTTTAATTTTAGAACATGGACAGGTTTGGTGTTACGGGGCCAGATGTTCGACGGCTTAATAATTTGAATGAGGACCTAATTTCGTTTGGAATTCATTATTTTACTGTTATTTTAACATGAATATAACAATTCGGCGTGATGATACAGACTATATAGTAGTATTTTAAAAATATGTCAAAATCGTAACGGTTTTACAACTACCCTCGAGAAAACATGTTAGTGTAACATTCTTTTCTAAATGTTGCGACACAAATAAATTATTATTGTTTAAATTTTAATTGTTCTTTTTATAAATAAAATTACATCAAATACAAAAAATACATACCTGAATACTGCTTCGCTTTACTTCTATGTAAAGCCAATTGTCTGTTGAAAAGGCTATTGCCATCAAAGCAGCAGCCACGATTGCCGTAATGGTCGCTATAGACAAAGTTACTGCAGAGCAAGGCATTTTTACAACCTTCAAGAGACAGTATAAGAAAGGATAGCTAAGAAATAATTATCACAAACACTACACTGTATTTGAACGGTTCACCTATGCAGCATTTTCGTAAACACTCAACGGAACGGAGAACACGACAGCACACTCACAATAATAAAAACTCATATGAATGCGGTCATCGCCTGCAGCGTACCGGGTTCGCGCGCGAGACTTCTTTGCCTATTTCACCTTGCTTGCCTTGCCGCTCTCTTGCGGATGTGAAACTTTCGAAAGCGAAACAACTCCGCCAAGTGGCGGGAATGTTAATTAAAAAACTGGTTTGGGATACCAGTTTTGAAATGTTTCTACGTTATAGTAGTTTTGCGTAACCCAATGCTATATAATTTTAATTAGCTATAAAACCCGTTTTTATCTTGTCATTGTCGACATTTTAATGTCTTTTCTTTCCACGTTCGATACTTCCACTTTACATTTAAAAATATGTCTGACATTATTTGTCTTTAACTCTAAAATTCTTAATGACAATTTGTGTCATATTGACTAAATAAAACTATATTTGGACTTATATTGAAATGTAGATATTAATGATGGTGTTATAAAGTTTTAAGAATAACAAATGTGAAAAAATAATTTAAATCTTTAACAAGCTAATTACTTATAAGCTGTTTAATTTTGACTATAGCTGTCTCCTTCCAAAACTAAATCTTCTATAACGAGCGAGACTATGACGCTACTGACTTGGTGACGTCACAAAGCTAGTCGTTCTCTCTTTTTCTAATTAGATAGTTTGATGTCCTATAACGTTGAAATTATTTAAGATCATTCAAAATAAGAACTTGTCTTGCTTGTGTAGTTAATATTTCGAAAAACATTATAAATATATAAAAAAACAGTAAAATAACCTATTATACCTATACAGCAAACTCATATTCGCGACATTGAGAAATGTGGAATATATCGAGCATTAATTTAGAAGCAATACAATCAAATGCTTAAACAATTTACGAATAGGGACTGCAAGTGAACGGTGAGATGCTAGCCACACGAGATAAAGTAAGGGGTAATTCACCGATTTTTCCCTGGCTGTACTTACGCAATATTTATAATAATTTAAAATATCAAGTTTTAAAAAACTATTCCTAGATATTTTTTTTCGTATTAACAAATCAGTGGTGTTGTTTTCTTCTTATATTATAATTATTATAACTTTCTAAGCCAAAGGAGATAATTAGAGATTAAACGAACTTACCTGAAGTGAAGTTCTATCTTAATTATACGAAGGCTTCGTCCGAAGAGATTAGCTTGATTTAACACTTGTAGTACGCCCTAGTAATCGCCAATTTCACACTATATTGAGAATATACCTATTTATAAATTAAAAAAGTAATAAAAGACAATTATTATTTTTTAAATTTCAAATGCGGGTAGTCAACACCGATCTGGCTCAAGCGTCCATCATAGCTGTCATTTAGTTTAGAGTATTATATTTTTCGAATCATTTATGGGAGTAGTTAATAACTTTTGGGAGGGAGGGAAGCTAATCTCTTCGGACGAAGCCTTCGTATAATTAAGATAGAACTTCACTTCAGGTAAGTTCGTTTAATCTCTAATTATACTTCATGCTTCGTCCTCAAGATTAGCTTGATTTAACACTTGTAGACGTTTAGAGACTAAGTGTTCGAAAAATATGCAAAAATTGTAATATATAGGCTACTGAATAATATAGATTGAAATTATAACTTAACTTATACTATTTTGCTTCTTTATTTTCTCAACATAGAAACAAAAAGCAATAAAAAAGTATTATTTGTTACATAAAAAATCAACATCGCTTATGAAATAAACGAAAAATATTTTGATTAAGCACTCAAAACAGTGGTGCCAAATTTTTTATCACAATTGCTGTTTACTGGCCTGTTATAAAATTTGGCAAACGTATGTGATTCTGAAAACCAACCTGCAGTTTTATAATCTAGTCTATGCTAAAACCTAAATTTTGCGCAGCTGACGTAGCAGCATACCGGGTATTATGCGCAGTGAACGTAGAAATATCAATTCCACTTAAATGTAACGTATTTTTTTATCCATTTGAATAAGGTTTGTGACGTAACAGGCTTATATGGCTTTCGGTAACTAATAAATAAATTGTAGGAATCAGGACAGAGAAACATTTTCATTTCAAGGTAAGTAATCAAAACTCTTGCAGGACAAATACTTGGCTTTTCGTTATAGAATGGTATAACGAGCAATGTGTTTTTTTTATTTTTTTTTATATATATATATATTTTCCAGATTCTAACTTTCGTTAGCAAACCACTTTTCAAGACAATTTAAAATCTGTGCTATATTCCAGACTTCATTAAATTTAGGGGATGGAGGTCTGGTACGAAAAACTCCTTTAATAAATCTTTTTATTTCTTGATTTAGTGATATATCAAATTTAGTTATTAAAGCCAAAGCAGAATGATAACAGTTAATTGTGCCATTCTGAGCGCCACTGTTTAAAGCAGATGCAAAAAATTTTGTATATCGGGAATTGATACTTTCGTATAAGTTTAGTTTATTTTGTTGACAATAAATAAACCACTTTTAATAGCAAACTTCGTATTGTTTATACGAGTTATCCAAAAAAGGGGTTAAGCATGACGTCCAGAGAAAATTATTTGACGCCTCTTCGTATCATCACCATCACCAGGGTAATAGAGTTGCGCATTTGTTTGCGGCTGGAATTTGTAGATAAAATTAGGTTTGAATCTGCTTTGAAAACGAATTGTTTACTTATTAAAAGACTCTTAAATAGTGGATACCACGTTTATGTGGACCAAAATGGAACAACTATTATATCTGTGGCATTGTCAGAGATAATCTTTCTTAAACATTTAGGCATCATTGTGAAAGGAGGAAAAACATTAAAATTTAATTTCGACCACGACACTGAAAAAAAAACATTTACGGCGTATGCATCCGGATCCTTATGCCATGGATATATATCTTGGACATTTATTATTTCAACGACTAGCGTATCAATGAAAATATCTATGAAACTTTTCAACATTTTGTTGAAAGGCATAATCAGCTAGCTGCCATTCTTGGTCTGCCTGCATAGTATTATCTGAAGATCGAATATGAGATGCAAAAACGTAAAGATTTTTACGTTTACGCCATTGCCAGAGGTCTTTTGCGATCTCTGTCAGGTGTGGGGAGTGTATATCACCCATACGGTTTACGTAGGAAATTACCGTGGTATTGTCAGTTCGTAGAAGTACTTGACAGTTAGTATCTTAACCAATAAACGCAGCAAGAATTCCTAAATAATTTATTGTCTGCTCTTTCTTTTACACTCCATAAACCACTAGCTCTGTCGTCTCCACATGCAATTCCCCACCCCGTAGTTGAGGCACCTGAAAAACTTCCAGGTCATACTTGTCTATTTTTATTTTGGTGCGGCTCCACCAATAGAAATCCTGTTCCAAGTAACAAGGTATATCCATGTACTAATTATACATATTTCAAATAATTTAGTATACAACCAGCTGCATTTCACGGCGGGACAGGCGGATATTAACAGTCCAATAAAACTAACAAATTCTCTAATTATACACCTTTTTAAGTTAGAAAACTTTTGTATTGCAAATTTAATTTTGGCAAAGTGACCTAGAATTTCTTTTAGTTTAAACTATATTCTAAGAACTTACAAGACTGAGAAGGTATAAAATTACTTTTATCGGTATTTATAATGAAACCTAAGCTTGTAAGCAACTTTACGGTATCTTGAAGTTTTAAGACCCTTATATTAGACAGAGGTCATCCAAATATATTGTTAACAGGTAACCATATAATCATGAGTATTTCATGACCGGTTTCATGATGACTTTAGTGAAAAAAGGAGCTGTGTTTAAACCAAATAATAAGACATTAAATTCATATGCTTTTTGATCAAATTGGTATCTTAGATATTTTCGGTCTTCCTTGTGAATTTTTAACAAAAAGTATGTCTTTCAGGTCTACTGTGCACGGTTACAATCTCTTGGTATCAATTTTATTACTGTTCTTAAATCCTCGAGTTTAAAATGTCTTGAGTCAATAAATTTATTTAGTGATAAGTTTAAGATGAAGCGCATTTTCCTATTTGGCTTGGGTACTAAAAAATAGTTGATAGATATTGATCAGATTCAGAGATCTCTGAAATTGCAAAGACAGCAAATTTTTTATTTCGTGTATGAAAAGAGCCTTTTCCTTTTCACTACATTTTTGGGTTGACGGTGATACAGGTTGCATCGGCTTTCGATTGAAGGGAATCTTATATCCTTTTTATGAAAAAGAACCAGTGGGTCCTTGGTAATCATTAAAAATTCTTTATAGAATAATGATAAACGACCTGCATGCGTTAACGTATTTAGCGTCGGCTGTTGTTCTGTCTCTGCCACGGATACTGCGACTGCTTCGATAAGTTGATGAGCCGTCTACGCGTCGAAGTCGTTGCAGGCTCCTTCGTCCTGGGAGGGCCCGTCGGCCTGCGACTAGGACCCGGACCCTTCCAGTTTAAATTTCGCGAAGAACTGTATAACTTACTTATTAGGAAACTTTTGTGTCGTTGATTGCTTTGGGTCTGTGCTAGACTTGTTAATAGCTTTAGCTGATTTTTTGTTTTCCCTTAAGTTTTCGCCGAATAATTGTTTATCAATTTTGATTTTTTGAAGAGAATCCCTTAGATCCATCTTCACGGCATTCAGAAAAAAAAATTGTAAATTGAATTAGAATGTTGACAATTACACATAATTTTTGCCAAATCCATAAGTGTTTTAGCAAGGCTGTATTTTTCTCATTTGCAGACAATATAATAGTATAGATTTTACCAGACAAGTGTTTCCAGCAGTCGATTCCTTCTGTTTCAGTTGAATGGCCTTATTGTGTTTAGCAATAATATCTGAAACAGCTGCTTTAATCTTAGGATCAAGCTCAGGTGGGTCAATCAATTTGCAATTTTCTGGGGTCATGTACTTACGAGTTCTTTACGCAATTCTTTGTTAATACCTGTTGTGACCCAGTGCTGGAAAACTCCAGCACTCCTGACTGAAGTAGGGTCAGTACCTAATATTTCTAATACTTCACTATCTAAGTGTATGTTTTCTGTTTCAAGAGCAGACGTTTGATCTGAAGGTAGATCACGCTTCGGACCCTCAGTCGACGAATGACCATCCTGTATATTTGTAATGTTTTCAGACTGGGATGTACTGGGGATTGGTTCCAAGTACTTGTTCTAATTGTCCTTCAGGTTAACCCTTAGAACATGGTGCGTCGAGGTCAACTATGACCTCTTGGTCGTATGTAAGGGACAGAGTAAGCCTCATGTTCATACAATTTTAGCATGTCAGTATAATATTGTAAGAGACAGTCCCCAGTTATAACAACACGTACTGTCCGCAAACTACACTTAGTAGTACCTTATAACAGTCCCGTTGTACTGTTTGTAGGACCCAGTGACTGCAGTGTATATAATGATGATTATGTTATCATTATTTGTGATTATGTATTGCTTAACCTTAGGTATGCAATTAAATTTCGTAAGAGACAGTCCCAGTTCGAAAAAAGTACTGTCCGCAAACTATTGAAAATCGACACATCATAATAAGCATAATACTTTAGAGTACATAGCTGTTTTTAGCTTAGTCACTTATGTAAATTATTTTCAGTAAGAAGCAGTCCCAGTTCAAAGAAAGTACTGCCCGCAAACTGTTTAACAGTACCAGTTGAAAGAAAAGTACTGTCCGCAAACTATTGAAAATCGACACATCATAATAAGCATAATACTTTAGAGTACAAAGCTCTTTTTTAGCTTAGTCACTTATGTGAATTATTTTCAGTAAGAAGCAGTCCCAGTTCATAGAAAGTACTGCCCGCAAACTGTTTGAAATCTACTTATACGAGAACTTGTAAAAGTCTGTGACGAACTAATGCATTTATGTTCAATTAAAAATTAATTAATAATTTTGTTACACTTTATTGAAAGTATTTATTTTACAAACTTAGTAATAAGTAGGTAGTTAAATAGTCAAACCGTTTTATCGTTGAACGTAATTATCGTTTGCATTTTTTGCGAAACGTTAGAAAACCAGGTCACTGAACTTCAATATGCAATATAATATGTCAAGGCCAGTGACTTATAAATGTATAAAAATCCATAACGTACTTTAAGATAAGGACGACGAGCGATAGAATTGTTCCGATAACTCAGAACAAGATAAATCTCACCGGTGGTGGTGCTTCTTTTTTCGCTCCAACTTTCTCTCCAATCTTATAATTTTTCGTTTAATGTGTTCACAGTTATCTTTTTTGCGTTTGGGCATCCTAAATAATCACTTTTAACAACAACTAACAACTTTTTTAACACAATTTAAAAACTAGATGTGAATCGGCGACGCACTAGAAAGCGAATGACAGCTATGATGGACGCTTGAGCCAGATCGGTGTTGACTACCCGCATTTGAAATTTAAAAAATAATAATTGTCTTTTATTACTTTTTTAATTTATAAATAGGTATATTCTCAATATAGTGTGAAATTGGCGATTACTAGGGCGTACTACAAGTGTTAAATCAAGCTAATCTTGAGGACGAAGCATGAAGTATAATTAATTTGTATTGAGGAAATGCAAACACCGAGTACACCCCACCGAAAGCTATTTGATGTATGAAATAATCTGAATAAAAATTATTTTCTTTAAGTAAATGTATTATTTTCGGGTATAAATTAACTGAAATAATAAATGAAATCAACAATCGTTCTATATTATTGTATTGTTTATATCGATAGGTAATCTGTCAATATAGCAACTGTCAAAACAAAATGTACTTACAACTATAACTGCCGGCCTAGCATGAGCGGCTTATAACGCGCGATATGATATGGTACGGCATGCCGTCTTGCTTACACCTTAGTGGGGTAAGCAAGACAACTTGCCGTACCATATCATATCGCGCGCTATAAGCCGCTCATGCTAGGCCGGCTGGCCCGATGGTCAAATAAGGAACCAAAACCATTTTTGGCTGCTGACAGCCATTTTGATAAATTTGTACTGCTAGAGGCGCCTCCACCACTGGGTCAGATAAGTTTGTGGGATTTATATCATTCGGTATATCGACAGTTGGTGACAGCTTTAGAGTGCGTCTGCGCTCGGTTGAAATCGAAACTAATCTTTTACCATAACAGAACATAGAAAATGTACTATAACTATAGCGCCAAAAACGCCCCAGTTGCGCGCAGCGTTATCGCGCACGGACTTCTGTTTTGACTATTTTAGATTTTAACTTAGGAAAACTGTGTTTCTTTATTTTATTTCAAAATATAAAACGATAAAGCATAAGGAGATGTATGTATTTTTTTTTATTTTACGTATGTGTACGAGTCTTCTTGGCATAATATTAAACATCTCCTTTTAGAGGACAAGCCCTCTTTTGCACGGGCGCTTTTTCGACGCTTTAACACGCGTTAACAAAACAACAGACAAAGCGCCCGCAAAAAAGCGCCCGCGCGCGTGTAAACAGTCACAGTAATGGTAGTTTTTTAAAACTTGAATTTGGTCACACTGGCGCCGGTGGTGTACTGTCAAATTTGACATTTGTCTTGACATTGACAAGTCAAGTCCTCAACCACACCAAAGAGCATGTAATCACTACGTTAACCACACAACAAAAAAGGTGTTTGTTTTTGGTTTGTTTTAAAAATTGCTGCTGAAAAATGACCGAATATTCCAAATATGACGAAGTATTATCATCGATATTAGTAAACGAAAAGTCCATATTAGGTTTTCTTTCAGCTATATTCAACTTCTTGGCTAGACGGTAAGATGCTTTGAGTGCGTTGCTCAATGATTAGATTCAATTTCAATATAGAAATTCAACAATACTACTTGCTTTTCCAGCACCGACTTCTACTATGTACCTAAAGGTGAATACGAGAATATGGGCTTCCCGCCAGGAGTAGCTGAGGAGCTCGTGATAAAAGTGTTAAGAAAATGTGATCCGAATAACTGGAGTAGCCCTAACGATGTTCAAGAAAGTGACGATTTGAATAATGAGATCATGTGTTCAACTGTCGCTCAAGAAGTAGAAGTCGTGGCAGATGGTGATGATCAAGATAATTGTGGCGATGAAACAAAAGAAATATCAGAAGGCAATAAAATTGTAAATAATGTGCCAACAAGTAGTGCAGTTCATGGTATTGCTCCATACGTTCCTCCAGTCATTCCAACTCAGAAAAACAGTGAGACTTACAATGGGGCTGAAAGGGAAAAATATTCTTGGTCACAAACTATTACAGAACTAGGTAAATTTTTGATAAAACAATATTACTGATTAGCATATCTTAGATTTCTGTGCAAACTGTTCATTGAAATAAAACCATTTTTTATGGATTTTATAATCACATATATTGCACACATAATTGGTAATTTATAGTTGTGTTTTTTAAAGATTTTTAATTTTCACCGATGTTTCGCCACCTTTCCAGGGGACGTGGTCATGGAAACTGTTTCTGTGACCACTATACCAATGTAAGTGTAACTAAATCTGTAAAAACTGTTCTTATTTTAACCATGATGATAAGTTGCGTAATAATGTAATTTTCTCTGGCTGTCCTATTATATAAATAAATATTATCAACCAATCATCATTCATCCACCATCATTGTCCTACTAATTTAACTATAAATAAATATTGTTTCAATGATTTTCACAGATATTACAGTAAGACTGCCACCAGAGATAAAGTCATCAAAGGACCTCAAAGTTACTATAAACAGCAAAGACATTTGTGTAGCATGCCGTAATGGAGATATCATTATCAAAGACTCCTTGCCACACAAAATTAAGACATTAGACAGCTTCTGGAGCATAAGCGAAGGGAAACTGTTGATTCATTATGGTTTGTATAGAAACTTATATTAATATCTGGTCAAAAACTATCTTATCTATTATTCTTATGGGATAATTTTGTTGACCAGCCTATGGAGCCAATTATACTACGGTGTTACATCCTCCGGATTCAGTATTCACTATGTAGTCCACTTCTCAATGTACTAGGCATCGCACAGTATTTTAGAGCTAGAAATTAATAAAAAAGTAGCTGTATTGACATATCCCCCCACCCCGCCACCGGCCGGCCTCTGCGCCTGACCCGCTCGTACGTCATTCGCTTTTCTGTGCGGGCATCGCAAATATCATTTATTACTTTAAACGTTTTTAGTTAAATTTTTTCAAGAATTTAAAGTACTTACCGTTTTGTGTGAGTGTTCATAGTGTAAAATGGGAAAAAGGAAACGTAAACATAGTGAATCTCACTTACGTAAGAAGATAAGACGATTGCAAGAAAAACTTGAACAAATACGTTCAGATTCATCATCAGGTTAGTGAGTTTTTTGTTTAACAAATACCTACCTAGAATTTCACCGTGTTCTTATGAAATATCAAAGAAATAACTGTGTCGTGACGTGACTCGTGTCATTATGTCGAAGAATTCGAAAATAACTTTATTTTTTTTTAAATGCATTATTCTCAGTCGTGATAATTAGTAAACACGAAAGTTATACCTACTGCGTTATTTCTTTTAAAAATATGTCTATCATGGTGTTTTGTTTTTCATTAAATATCTAAAACATTCTAATAATTCTATGGAAATATACTAGTAATATAGATTTTTTACAGCCAACGAAGACGTTATTTCTTAATCAGATTTTATACAATTATTTTCTAAGATTAAGCACAAGACAAACATTCGAATAATATTCAACAATTATTTCACTCAAGAACAAGTAGGGATTTTTTTCCGAGTCGATTTTTTTTCCATATACCCTCAAGATGTTGAAAACATTCTTGTATAATTCGATTTGATTTTATTAAGCAATATTTATTAACCATTCTACATTCGTAAATATTAAACGCTGTGACGAGCGCACAGCTGATACCAAACTACCCTCCAGTCTCGCGGCGTAACGTGCTTACGCCCAATGACTTTAAATAAAGCTAATTTATTAATAACTTACCTAGGTACATGAAAGTCTTTAGTCTCGAAAAAGTCCAGCGTCGTAACGAGCTTACGATCAGTGACTATAAACAACAATGTTTATTTTCAGATGAGTATTATAGTGACAATCCTCAAGTATTTCCGAGACAAACATCAATATCTCCTCCTATTACTGATATCGAAGTACCTATAGTGTACGATTCGGATAGCTCTGCATCACATCAAGGGCTTAAGTCGGTAGTTGCATCTGCTGATCAACCAAGCAATATTAACGCTATAACATTAGAACCGGAACCTAGTGGTAAAACCACTGTGGACCAGATAGGTACTAATAGTGTACCGACAAACATTACACCAAGTAATCCGGGTCCCAGCACAAGTGTTGATGTTCCATCCTTACCGTCAGAAGTTTTAGAAGCGCTGGGGGATCCGAAAGGAAAGGAAGAAGTGTTTGGGCCTAAGATACCAGATGAGATCGCTAAACGTTGGGGTCGGGTTCTGGTTGATGGTTTGACGAAGGAACTAAAACAAGACATTGTGGAAAAAGCTCTCATACCCGAGAACTTCCGTCTAGCCAAAGCTCCCCTACTCAATCCAGAAGTACTCCCGGTATTAAATGATGCTGCCAAGCATCGTGACAAACAAATGGAAAAATACCAGAACCAACTAGGCCGCGGTATTTCGGGTCTGACAAATCTTGCATCGAGCATAATCGAAGGCAACACAGACAAGATTGACCTATTAAAGAAACTTTCGGAAACAAGTCAAATTCTTCTTGATCTTCATTACGAAGAAACTAAACGGAGGCGAAAATTGGTAACAGCATCTCTAGATAAGAAATTCCTAGGTATGATCTCGGACGTGAAAAGAGATGAGTTTCTCTTTGGAAACAATTTAAATGACAAAATAAAGGCATCCAAGACTGCAGAACGATCCGGTCTCCAGATAAAACGCACTGATACTAATACGGCTGCTGCATTTCGAAAATATCCACAGCAGGGAAACTGGAGAGGCCCACCCCGAGCACAAGCTGCTCGGACATACAAACAGGGTGGGCAACGAAACCGTTACATTCCTCAGCCGAATCGACGTCCTCCGCCGAACCAGGATCGACAGTCCCGACTGCCGACGAAGTTGAATCCGAACACGAAGACTCGCAAAACCTAGCGACACCTGAGGTAACTTTACCGCATGCCGGTAGATTACGCTTCTTTTTTGATAAATGGAAATCCATAACGGATGACCAAACTGTTTTAAACTATATAAGGGGTTTCGAAATCCCAATCGATGAACCTGTTGTACAAAACACATATCCTGAAAATGGTGATTTCAGCTATAATGAAAAAATTCAAATATTTCATGAAATAAATAAATTAGAAGAATTAGGTGCTATTGTACAATGCGATGATGTTCCTGGGCAATATCTTTCAAAAATTTTCCTTGTATCGAAACCCAATGGTTCTTTTTAGATTTATACTAAACTAGCGGCCGCCCGCGGTTTCACCCGCGTGGTTCCCGTTCCCGTGGGAATATCGGGATAAAAAGTACATATAAACCTCCCTCTTGAATCACTCTATCTATTAAAAAAATCGCATCAAAATCCGTTGCGTAGTTTCAAAGATTTAAGCATACAAAGGGACATAGGGACAGAGAAAGCGACTTTGTTTTATACTATGTAGTGATTTAAAAAACTTTAATAAATATATCGCTCCTCAGCACTTTAAAATGGAAGACATAAGGACAGTTCAAAAGCTTTTAACAAAAAATTGTTTTATGACAACAATAGATTTAAAAGACGCCTATTTTTTAGTGCCCATAGGTGACATAAGCAAAAAATATTTAAGATTTAAATTTGAAGGTAGTACATATGAATTTCAATGCCTACCGTTCGGTTTATCTTTAGCCCCATTAGTATTCACAAAGTTAATGAAACCTGTCTTGGCACACCTCCGAAACAGAGGTTTTATACTAGTTACTTATTTAGATGACACTATTTGCCTGGCTGATTCTTATGATACATGTCTCTTCTGTGTTACAGAAACCATAAAATTCTTAGAAAATATGGGTTTCATAATAAATCATTCTAAAAGCCAATTAATGCCTTTAGCCCGAGAGCCAAACTAATTCGCTCTATGGAGACTCAACAATAATTCTATTTCAGTAATTTCTTAACATAGAAAATTAGATTATCTACTTTAATAAATAATTCATTAGTAGTCCACCACTATTTATGACAGCGTCATTAAAAAAAACCAAATACAAAGCTATAAATAATCTATAAAAAATGGGCGAAAATGGTATAAGTATTATTCACTTTACATTTGAATACATTTATTAATTATCTTACGTAAAAGTATATAATCCTCCTATATATGTAAATGAAAAACAAATAAACTTAAAAAAAACTCTCTACGTAAACTTAAATTGGCATTACACCTATGTTAAAAATGCTATCAGATCAGTTTTTAATTACTTTTCTTTCATTTGCTTCCATTAACACGTATTGTACTAAATCCACTTTAAATATATAAAGATAATGGAAAATGACTTTAGTGGTGAAAAAATACTAGTGAAAAAAATATAGCTGAAGAAAAACTAAGTAGACTTTTCTTATAGGTCATATTAAAGCATTCAAAATTAAAATCCACCGAAAAAACATTAGGAAACAATGTACAAATCGAATTGTCAAAACAAAGGGTTGCGCGGAGTAGAGAGCGCGTTCGCGGGGAAGGGCAAGACAAAACGGACGGGGCGCGGGGCGTGTGTTCATACTTGTTTTGTTTGATTACGGAGTCGCGCCTCGCGAGCGCACTGTTTACTTTAATTTACGTAATTCGACATTAGTGCAAATAGGTAATAAACTCGAGAAAAAATCATTTGAAACTTATACTTTAATATTAGTTTTATTAATATTGTCACTATTTTGTTTGGTTTTTAGGAAGAACTGATTTAGTGCTTGGTTTTATGCTAAATCGACTAGGTACTTTTCGAAACTTCTACTGTAAAAATGTTGTACCTACTACCTACCTACCTACTCAACTACCAGGGGTGGACTTCAAAATGGTTTATAATATAAATCATTATGAAGTCGGTTTTTATTTTCGTTTGTTGCCCTTGTTACTGCCAATCATCCATTTAAGGGTAAAAATAGGACCATTCAAAGAAAACATTAAATTTTTTCATTTTGAGTATTGGTTTTGGAATTCGGTTTTTATTTGTTTGTAAAAAAGGTTTTTATTTATTGCTTTAATTAGTGTCTTTAGATAAAAAAATATCATTTAAAATTTGCACTGACCGTTCAGTGACCTTGGGACTTTTTTTTTAATTTCGCCACTCGCATCGCAATATGAGTAAAATGTGGTAAAATATGACAAAGAGTAAGCGAGCGCTCGACACGAGTAGTGGCAAAATTAAAAAATAGACCCCACAAAGTACCTTCCCCTTGTTTATTTTAAAAGTAATTTATAAATGCCTTCTTCGTGGAAAGCCGACAACAGTCACGGATGATGTGATTGCAAATACCTATAATGTTATTCTAGTATCTACAAGAAATGATTTTCTTTGAAAACGAAAGAAATCATTGATGCTTGTAAGAAATATTTGCTTATATTGATGTTTCTTTCTCATTTATTGATTTTACAATCAAAGTACTAAGCCCATTATAAAGAATGAGGACCAAACTGAAACCATTTTCTTTCCACTACAAAAAAACTCCTCCTTTCTTGGAAGTCGGTTAAAAAACATTCAGTCTACAAGGTATATACCTCGTTTCAAGAATACCGTATCAAATTGTATAAAGGGCAGGATCTTCTAAAAACTCTGTCTTTGTCTTATTCTTTACGTGTGAAGAGTAATGAAAATAACCTCACTTTATAATTTTTTCAATGTTTTTGTTGTTATTTTAAGCATCAATTCATTTTTTGGAAAAGTAGCCTGAGAATAATACACTATAACTCATTACCTATTTTCTATATTATTCGTAAATAAGTAATAATAATCTAGGAATAAAACCAAAAAAATATAAAAGTAAAATGGAAAATGAAGTAGGTACGGGTCGACTTTTACTAAATACTTCATTTTTAATTTTTTCAACCATAAAAATTGCATTGTGAATGCAAAAAAGTAAAAATTTAAATAACATATAAAAGTAATAAAAATTTTTTTTTTTTTGAAATTTTTTATAGTCGAGTGAAGATACGAGTATCGTGTTTCTAGCCACAAAATAATCAAGATCGTTAATGAAACTTCAACATATATTTTTATCTGCTCAAAATAAAGAATATTGAGTCAATTTCAACAACTGATTTTTTTCTCTAATTTCCATGGAAATTTTCATTTTCAGGTTTTTACACAAACTTTGATATTGTAGTGCCATACATATCATAATCTATACCCATATTACATAATTATACATTTTCAAAAGGGGTAATTAATACATAATTTATATTACTAAAAGTTAACATGCCACAGAAATTGTGCTATGTCCACTGAAATTGTCATGTTATTAAAAATAATGTTTTTATACAATTATATCTAACGTTTTTAATCATCATCATCATCAGCCACACGACGCCCACTGCTGGGCATAGGCCTCCCCCAAGGATCTCCACAACGACCGGTCCTGCTGGTCCAGCGGCTTGTAGGGGGCCTGCCCACGGTGGAATGTCGTCTGGTACGCGGTCGCCATTAGAGAACCTTTCCTCCCCAACGGCCATCGGTTCTTCGCGCTATCTGTCTCACCCACTGGCACTTCAGCTGAGCAATCTTTCATTTTTTTTTTTTTTTTTTTTTTAAACTAACAGCGTTTAAGTTTATACTTAAATTCTAACAAATAGGCCCTTTCGAGCGATGTCGGTTGTTTAAGTCCTCCTGCGGATCACTTCATTTCTGATTCGATCGAGCAGGGAAATGCCTAGCATTGTTCTTTCCTTTGCTTGCTGAGTCACCTTGAGTCTTCTTATGAGACCCATAGTAAAAGACCACGTCTCACTCCCATAGGTCATTACTGGCAACACATACTGGTCAAAGACTTTCGTCTTGAGACATTGAGGTATTTCGGATATATGCTGGAGCTTCCCGAACGCTGCCCATTCGAGCTGGATTCGACGAGAGCTCTCTCTCTCAAATAGGATTTACCTAATTGGACTATATATCCCAGGTCAACATAATGGTCAACAACTTTGATTGTAATGTTCCCAACATTAACTGGAGTGAATGCAACATGGGGCGGCATTGGACAGGACATGACTTTTGTCTTATCCATGTTAAGACCCACTCTTTGGCAAGCACTGGTGAGATTTTCGAGCATTATTTTCAGGTCCTCCAAGGTTTCAGCCATAAGAACTAATTCATCGGCAAATCGCAGGTGTGTTAGGTACTCGCTATTGATGTTGATACCGTATCCTTTCGAGCCCAGAAACTTAAAAATATCCTCCAACGCAGCTGTGAACAGTTTCGGAGAGACGACGTCTCCCTGTCTCACACCTCGCTGTAGTTGGATCGGGTTAGAGCTCTGGTTCTGTAACCGGACTGATATGGTGAAATTTTTATAAAAGTACCTTAGCATCTCGATGTACCTGTAGTCTATTTGGCACCTCTGGAGAGACTGCAGCAGTGCCCAGGTCTCAATCGAATCAAAGTGGCTAGTTGTACTCTTCGGTCTGCTGTATAACTTGCTGCAGCGTATGATTGTGGTCTATGGTACTATAGCCTCACCGGAACCCAGATTGTTCGGGAGGTTGAAAGTCGTCGAAACTACGAGTGAGAAGATTCGTAATGACCCTTGAAAACAACTTACAGGAGCGAGATGGGTCTCATCACCCTTCTTGAGTCTTATCACCCTTCTTGAAAAACAGCATCACATCGCCCTCATTTGCCCTCAAGGATGACAGAGTTGGAAAGTTTCTGATGGACTTGAGTTATCGGCTTTCCACCCGCTCTCAGAAGCTCTGTTTTTAATATGTCATCACCCGCCGCCTTGATGTATTCAAGCTTCTTGAGAGCCATTCTAATCTCGTACAGGCTGACGTCCGGGATATCTTCAATATATTCATATATATATGGGCGGATAAGCTTGGCTTCAGGGTCTTTAGCCTTGCTTTCAACAGGTGTTTGCGTGGAATATAACTGTCCATAGAAACTCCCAATCTCCCTCAGGATTCCAGGTGAAATGATGCTACTTTCCTCAGTTTTCACCACGTTAATTGACTTTCTCCGATAGACAAATCTCTCGCGATCACTTTAGAGCCTTTGTTTCGCTCAATGGCCTGTTTAATATGCTTTGGTATCAAATTGGCGAAGGTCCCTCCCCTCGTCAAGGACTTTGATATCTGTCTATTGAACTGCCAATAACGATGGGCATGCGCTGAGCTCTGTAGCTTATGAGTGGGAGAGCCTGGCTGGAGAGTTTATTTAATTTTAGACGGCGGGTTTTAAAGTACTTGGACCCTACCGTGCTGACAGTATCCACCACTGTGTTTGAGTAGATTCTCCACATGGTATTCTCAAGGGCTTTGAAGCGGTTTTGGAACTCAAGCTGAAAGCACTTGGGGTTTTGAATTTGGGCTGGTATTGGTAGGAGCGTGGGTTTTATCAGTCGCGAACTTTCAAGCTTGACGTCGATATTCAATGTGCTTCTGACCATGCGGTGATCACTTTGAATATGTGGTTCTTCGTCGACATGATAAAATCGATCTCGTTTTTTACTTTACCTGACGGACTGATCCAGGTCTATTTGAAGGAGTTCATCATATAGATGTTCTCCCTCTCCAGGAAGTCTGCCAGCATCGGGCCTTTTTCGTTCTGTCTTCGTAATATAATAAATAAATAAATCAGCCTGGGTCGTCCCACTGTCATCGTAATGTTCTTTTTATATAACTAATTAATCGGTACAATTTCTGTGGAACCGTGCAATTTCCGTGGACACCTAGAAGCCACGGAAACCACAGAAATTTGTACACGGAAATTAGAAACGAGGTGTATTTTTTTTTTTAAACTAGCGGATCCTTGCGGTTTCACCCGCGTGGTACCCGTTCCCGTGGGAATATTGGGATAAAATATAGCCTCTGTCACTCGGGAAGAATGTAGCTTTCTAATGGTAAAAGAATTTTCTAAATCGGTCCAGTAGTTTCGGAGCCTATTCGATGCAAACAAACAAACAAACAATCAAATCTTTCCTCTTCATAATATTAGTACCTATAGATATTAGTATAGATAATATTAGTATAGATAGTATAGATATGAAGTTCATGACTTTTTTTCTGTTACCTTAAACATGTGACAAAGGCTTATTATCATAAATAAAAACTATATTTTTATTTAAAAAAGAACTGTCTAAATCTAATCACACAGAAATTGCAATTTTTTATTCCGAGTAAACTAAAATCATGTACTTATTCAAATTCAAACCGCGCAAGGACTTATTGTAGGTATATACATATACCTACCTATAAATGGAACGTAAGAACGACGAAACAAAATGAGCATAGAAATTGCTACTTTCGCTCGGACAAAGCTTGTTTGACATGTCTTAATAAAAATATGGGTTAAAACATAAAATTTTCTTATTTTCTTGTATGTTACCTAATACTGAACATAAATAAAAATCTTTTTTATGTATTTGTTGAGGATTTTTTTTCTGTGAGGTGAATAATTATTATAGTGTGTCAAAGTGATTGTGGACAAGCCACAGAACTAAAAATTCGCCACTTATTGATTTTTCCCATAAAAGTTAATTGCTTTATAAATTTAATTCAAGAGTCCTCATTGAGATACGGGAACTTACCTATCTTTAATGTCTAGAAAAAATCATGGTATTACATCTGTAAAGCAGTAATGCGTTTTCAGCCTAGGCGCGTAAAATGTTCGCCTGAGAAATTCACTCATTTGATTGTTTACTTTTGAATTAAAAATAGGTTGATTTCGATCATTTCGAAGATCGTGCCCTTAAGGCGCTACTCGGAAAAATATGGTCTTTTTGATTTAAAACTATAGGACGGTTACAGTTGTTACAAATCTGGTAATAAGATATATATTTCTTCATACCTTTATCTAGAATCGTATAGTTTCAAAAACACGATTTTATGATTTTGCCTCGACACTTTTTCTTTTCGAAAAGACCTCTAAAAAATACGAAAAGTGAAGATTATTCTTAAATGGGGCTACTTACACTATTGGAAATTGGTTTAATTAGTGGACACCAATAATATTGAGGATCGTATAGAAGCAGTTTTTTAAAAATCGCTGTAGTTTTTTAATACGAAGTGATTTTGTGTTTTTTTTTGCCCAACCTGCAAAATCGGTCTCGCTCCCGCGCGCGTCGTTTTCTCATTGCTATCTCGCTTCAGCACATTTTTTCCGAGTATCGCCTTAAATACAGAATCCCGCCCTGTATGTTTACTCCTCGTACGTAGGTGCCAATGCGCCCGCGGCAGGCGCGCGACGCGGTGGCGGGGCGCGGTGTGGCGAGCGTTCTAAAATGATACTTACTGTAAAACGCTAAAGTCCAAATCAGTTTATGTACTTTTAGAAATTTACAAATATCATTAATTTTCGGTGGATTTTAATTATCATGGTGTTATCTAAGCTCAATATTTAAAGTCTACCTAAATTCATAACTGTTCGTTTTTTGCTGCCTGTGTAAAAAGATAAATAAAAATTACCTACTACCCAAATAAAAATAATGTTGGATTTTGAAAAAAAGTTGATTGAAACATTATTTGATGTAGAATATAACCTAAAAAAATCTGCTATTATTATTTTCTTAGACTACATTGTGCAGTTAGTGAAACAACCGACTTCTTCCTAAAGTATTAGTTTCCCGTTTTATATCTTTACTAGCTTTCCGCCCGCGGCTTCGCCCGCGTGAACTACATGATGTTATCCCGCGGGAATGTAATTTTTTCCGGGATAAAAAGTAGCCTATGTTCCTCTCCAGGCTACAAAGTATGTGTGGTCCAAATTTCAGCCAAATCCGTTCAGCCGTTATGGCGTGATTGAGTAACAAACATCCAAACATCCAAACATCTAAACATCCAAACATCTAAACTTTCGCATTTATAATATTAGTAGGATGGATTTCGACTTTGGTGCTTAGATATGGTGAACATAAACACATGTAAACGATAAAATTGGTGATAGCATATTTGCTGTAAAATTGCACCGTTTTCGGGGTATAACTTTTTTTTGATACCTTCCAATGCGAGATTTTGTTGGATTCCAAAATATAGTCTCTTAAAATTATATTTAATGACCGTTTACAAAAATTTGGCCTGTTATTGAATTTTTTACAAAAATATCGGATAGTTCTTGGGGTACTTGTCAAATTCAGAAGTTCTTAGGTTTTGAAATAGATTCAAATAGAATGTGCTTGAGATTGCCAAAAGATAAACGCCTAAAAATATTGAATTCCGTTTTAGATATGCATGATAAAAAACAAACGCGTATTAGAGACTTCGCAAAATTTTTGGGTCTTTTATGCTCCGCATGCCCAGCTATCGCTTACGGGTGGCTATATACCAAGCAATTAGAGAGAGAAAAATTTCTTGCCTTACAAAAATCCAACGAAGACTATGATAGCCTTATGGAGATACCTGAATATCTAAGATCAGATTTTGTATGGTGGATAAAGCATATTGAGAATACAAGTAACCCAATACGCGAAGGTAAATATTTTGTTGAAATTTTCACAGATGCCTCACTTACGGGATGGGGCGCTTTTTGCAATGGAGAAAGAACAGGTGGTTTTTGGAACACAGAGGAACATAACTATCACATAAATATTTTAGAATTACTAGCGGCCTTTAACGGACTGAAATGTTTCGCAAAATCTTTGTATAATAAAGAAATCTTACTACGTATAGATAATACTACAGCAATAGCGTATATAAATAGATACGGTGGCGTACAGTACGTGCATCTAAATAAAGTAACACGGAAGATATGGCAGTGGTGCGAAAAGAGGCATTTGCATATTTTCGCATCATATATAAAGTCAAAAGAAAATACTGAAGCCGATGAGGAATCACGGAGAGACAATATAGACACAGAATGGAGCTTATCTCTTTTAGCATTCAGAACAATTTGCAACCATTTCGGTACCCCTACAGTTGATTTATTTGCCACACAATTAAATGCTAAGTGTGCCAAATACGTTTCATGGAAGCGTGACCCTGAGGCCATGAACATTGACGCATTTACGATAGATTGGAATGGTTTATTTTTCTATGCTTTTCCACCCTTTTCGTTAATACTTAAAACATTAAGAAAAATTGTTAATGACCGTGCTACTGGAATAGTGGTAGTACCACACTGGCCGAGTCAGCCGTGGTACCCTCTTTTCATGAAATTATCAGTAAAAGATCCCGTATTTTTCAATCCAGAGCCTGAATTACTCTTATCTCCTTTCAGAACTCGTCATCCACTTTGGAGCCGACTTACCCTGGCATCATCGCTATTGTCAGGGAAGCCTTCGTAAAACAATCTTTATCAAACGATACGATTGATGTTTTAATTTCATCCTTAGCAGTGAACTCATTAAAACAATATATTTGTGCGTTCAAAAAGTGGTGGCACTACTGTATCAAATACAAGGTTGATTTTTATTCTGTAAATATTCCACATTTATTAAATTTTATGACATGTCAACTTAAAGAAGGAGCCAGTTATTCGTCTTTAAACACATTACGTTCCGCGTTAGGTTTGATATTGGGCAAACCATTCAGAGAAGATGAAAGGGTTTCTAGGTTTTTGAGAGGCGTTTTCAGAACGAATCCAACCCTTCCGAGATACCAAACAACATGGAATCCCAATCTCGTCCTCGACCACTTAGAAACATGGTATCCTAACCATGAATTATCCCTTCTGAAAATAAGTAAAAAATTGGTAGCTCTTCTCGCGTTGTCGACTGCACAACGTGTGCAGACGCTCTCCCTGATCCGTTTGTCAAATATCAAAACTAGCGAAACGAATATTCAAATTATAATCACTGATATAATAAAAACCTCAGCTCCAGGTAGATCAATGCCACGATTGGTGATACCTTTTTTTCCAAACAGAGAACAAATATGCCCTGCAAAAACGTTACTTTCATATTTAGCGATAACAAATAGATTTAGACACTTACCAGATACTGAAAAACTAATTCTGACAACTAGAAAACCTAAACATAATGCTAGCAGTGCCACCATTAGCAGATGGATTAAATCTGTACTTTCTGAAAGCGGCGTGGACATATCTGTCTTCTCGGCACATAGCACTCGCCACGCTTCAACTTCAGCCGCACTGACTAGAGGGTTGTCTGTAGACCTGATAAAAAGAACTGCTGGATGGTCCGGGAACTCTTTAACATTCGCAAAATTTTACAATAGACCAACGCTAAACGATGAAGATAACGATTTTGCAAATACTGTTTTGATTAACTAATTATAAAATAGGTAATATCTAACACAGGTGATTAAATTGATTTCTAAAATTATCCCTTATTAAGTGAAAAATTATAAGTCAGATTTCGTAAAATACAGCGTGTATTCATGAATAAGTGTTTTTGTTTGGATTTTTTCCTACAACCACCTATTTCACTTTATGCGCTAAACATCTACATAGTGAATACTGAATCCGGAGGATGTAACACCGTAGTATAATTAATGGTTAAACAAACTTACCTGTGACGTTTGACCATAATTATACAAGGTGTTACATCCGAAGAGATTCAGTACCCTCCCTCCCGAAAGTAATGTTTTTACAAACCATTTAATACCCCAGATCATTTGAAGCGAAATAGGTGCTTTCAGGTCTCTGAAAATAATGACGTACGAGCGGGTCAGGCGCAGAGGCCGGCCGGTGGCGGGGTGGGGGGATATATCAATACAGCTACTTTTTTATTAATTTCTAGCTCTAAAATACTGTGCGATGCCTAGTACATTGAGAAGTGGACTACATAGTGAATACTGAATCTCTTCGGATGTAACACCTTGTATAATTATGGTCAAACGTCACAGGTAAGTTTGTTTAACCATTAATTCTATGGTAAAAATGTTCATGATATCAAATTAGAGGTATCTGTCTGGACCATTCTTTACCAAAATCTCTTAACATATTAATTGGATGCATCTAATTCACAACAACTTAATTTTACAGAAAAAGTCCAAGAGCGTTGGTGGGATAGATTTTTGAATAGTGAAGAGCCCATTGATTTGTCGAAAATAGATTGCTCTCGGCCATTGGATGATCTTCCTGAGGATCAAGTTGCTAAGGTAAAGAATGTTTTAAGTTTTTACTTCATTTAAATTCACTAACTAACATTATAATTTTGTGTTCACTTACATTTGAAGGATTACTGATTGTTCATAATGAAATATTATTCTATAAGATGAGTAATTTTTTATTCTTAGACTAAAACTTCATCTATACTAAAATAAAAGCAAGCTAAATATTTGATTTCAAACATTAATTTCCATAAATTATTCAGGTAAGAGAACTACAATGGAATCAAGAACAAAAGTTAAAAGGTTTACCCACTACTAATGAAGTACGCAACATGCAGATTTTGAAGAAGGCCTGGAATGCTCCTGGCTCCCCATTTAAAGGTCAAGAGTTTGACCCAAGTGTGCTAAGCAAATCTAATATTACTTTCAACAATCCATCATGATTAAATTATTTTTTAACCTAAATTAATTTGTCATTCCACCATATTTATCCTTTAACCTTTTGACCGCCATGTCTTCTATAGAAGACAAACGTTTTTTGTGTCCTCCACGCTAAGACTTTAATATGAAGATGATAACTAATAATTTATTTTTTTCTTTTATTTTTAGAGATTAAACGAACTTACCTGAAGTGAAGTTCTATCTTAATTATACGAAGGCTTCGTCCGAAGAGATTAGCTTGATTTAACACTTGTAGTACGCCCTAGTAATCGCCAATTTCACACTATATTGAGAATATACCTATTTATAAATTAAAAAAGTAATAAAAGACAATTATTATTTTTTAAATTTCAAATGCGGGTAGTCAACACCGATCTGGCTCAAGCGTCCATCATAGCTGTCATTTAGTTTAGAGTATTATATTTTTCGAATCATTTATGGGAGTAGTTAATAACTTTTGGGAGGGAGGGAAGCTAATCTCTTCGGACGAAGCCTTCGTATAATTAAGATAGAACTTCACTTCAGGTAAGTTCGTTTAATCTCTAATTATACTTCATGCTTCGTCCTCAAGATTAGCTTGATTTAACACTTGTAGACGTTTAGAGACTAAGTGTTCGAAAAATATGCAAAAATTGTAATATATAGGCTACTGAATAATATAGATTGAAATTATAACTTAACTTATACTATTTTGCTTCTTTATTTTCTCAACATAGAAACAAAAAGCAATAAAAAAGTATTATTTGTTACATAAAAAATCAACATCGCTTATGAAATAAACGAAAAATATTTTGATTAAGCACTCAAAACAGTGGTGCCAAATTTTTTATCACAATTGCTGTTTACTGGCCTGTTATAAAATTTGGCAAACGTATGTGATTCTGAAAACCAACCTGCAGTTTTATAATCTAGTCTATGCTAAAACCTAAATTTTGCGCAGCTGACGTAGCAGCATACCGGGTATTATGCGCAGTGAACGTAGAAATATCAATTCCACTTAAATGTAACGTATTTTTTTATCCATTTGAATAAGGTTTGTGACGTAACAGGCTTATATGGCTTTCGGTAACTAATAAATAAATTGTAGGAATCAGGACAGAGAAACATTTTCATTTCAAGGTAAGTAATCAAAACTCTTGCAGGACAAATACTTGGCTTTTCGTTATAGAATGGTATAACGAGCAATGTGTTTTTTTTATTTTTTTTTATATATATATATATTTTCCAGATTCTAACTTTCGTTAGCAAACCACTTTTCAAGACAATTTAAAATCTGTGCTATATTCCAGACTTCATTAAATTTAGGGGATGGAGGTCTGGTACGAAAAACTCCTTTAATAAATCTTTTTATTTCTTGATTTAGTGATATATCAAATTTAGTTATTAAAGCCAAAGCAGAATGATAACAGTTAATTGTGCCATTCTGAGCGCCACTGTTTAAAGCAGATGCAAAAAATTTTGTATATCGGGAATTGATACTTTCGTATAAGTTTAGTTTATTTTGTTGACAATAAATAAACCACTTTTAATAGCAAACTTCGTATTGTTTATACGAGTTATCCAAAAAAGGGGTTAAGCATGACGTCCAGAGAAAATTATTTGACGCCTCTTCGTATCATCACCATCACCAGGGTAATAGAGTTGCGCATTTGTTTGCGGCTGGAATTTGTAGATAAAATTAGGTTTGAATCTGCTTTGAAAACGAATTGTTTACTTATTAAAAGACTCTTAAATAGTGGATACCACGTTTATGTGGACCAAAATGGAACAACTATTATATCTGTGGCATTGTCAGAGATAATCTTTCTTAAACATTTAGGCATCATTGTGAAAGGAGGAAAAACATTAAAATTTAATTTCGACCACGACACTGAAAAAAAAACATTTACGGTGTATGCATCCGGATCCTTATGCCATGGATATATATCTTGGACATTTATTATTTCAACGACTAGCGTATCAATGAAAATATCTATGAAACTTTTCAACATTTTGTTGAAAGGCATAATCAGCTAGCTGCCATTCTTGGTCTGCCTGCATAGTATTATCTGAAGATCGAATATGAGATGCAAAAACGTAAAGATTTTTACGTTTACGCCATTGCCAGAGGTCTTTTGCGATCTCTGTCAGGTGTGGGGAGTGTATATCACCCATACGGTTTACGTAGGAAATTACCGTGGTATTGTCAGTTCGTAGAAGTACTTGACAGTTAGTATCTTAACCAATAAACGCAGCAAGAATTCCTAAATAATTTATTGTCTGCTCTTTCTTTTACACTCCATAAACCACTAGCTCTGTCGTCTCCACATG
Organism: Crambus lathoniellus; assembly: GCA_949710035.1. NCBI lineage: Eukaryota > Metazoa > Arthropoda > Insecta > Lepidoptera > Crambidae > Crambus > Crambus lathoniellus. The sequence goes on along the minus strand of OX453302.1, from coordinate 25,137,762 downwards.
CAATTCCCCACCCCGTAGTTGAGGCACCTGAAAAACTTCCAGGTCATACTTGTCTATTTTTATTTTGGTGCGGCTCCACCAATAGAAATCCTGTTCCAAGTAACAAGGTATATCCATGTACTAATTATACATATTTCAAATAATTTAGTATACAACCAGCTGCATTTCACGGCGGGACAGGCGGATATTAACAGTCCAATAAAACTAACAAATTCTCTAATTATACACCTTTTTAAGTTAGAAAACTTTTGTATTGCAAATTTAATTTTGGCAAAGTGACCTAGAATTTCTTTTAGTTTAAACTATATTCTAAGAACTTACAAGACTGAGAAGGTATAAAATTACTTTTATCGGTATTTATAATGAAACCTAAGCTTGTAAGCAACTTTACGGTATCTTGAAGTTTTAAGACCCTTATATTAGACAGAGGTCATCCAAATATATTGTTAACAGGTAACCATATAATCATGAGTATTTCATGACCGGTTTCATGATGACTTTAGTGAAAAAAGGAGCTGTGTTTAAACCAAATAATAAGACATTAAATTCATATGCTTTTTGATCAAATTGGTATCTTAGATATTTTCGGTCTTCCTTGTGAATTTTTAACAAAAAGTATGTCTTTCAGGTCTACTGTGCACGGTTACAATCTCTTGGTATCAATTTTATTACTGTTCTTAAATCCTCGAGTTTAAAATGTCTTGAGTCAATAAATTTATTTAGTGATAAGTTTAAGATGAAGCGCATTTTCCTATTTGGCTTGGGTACTAAAAAATAGTTGATAGATATTGATCAGATTCAGAGATCTCTGAAATTGCAAAGACAGCAAATTTTTTATTTCGTGTATGAAAAGAGCCTTTTCCTTTTCACTACATTTTTGGGTTGACGGTGATACAGGTTGCATCGGCTTTCGATTGAAGGGAATCTTATATCCTTTTTATGAAAAAGAACCAGTGGGTCCTTGGTAATCATTAAAAATTCTTTATAGAATAATGATAAACGACCTGCATGCGTTAACGTATTTAGCGTCGGCTGTTGTTCTGTCTCTGCCACGGATACTGCGACTGCTTCGATAAGTTGATGAGCCGTCTACGCGTCGAAGTCGTTGCAGGCTCCTTCGTCCTGGGAGGGCCCGTCGGCCTGCGACTAGGACCCGGACCCTTCCAGTTTAAATTTCGCGAAGAACTGTATAACTTACTTATTAGGAAACTTTTGTGTCGTTGATTGCTTTGGGTCTGTGCTAGACTTGTTAATAGCTTTAGCTGATTTTTTGTTTTCCCTTAAGTTTTCGCCGAATAATTGTTTATCAATTTTGATTTTTTGAAGAGAATCCCTTAGATCCATCTTCACGGCATTCAGAAAAAAAAATTGTAAATTGAATTAGAATGTTGACAATTACACATAATTTTTGCCAAATCCATAAGTGTTTTAGCAAGGCTGTATTTTTCTCATTTGCAGACAATATAATAGTATAGATTTTACCAGACAAGTGTTTCCAGCAGTCGATTCCTTCTGTTTCAGTTGAATGGCCTTATTGTGTTTAGCAATAATATCTGAAACAGCTGCTTTAATCTTAGGATCAAGCTCAGGTGGGTCAATCAATTTGCAATTTTCTGGGGTCATGTACTTACGAGTTCTTTACGCAATTCTTTGTTAATACCTGTTGTGACCCAGTGCTGGAAAACTCCAGCACTCCTGACTGAAGTAGGGTCAGTACCTAATATTTCTAATACTTCACTATCTAAGTGTATGTTTTCTGTTTCAAGAGCAGACGTTTGATCTGAAGGTAGATCACGCTTCGGACCCTCAGTCGACGAATGACCATCCTGTATATTTGTAATGTTTTCAGACTGGGATGTACTGGGGATTGGTTCCAAGTACTTGTTCTAATTGTCCTTCAGGTTAACCCTTAGAACATGGTGCGTCGAGGTCAACTATGACCTCTTGGTCGTATGTAAGGGACAGAGTAAGCCTCATGTTCATACAATTTTAGCATGTCAGTATAATATTGTAAGAGACAGTCCCCAGTTATAACAACACGTACTGTCCGCAAACTACACTTAGTAGTACCTTATAACAGTCCCGTTGTACTGTTTGTAGGACCCAGTGACTGCAGTGTATATAATGATGATTATGTTATCATTATTTGTGATTATGTATTGCTTAACCTTAGGTATGCAATTAAATTTCGTAAGAGACAGTCCCAGTTCGAAAAAAGTACTGTCCGCAAACTATTGAAAATCGACACATCATAATAAGCATAATACTTTAGAGTACATAGCTGTTTTTAGCTTAGTCACTTATGTAAATTATTTTCAGTAAGAAGCAGTCCCAGTTCAAAGAAAGTACTGCCCGCAAACTGTTTAACAGTACCAGTTGAAAGAAAAGTACTGTCCGCAAACTATTGAAAATCGACACATCATAATAAGCATAATACTTTAGAGTACAAAGCTCTTTTTTAGCTTAGTCACTTATGTGAATTATTTTCAGTAAGAAGCAGTCCCAGTTCATAGAAAGTACTGCCCGCAAACTGTTTGAAATCTACTTATACGAGAACTTGTAAAAGTCTGTGACGAACTAATGCATTTATGTTCAATTAAAAATTAATTAATAATTTTGTTACACTTTATTGAAAGTATTTATTTTACAAACTTAGTAATAAGTAGGTAGTTAAATAGTCAAACCGTTTTATCGTTGAACGTAATTATCGTTTGCATTTTTTGCGAAACGTTAGAAAACCAGGTCACTGAACTTCAATATGCAATATAATATGTCAAGGCCAGTGACTTATAAATGTATAAAAATCCATAACGTACTTTAAGATAAGGACGACGAGCGATAGAATTGTTCCGATAACTCAGAACAAGATAAATCTCACCGGTGGTGGTGCTTCTTTTTTCGCTCCAACTTTCTCTCCAATCTTATAATTTTTCGTTTAATGTGTTCACAGTTATCTTTTTTGCGTTTGGGCATCCTAAATAATCACTTTTAACAACAACTAACAACTTTTTTAACACAATTTAAAAACTAGATGTGAATCGGCGACGCACTAGAAAGCGAATGGCAGCTATGATGGACGCTTGAGCCAGATCGGTGTTGACTACCCGCATTTGAAATTTAAAAAATAATAATTGTCTTTTATTACTTTTTTAATTTATAAATAGGTATATTCTCAATATAGTGTGAAATTGGCGATTACTAGGGCGTACTACAAGTGTTAAATCAAGCTAATCTTGAGGACGAAGCATGAAGTATAATGTCTTCTATAGGAGACATTGGCGCTCAAAAGGTTAACTAAAACAATAATTTTGAAGTGGATTCTCTGTAGTTTCCCATTTACCTAGCAATAAAATTGCATTGAATCATAATCAAAAAGTGTTATCCATAGTATTGCCTCATCATAATTACTGTGCTAGAAGACTGAGTCATTGCCATGTGATGTAACAGTCACAGATTATTTCGTAATAAAATTAAGTCTAACATTGACAATGATTATAGGTACCTAATATAATGTGAGATAGTAGGTAAGACACCCTTTGTTATGTAAAAGATAACACCTTGTATTTTTAATTACAGAGAGATAAGTTCAAATGAAGTGAAATTAATAATAGTAGGTATATTCATAGAAAAACAACTACTTGTTCATCAAATGATATTATTTAACAATTGTAAACTTTTAAAAAACTTTATCAACATTAAAAAGGTATCTTCAAAAAGTTTAATATTCATTGAAATCCAGTTAGAACTAACTTCCCAAGTAAATGCTTCTCTTCAAGTAATCTATGAGCTTCTCTCAAATTAGCGGCATTAATAGGTGTCATCACTCTAGTCAAAGTAGTTTTCAAAGTTCCTTCATCAAGCATGTTTGACACAGTTTTTAAAATTTCATGGTGTCTGAATTTGTCTTCTGTGTTATATTTAATCCTAGTGTTCATCATTTCTGACACTAAAGTAACACTTTTATCTTTCAAAGTTCTCAAATCTACGAGCCCACTACTGTCTACTATGAGACAAATCTTGCCTTGTGGTTTTATAGCCTTCATGAGAGTATCCCAGTAAGGATATGGATCATAGTTGACCAGAATGTAATTGACTCCATCTCCAAACCCTTTCGCTTCCAATTGAGGTATCAAATCACTAGTGTGGTTTAAAACTATATCAGCACCTTGTTGTAAGCTAAAGGCTTCACTTTCCTGGCGGGATGCTGTGCCAATAACTTTTAGCCCCAAGTTTTTAGCCAACTGAGTTGCAACAGTTCCCACACCACCAGCACTGTTAATTATTAACAGTGACTTGCCCCTGTCATTGCTTGACAAACAAAGACGATCGTATAAGGCTTCGTAAGCTGTTACTGCTGTGAGAGGCACCGCTGCTGCTTCCTCAAAGGAAAGTTTCTTTGGTTTTGGCCCCACTAGCACTTCATCCAAGGCAACATACTCGGCATTGGAGCCACTCTTCCTCAAGTCGCCCGTGAAAAATACCTCATCTCCGACGTTAAATAACCTCGCATTTTCTCCCTTAGCAACCACTATACCGGCGCCATCGAAACCTAATATTTTTGCACTTGTTTCAACATTAGGTTTCGGTGCTCGAACTTTAGTGTCAATAGGATTAACAGAAACTGCCTTTACTTGTACCAAAACTTCGCTCGCCAGCACGTTGGGGACTCTAACTTCCAAATCCAGCAGACTATTCACGTCTGAAATCGGTAAGTATTTGTAAAAACCGACTGCTCTCATAACTTTTGGTAAAGATTTCGCCATAGTTAAGTCTTCTGCAATATTGCTCCTTGTGATAACTAATAACACAGTGAAAATTAATAGACAGTTACGATTTATATGGTGTCTAAAATTGAAAGTCATTGTTTTTCTGGTTTTTCTTCGATTCTTATCTTATCAGTTGACGTTGACATTGACACCCCTTCCCACACCCCCTTCCCCCCTTACTTCCTCCCCTCCCCTCCCCCAGCTGCAGCTGTAGCTGCCGCTGGCGTGCGTTCCGTCGCTTCGATCGAGCGCACTCGAGCGTACAAATTATATAGACTACAAGTCGTCACAAATTAAGATGCCCGTTTTGACACATGGTAATGACCCTAGAATGTAACTTGTTACGAAAACCAAAAAATCAAATATATGCTGATTACTTTTCAAAGGTGTATAAAAATAATATGTTAGGTACATTTTTTTACGCATCATAAATTAAGGCAAAGTGTATTCCGCGTATTATTTTTGCGTTTATTCTAAAGTAAACGCAGATTCGATTAACTACGAAACGTCTCAAAAACAGTTACGTTCTCAGTCTGTATTTTTTTAAATACTAGTGTTGTAACCGTTGTGTGCAGGATTTCTCCAGCTTCATTCAATTTTATCGAAATAATCGTTATAACCACTTTAATAGATTAATTAGTAAAATTGATCTTTTTTGTGTGAAAACTAGATTGGCGCTTACAGCATTAGTGAAATTATGAATTGGCAACAATGATTTCGATAAAACGGTTTCTAGGCAAACGCATACTTATCCAAGGAGAACGTTTCGAATGAACCGAATGAAAAAAAAAATCTTTAAATAAAACCTAGACAACCTTGCACACCTCACCATGTCGAATCGTCACGTTCACCTTTCCAGAGATTTCTTAAAACACGTTTCTTCGGCTTGTTCGAAGCGTTCGCATCGGACAAGCGTGCGTTCACCATAAGCTGCCTGTACACGTTGGTCCTTTCAAAAGTGTCAATATACGACGTATTGGCCAATTGTTGGGCCAACGTGTACAGGCCGCCATAATAAGTAATGTACCTATCTACTCTATGACCATGTCTATGCTGTGAGCTGTAGTTAAAATACTTGCACTTTTAGAGCCAACGCGCACTTGTGATTTTTAGTCGACCGATAGTTTGATCGGAATGGTAAGACGATCGTGATCAACTGTCGGCCGATAGTTTGGTTTTGAGAACCTGCGAGAACTTGTGATTTTTAATCGACCGATAGTTGGTCGATAGTTTAGTTGAATCCGGGCGCGCGCTCACGTAGTCCTTCATGCACAGGCCGATAGTTGTATTACTGTAACTATAACTATAGTTGTAGTAACTATTGGCCAGTCATTTTCGATAGTTCGATACTGAATGCGCCGTCTACCCATAGTTTAGTTGAATGCAGTGCGCGCGCTCACATAGTCCTTCATGCGCATTACCGCCTGGCCGATAGTTGTGCGATAGTTTGATCGTACAACTATCGGTCAGTCATTTTCGATAGTTTGATCGATTGATAGTTTAAGCGCACTGACGATTGCTACTGCCATATAACTTTAAACTGCATCCGAGAACGACCAAACTATCGCCAGATTAAACAAACAAGTGCGCGTTCGCTCTTATATAAATTATGCAATTTAAGTGGATTCGATTGAAGTTTATTTAACATAAAAGGTCAATTTATACTTTAATAATATGTTTATTAAAAGTATCAGTACCTTTATAGTAACTTTAACATTTTATAATAATAACTTTAGTCTTAATCCACATAAGTTGCAAACCTACTATAATCGATTAGTTACTCAGAACCTTAATCGATTAATCGTGAGAATCGATCTCAGACTCGTATGGTGACATGCCTAATCACGTCACTTTAGCATGTGTCAAAACGGGCATCTTAATTTGTGACGACTGTAGCTCGAGCGCACTCCGGGGCGCGCTCTAGCCGTTCCGTGAGCTTGCTACATATCATAAACTTATTATACTCTACAGTCGTCACAAATTAAGATGCCCGTTTTGACACATGGTAATGACCCTAGAATGTAACTTGTTACGAAAACCAAAAAATCAAATATATGCTGATTACTTATCAAAGGTGTATGAAAACAATATGTTACATTTTTTAACGCATTATAAATTAAGGCAAAGTGTATTCCGCGTATTATTTTTGCGTTTGTTCTAAAGTAAACGCAGATTCGATTAACTACGAAACGTATCGGAAAACAGTTACGTTCTCAGTCTTTATTTTTTTAAATACTAGTGTTGTAACCGTTGTGTGCAGGATTTCTCTACCTTCATTCAATTCTATCGAAATAATCGTTATAACCAATTTAATAGATTAATTTGTCAAATTGATCTTTTTTGTGTGAAAACTAGATTGGCGCTTAAAGCATTAGTGAAATTATGATTTGGCAACAACGATTTCGATAAAACCGTTTTATAGGCAAACGCACACTTATCCAAGTAGAACGTTTCGAATGAAACGAATGAAAAAAATATTAAAATTCTTTAAATAAAACATAGACAACGTTGCACACCTCATCATGTCGAATCGTCACGTTCACCTTTCTAGAGATTTCTTAAAACACGTTTCGTTCGGCTTGTTCGAATCGCATCAGACAAGCGTGCGTTCACCATAAGCGGCCTGTACACGTTGGTCCAACCACTGGCCAATACATCGTACATTGACACTTTTGAACGAACAAGACGCTTAAAAGGGTTCTTTCAAAAGTGTTAATATACGACGTGTTGGCGAATAGTTGGGCCAACGTGTACAGCCCGCTATAATAAGTCATGTAGCTACTCTATGACCATGTATATGCTGTGAGCTGTAGTTAAAATACTTGCACTTTTAGAGCTAACGCGCACTTGTGATTTTTAGTGGACCGCTAGTTTAGTCGGAATCGTAAGACGATCGTGATCAAACTGTCGCCCGATAGTTTGGTTTTGAGAACCTGCGAGCACTTGTGATTTTTAGTCGACCGATAGTTGGTCGATAGTTTAGTTGAATCCGGGCGCGCGCTCACATAGTCCTTCATGCACAGGCCGATAGTTGTCCGATAGCTGTTGTATAACTGTAAGTATATAGTTGTAGTAACTATTGGCCAGTCATTTTCGATAGTTCGATACTGAATGCGCAGTCTACCGATAGGTGGGCGATAGTTTAGTTGAATGCAGTGCGCGCGCTCACATAGTCCTTCATGCACATTACCGCCACCCGGCCGATAGTTGTGCGATAGTTTGATCGTACAACTATCGGCCAGTCATTTTCGATAGTTTGATCGGTCGATAGTTTAAGCGAACTGACGATTGCCAGTATTGCCACTGCCATATAACTCTATACTGAATCCGAGAACGACCAAACTATCGCCCGATTAAAAATCACAAGAGCGCGTTCGCTCTTATATAAATTATGCAATTTAAGTGGATTCGATTCAAGTTTATAAAACATAAAAGGTCAATTTATACTTTAATAATATGTTTATTAAAAGTATAAGTACCTATATAGTAAGTTTAACATTTTATAATAATAACTTTAGTCTTAATCCACGTAAGTTGCAAACTTACTATAATCGATTAGTTACTCAGAACCTTAATCGATTAATCGCGAGAATCGATCACAGATTCGTATGGTTACATGCCCAATCATGTCACTTTAGCATGTGTCAAAACGGGCATCTTAATTTGTGACGACCATAGATGTATTATTCCTGTAGATGGATCACAAAAATAAGGTATAACTCACCCATCCTTTACCCCTTCTAACACTATCAAATTGTCATAAGATAGAAAGAGACATACATGTTAATCTGTTGCGTCGACATTAGAGAATGTCTCCATTTTGACTATGCAATGCTAGATGATGATGATGCAATGATAGTGCTGTGGTTTTTTTTTATAACAAGTTATCGATAAAAGATGTAAAAATAATTTGAATGCAATGCGATACATAAAATTACAATGTATATGTATATATCGCAGGCGTATTGTATATTTCACCGTATTACATAGCAACTAGCTGTATTGGAAAACAGCACCGCATTGTAATGCGGCGGATTCAAGATACGCCGTATTCAATACGGCTGATCGAAAGTACGCCGCATTGAATAGAGCGCTTCGCGATTTTCAATGCGGCTAGACTTAATATAATTGGGCGGTTCATAATCCGCTTTTCTGTCAGTTTTTAGTACTAATCGTGTCCAAAGTGCTCACGGCCTTAGAATTTTGTTTATGCAATGAAACTTTAGCATAGGTCGAAATATGGCAAAAATTTCTTCCCTCCAGACAAAAGCGCACGCTCAGCTGATCGATCTAGTGTGGCAGAATATTTTTTTTATATTTCGACGTATGCTATGCTAAAAGAGAAAGTTGTTCAGTTTCATGGTCTAAGCAAGCCCTTTAATTTTCAATCAGTGCCAAATATGAAGTAGGTAATTATACTTGAGGAGATCGATGGCTCATTGGTACGCGCATTCTGCATGGTCGTTGATGATAAGCAACATTCGTTGCGGTTGGACATCTGAATGGTGACCAAAACTTTATTATCTCGGTCTCCTCTGTGCTTCGGAAGGCACGTTAAGCCGTTGGTCCTGGTTGCATTAGCAGTCGTTGGCATCTTCACCCAGCAATCCGCATTGGCTTCGCGTGGTGGGTTATGGCACTAATGGCCCGTTCTACCTGTGGTGTTTTCTTGCACAGGGAAGCATGAAGCTCGACTTAATACTGAGGTAACTGGAGAGTGCAGTACTAACACTTTTTTGTCACCAAAAATTACACAGTGGCTGTCTTCCGTCTCACCTACACTTTAAAAAAATACGTATGGTCATATGAGACAACTGACAGCCACTACATACATAAATGTCAAATTTGCTGGGTACACTTTTTTATTCAGGGTGAGAACTCCAGTTACCTCAGAGTATTAAGTCGAGCTTCATGCAGGGAAGGCCCAGCAGTGAGGACATTAATATGATAATGATGATGATTATACTATTTATACTAGGAGGTATAGTCGTAAAACTGAACAAGATTTCTAATCAATTTATTAAATTAAATAATCTGCTGAATAATATCAAGTAAAAAAATAAAGATTTCACGCAAATTTTTATACTTTTAATGTATTCAATTTTTTAAGTATAAATCCACAATTTGCTTTAATAAGTGCATCGAGCATATTCTTGTTTGTTGCGAAGGTCTCCAATCGTCGCCTTTTCTTACGTTTCTTATTCACGTTTCCTTTACATCGACGGCGGTGCGGCGGTGGAAAATCTGTTTAGAATTGAGAAAAATTAAGTTTAAATACAAAATTGTTAACACTACAATTTTTTATCGATATTACATAATAAAATCGGACTACAACACTATCAGGTTGGTCAAATGTCAAAAATCCCAATTGGCTTTAAATTATAAATTTTTAGCCTAAAAACACCCGATTTTCTTCAACCAAGTCAATGTTAAACTGTATATACACGTACAGCGATTTAGTTTTTGCAAATACGGACCAGTAAACTATAAAACTGTGTTCCCAAAAACACAAAACAATGAGTGTGACTTACCTCTGAAATGATATATGTTCATTATTCTCTTTCAAAACACTCACTCTGCTTGAACAACCGGGAAGGCCACAGGCCATTCTTAACAAACAACAGATTTACCGCACCACACCATCAAATCTTTCTATATTTTTGTACAAAAAAAGCTTTTCTTTCTGAAGCATTTGTTAACCAGCTGGTTAACAAACAAATATGACGTTTACTTTCAAGTGGCGCGCAGCTCATTAAGACGCACACGTTGGGCTATAGTTATCTCTTTTTAACACACGATATGTCCCCATTTGAGAGACGAGAGTCGATTATAGAAGGAATTGTTCATTTTCTTATGCTCCATCTACAGGAATAATCACAGCCTTCAGCAATAATACATCTATGGTGACGACTTGTAGTAATAGACGGACAGAGTTCGCTTGGTTGTGAGCAGGGACTTAAATATCGATAAAAAAATATATCGATATAAAAAAATATCGATAAAATTTATCGATATTTCTATTATCGATAATTATATCGAAAAAAATATCGATAATTAATAATCGATAAGGCCTTGCTGCGTCATATCATGTATGCATGTTGCCAACTTTACGTTCGTCTGGATATTGTCTGTGTGCTGTGGTGTGTGTGGCTCACACACTCACACGCCACACACATGGGGCGCGCCGTTGCTGTTATTTATCTTTTACTTATATGCTTTTAGCGCACTATCGTTATGATTAATAATTATGTTAGTATTGTTTTATAATAAGTGATTGACATGCGTTAGAAAATGAATCCTTATAACTGAATAAAAAAATTACTGGATAGTCAACCATTTTTTTAAATTTTTTGATGTCGTTTTTTTATTTTACTTAGTACTACTTTTGGCGGCGCATCAGATATTTAAGCTGACCATATATTATGACGTGCCAGATTCTTTGGTGGTAGATTTTTATTGTTGATATCCACCATATTCCATCTAATCATCCTTAGAACGTATGAATCTGCTTGGGAGTGAAGCTGATTGCGAAAACTGAATAAAAAAATTACCGGATAGTCAACCATTTTTTTTTTACTTTTTTGATGTCGTTTTTTTATTCTACTTAGTGCTACTTTTGGCGGCGCATCAGTTATGCCCGAGCTTCACCTGCGTCTAATGCCATTAATTAGCGCGCTATTTAATATAATACGCAGTTGCAGCCGGGTCTTAGCGCACTAGTTTGATACAATTAGCGCGCTAGATTCTGCATTCTGCTAGACGCGCATGCCGTTATTATGCACGCAGGTGAAGCACCAGCATGATTGAAGATGATTGGGAGTGAAGCTGATTGCGAAAGTGATGTTTATGAAAACGGTGACCCTTCACTCCTGTGTGATGCAAACTGTATCTATAGTCGTAAACGAAACCGATTATAATGCTTTACTATACATAAATCAGGTACGTATACAAGTACATATCGCGAACTTATGCGATACCGCGTTGTCGGTACGCGATATCGCTATCATCCTCGGTAGCCTCACCGCTATACTGTAAAAACGTACTAAATGACATTTTACCGAAAAATGAATCAAATACATGTCTGAATTTAAAATTTTGTTCTCTTTCGTCTGGTAAAATGGATTGTAATTTATATGATCAAAACGATAGTTTAAAAGTTATGTTGAGGAAATACTTACTTTACCTCACAATGTAGGGTATACTGTTCAGCAAAAACGTACAAAACAGAATTAATTGCAAGATTGCCTTATTCTTAACAATGAGTAGGGGAAGCCTAGTGTGGGTAAGACGAATACTCAATTTTATTCAAAACCTACAATAGATGGCACTATTGGACTAGCTCGGGTCGGTAAAACAGTAACTCTAAAGCGCCATGATAACCAAAACAATAGTTGCGGTAATTAGTTGTCCAAGAAAAATAAAGGCTTTTTGCTGTTTTATTACGATTTTTTGCAAGGGTTGAGTATTGATTTTTGGTATTATGTTATGTATTATGTGTTAACGAATAGACTCTGTATAATCGATTGCGTGTTGTTTGAAGTTTGATTTGTGTTTGTAATTTTTCATTCGTCTGTGGATTTTTTTTGAATACTAGTGCTTTGGGCAAGACGGCAAAACGGATAGCTATCCGCCTTTGTTCCCATCCAGTCACACCAAGCGAGTAACACTGACTGGTTAGGACAAAAAATTCCCATCCAGTAACTCTGTTACTCGTTGCGACAAGTTTGAAAGAAAAGCAATCCCAACCAGTCGTTGAGTTGAGTTGAGTTAACAGACATTAGAACTTTATTGGCTATGCATGCCGGCCAGGGTCTATACTAGAGTTGCCACGAATAGTGATTTGGCCGAATACCGAATACCGAATATTCGGCAACGCTGTCGGCCGAAGCGCCGAATATTCGGCCGCTGAATATTCAGCACAAGTACATGCTAGTCAAGCGCGTAAAGAATAATAAGACAGGTCGCGACCCGGCCGCCTGTGCGGCCATTTTTGACTGTTTCACTCAGTTGCGAGTAAATCACGTCACGGCACGCTTTGTCAGATCAATAGATTTTTATTTGAAATCTATTCGCCTAGATCGAAAAGCTGATTCTTACAACTGGTGGTCAGCAAACGAAAAACAATACTCAAACCTCTCGAAATTTGCTAAAGTTTATCTTTCTTCTCCCGGGAGTAGCGTGTATAGTGAGAGGTTGTTTTCTGAAGCTGGTATCATTTACGATGAAAACCGCAATCACTTGCTTCCAACAAATGCAGAAAAGCTTGTTTTTATCCATCACAACCTACCACTGCTGAATTTTACTTATTAAAGTATTGTGATTTCATAATAAATACAAATCTTGATTAATATGATGTGTCTTTTTTTCCATGATTTGGTATTCGGTATTCGGCCGAATAGTACCTATTATTCGGCCGAATACCGAATACCAAATAAAATGGCCGAATAGGCCGAACACCGAATAGTTGCCGAATATTCGTGGCATGTCTAGTCTATACAAAAGTGCCCATCATTCTTTGGTTGGGAGATTAAAATTAAAATATGTTATATTTTGATTAACAATGTCACGGAAGTATTCATTTCAACTTCGTGTCCTAAACGATTACCTAATAGTTGTCCTATTAAACCAAAAAATGTATTTTAATTAATATTTTAAAACATAAAAACCTACAAAACTTTATTTTAAAATTTCGCTTTTTATTAACCGGTAAATACGCTCTTCGCCATGTTTTGACGTCATAAAATTTGTAACCAACCACTTGACAGTGTTGACAGTGTCAAGTGGTTGTTTACTTACCTTAGGGTAGTTCCACTTAACAAAGATCTTTCTCCAATATGCATTTTATTAAAGAAATTGGACGGCTTTGACGTTCAAATTTATACATTCAACATCCATCTTTGATAAGTGGAATACACCCTTACTTATATGTAGAAAAAGTGAAAGTGACGTTTATTTGTTTACAAATTTAGAAATCCAATGACGTCAAAACATGGATGAAAGTGTTTTCATCAGTTCAAATAAAAAATAAAAAAATATATTTTTAATTATTTTTACTTATCAATAGGTATTGTACTTTTATTTCATGATATCGCTATATTACGTTTTCCTAAGCCAAATACTAAAGGAAATATTCATTCGATGTATCAAATTAAGTATGAGTCAAGTAGCCTATTAATAAATTATGTATTAATGATGACATTGAAGTATTCATTTAAATTGTAATAGCATTTATTTATTAGAATTTTTTAAATTGGTTAGTAAACAAAGAATATTTATTTTCAATAATTATTGAAGGAGGTAATTTATTAATATTATATATTTTAATAGATGAATGTTATGTACACACGACAGCACATCAAGTTATACAGTTGAACTGCGATAACAGCTTTTATTACGTAGGGCATAAAGGCGGTCTCAAGGTCAACATGTATAGTCTGATTTGCCGCCGTGTGTACTATTAGATGTTAGTTTTAATCTGCAACTTGGCAACATTAATTTATTTTTGTATCGTGCGTGATGGATAATTAGATGGAATATCTTGTCGTTTTGTGTAAAATTCGCTATGTTTGCGTACAAATTTGTAAACTTCGTAAATATACAAACACGGCAGGGGCAGTATTAAATAAATAAATAAATATTTTCTTACAATCACACCAATTATCTAAGCCCATAGTAAATTTCTTGAGAAACTGTGTCTATGTGAACTTGATGACGGATAAATATATACTTAAATATTTTTGTTTGTAAATACATACTTATTACACATAGAAAATACCCAGACCAAGACAAATAGACATGTTCATGCACACAAATATTTGTCTTGTTCGGTCCGAGACCTCTGGCGCGGAAGGCAGGAAGTTTACTCCTTCGCCAAATCGGTCGTCAGGTATCGTCAGGTAAATATATTTTAAAATACTGTTTGCAGCTTTTAGTTTCTTCGATGTTGGCTATAATGCGGATCAATTTCTTTTGCATGGTGAGTAGCACCGCCGCGTCCGTACTGTGGCCCTACAGCACCACTCTATTCAGGCATGTATTTAACAAATTTTTCGGTAAATTGTCATTTAGTACGTTTTTGCAATAGGTATAGCGGCGATATATCCTACCGAGGATGACAGCGATATCGCGTACCGACTCGGTATCGCTACCGAGCGCGAGAGCGATATCGCTAATATTTGAGCAAGGCTTTACAAGGGTTAAAATTAAGGATATAACGATACCGTAGTACCTACCGTATAGTTAATTTTTACGATCATTAGTTATCGTCAACATTACGATACGATATGTGTACGATTCATTCTTTTTCCATATTTTTTCAGTTTCGAGTGAAACAACGTGGTACCTATTTGTTTTCTCAATAAGAATTTTTGATCACAAAATTGATAAAGTAAATGAAACAAATTAGTTTTACTTTCACCTAAATAGACTTTTTTTAAAAATTAACGTTATTATACAATTAAATAAATAAATTAATCAATTAAGTTCTTGTTTTACTTAGTCTTAATATTGATATAAAAAGATATATTCAAACAAAGCTTCAAATAAATTCAACAAAATGCTATCAAAAAGAAGTCGTAATGCATTCGTATCGTAATTTGTTATCGTATTGGGTCATTACGATGTATTCGTATTGGTATCGTAATAGCCACAAATAGGGTAAATTACTAAAATACGCAAAGAACGCATTTTAGTTGGCAGCTATCTGCCGCTTGCCAACAAAACGCAAAACAAAATCAAACGCTTGTCGTCGTGCCGTCGCGTCGCGTCGTTGTCGCTCCGACGGTAATCCCCCGATCCGATCCTCTCGCCCTGCTAAGTTTGGCAACGTCGCACTCGCACGTTACGTACATTATCGATATTAAAATATCGATAAAATTATCGATATTTTAATCGCTATTTCGTATCGATATCCAACTATCGAAATTTTATGCTTATATCGATATTTTTCAAATATCGATATAAGTCCCTGGTTGTGAGCAAGGAATTTATAAGTACTACGTACAACAGGAAGGTGCACTCCGTATTTTTGTGTATTTAAAAATACACTTTAATATTAAGAGATAAGGTTTATATTTCAATACAAAATGTCAACGGTCCAGCTGAGACCGCAAGAACGAGGTGAGGGTGTCCCTTTCTCTGAAATTGCCAGCACTCTTAAATAACAGGTTTAGTAGATTTATGGTTCACAACTTTCGTTATAAAAATTAAATTTCGTAAAATTTCCGCTTCGTATTACTTTTAGTCAATAGAAAACATCGCATATTAATTTAGGTATTACCTTATTAAGCATAAAAATGTATCAGGTCGTTTAAGTTTTTTATGGCTTATCCTAGAAAAGAATTTGAATGATAGATTTCAGAATGTTAAAGTAGCAACATTACAAGCCGAATGACGTTTTCTGACGTTTTCCGTCTTCGTTGTGTCAAGTTCGCAATTCGCTCGTCGCCGCCCGCCGCCCGTCGCGCATGTTCGTGGCCGCCGTAATGGGATGGAGTGAGATAAACTGACCTCGTCCTTACTATATCATTAGGACCGTTTTTTAGCAGCAGTGCACCTTCCTGTTGTATTATAAATTCCTTGGTTGTGAGACCGAAAATGACATGAGCTAGTGTGTGTAATTTGTAAACGTGTGCGTGAGTTTTAGAGCTGCCCTCAAGCCCATTTTAGGTTGTCGATAACAATAATGTAAATAAAACACAAACAAGGTTTAATAATTCATATGATATGAAGTATACTTCAATGGACATGGGAAAATAAAAATAAAGTTCATGTTATTTAAATTTTTAGTTTTTTGCATTCACAATGCAATTTTTATTATTGAAAAATGGAAAATAGATTTTATTTTCTAAATACTTCATTTTCCATTTTTCAATAATAATGGTCATTTCACTTCAATACGATTAGTATTTACAAAGTTATTGTAAAAATTAATTTGCTTAAAACACTATTGCCTCGGTTGTTCGCTAGCAATCGGCTTTTACCACGTTCGACGTCATTACTCCCGACCGCCCGTATACCGCACCGGCCGGTCATACTTACCTAGTCGCACAGCTGCACTGGTTGAAATCTTGTTTTTTAATAAAACTAGTTCTGGAGTTTTTGGAGTCTCTTTTCATCGCATTGCACCAAATTTTTCGATTTTTTACGAATAAATATTTTTATTCTGCGTTTTGATCGAAGTAGATATAAGCATAGAGGCACAATACAGTATTTAAATACCTTAGGTAGGTACTTTGTAAAGACATGTTGATAATTTTCTTGAATTACACAATATTGTATAAGACTATACAATATTGTATTATTCAAGCACGCATTGTGGCTGTCACGAAAACACTAGCACGTGAAAAATTGAAAATGAAGTTGGTAGATTTAGACTCATCATGTCATAATCAATAATTTTCACTTCACTATCAATCGAGTTAGACTTGTACCGATGCTACATCCCTAACCCAACTTCTACCCTCACATTATTTTTATCATTTGATCCTATGGGGGTAAACCAACATCTCGCCGTGTCGTGTCGGGCATATTCGCCACTTCCGATCCAGCCTGCCCACGCGACAGAGTGTTTGAGTCGAGCTCTCCTGTTCCTCATCATATCGGTCAAGTAGTAACATCTTCCAAGTGATCGCCGCGAGTTTAACTGAATTGACTATTGTGATCACGAACTTTTGGTGTGGAAAGTCAAATAAGAAGAGAGACGCGCGTCCTCTACAACCAGCACGCGGGAGCAACGTCGAACCAGCATGCGTAGCATGACAAACCCGAGAAGAGTTTTGTCTACCTCGAAAGTCTATAGTTGACAGCCAAACAATAGGTTTGTCTACGATGAAATGTCATTTTTGACGTTTCGATATAGACAAAACCTTTCTCGAGTTCGTCATGCTACCCGTGCTGGTCAGCCCCCTAAAATCTCCTTTTTTGACCGCCCAGAAGTATTTAGAAAAAATCGACCCGTCTCACAACCAGCTTCGATGGGACTGGAACCCACGACCTTTCGCTATCCGGGCGACTGCTCTAGCCACTGAGCTACGGAGTCGTTAACGACGACGACGAATACAACGATCAACGAGTCCGTAGCTCAGTTCATTTTCAATTTTTCAATAATAAAAACTGCATTGTGCATGCAAAAATTTAAAAATTTAAATAACTTGGTGGTCATTTTTACGAATCTGACATATTTTAAGTTAAAATGTTTAAATTTCAAAAATAAATAAATAAAAATACCTTTCCCAAACCCATTGAACATTTAGGTACACATTAATTATTCTCTCTGAAGAGAACAAATTTATTTAAATAATTTCTCAAGGTTTCTTTGCAGTTTTGCTTGAAATATTTGCTGCACACCACAGAGTTTTGGCGAAGCTCCCAGTCTATTCTATTTATTAATTTTATCCAGTTTCACTTAATCACTGGATTTACAGGAAACCTGAAAATATTGTTAAATTGGTACTGAAGTAGGTATAATTTACTATTTAAAAAATGTCGGTTAAAATCAGTTTTAAATAAAACTATCAGTGTTTACAAAGACAAACAAAGTTATATT
This sequence comes from Crambus lathoniellus, assembly GCA_949710035.1. Lineage (NCBI taxonomy): Eukaryota > Metazoa > Arthropoda > Insecta > Lepidoptera > Crambidae > Crambus > Crambus lathoniellus. Next base: position 25,119,450 of record OX453302.1, on the reverse strand, counting down.
GGAAACCATCGACATGATCACATGAGTATCGATAATAATATCGATAATTTTTGATCAACCTCTACGTCATATTTTCTCAAGTTCACGGATATAATATCTTTTTATCTAAGGTTTAAGGTTTATAGAATATTTATTCTCATAAAAGACTTACATGTCACTTACTTGAGAACCAAAAATAAACATACAGTCATACTTTGTGAACATACATTGTAAATATGAATAGTGCTAAATTATATAATCCAAAACTTCTATATTATAGAACTCCAAAAGATGTTCTCTAATTAGTAGCATCCGATAATATATGCTCTTTAAGTTTTGCTTTAAATACCTCGATAGTATCAGCCTCTTTAATAGTAGATGGAAGTTTGTTAAAGAGCTGCGCCCCCACAAAAGTAATAGCCCGTTTTCCATAATTGGTACGAATTTTAGGTAAGACAAGATGAGACGGTCTGCGTGTGCTTCTTTTATTAATTTGTGTTACTTGTTTAAATTTGATGTTTGTGTGTAAGATTTTATGAATAATTCTATATATTAAAATACAAGTGCAGTATTGAAATAATTGTTTAACGTTCATAAGTCCGGTGTCTTCAAAAATGGTTTCAGTTCTTGTAAGATACGAATAGTGAAATAGTCTTTTTATAAGTTTATTTTGGGACACTTGTAGTTGAGCTAATTTTGTTTTAGACGCGTTACCCCAAATTTCAATTAGGTATAAGAGATGGGACTTGACCAAGGAGTTATAGATCAGTAGCCGGACTTGACGAGGGAGACATCGCACGATATTTTTTAGAGATCCCATAAGTGATGATAATTTTTTTATTATATGATCTATATGAGTGTTCCATGTTAAATGACTGTCGAGATATAAACCAAGATATTTTTCAGATTTTTTTTCTTTAATGGGAATGTTATTTATTATCAAGGGTGTAAACGGTAAATGTTTTTTCGATTTCGCTTTAAATATCACGTAACACGTTTTAGCTATGTTGATAGTTAGTAAGTTGCATTGGAACCACTCGTAAAGCTTATTAAGATCAGCTTGTGCTTGCGGAATTATATCACTGATGCATGAACCAAAATAAAATAAACATGTATCGTCGGCATATAGGGTTAACTCGCCGTGTAAATTGAGTTCCTGAAGGTTGTTTATGTAAGTTAAAAATAGCAAGGGGCCCAATATTGAGCCCTGCGGAACGCCACATGTTATTGGTAGAGGTTTACTTTGGTATTGATCTATTTTAACAATTTGAAATCTGTCTATAAGGTAAGAATTAAGCATTTTGAGTGCGTTACCGGATATTCCAATACTTTCTAATTTTGTTAATAATATAGTGTGGCTCACCGTATCAAACGCCTTTTTTAGGTCAATAAAAATTCCAAGTACAATTTTTTTGTTATCTATATTGGTTTTGATTTTTGTAACTAGATCAACGGTGGCTGCAAGGGTATTTGATTTAGATCTAAAGCCGTATTGTCTTTCAAAAAGGAAATTAATACTATTGAGATATGCATCTAATTGCTCGTAAAGTATTCTTTCAAGTATTTTAGACAGAATTGGTAAAATTGATATAGGCCGGTAGTTGCCTGGATCTGTTTTTAACCCAGATTTATAAATGGGACAAACTTTCGCTACTTTCATGGAATTAGGAAAAACTCCTTCTTGCAACAAGTTGTTTATGCATCTAGTCAACTCGTTTATGATTAAATCTTTTATACATTTAAGTGCCTTAGTGGAGATGCCATCTATACCAGTGCTACAATTGGGATCGAGATTATTAATTATTGTATTAATATCATTTGCATTACATGGCTCAAAATTGGACAGTTTATGGAGGGAATTATTAGGACCAGGAAGGATATGAGTGTTATTGTTGTGGTATGTGTTTGGTATCTGACTAGCTAGAACTTCGCCAATGGTAGAGAAGAAAGCATTGAAAGCTTGACATATTTCGTATGGGTCTGTTATACATTTAGTTTCAACTATTAGTTTTGGGGGAGGGCATCTTTTATCAACTTTATTTATAGACAAGTCTTTCAGTAAACTCCACATTTTCTTCGGTTTCTTATTGGTTTTGATAAATTCCTTGTAGTAATATTTGTCTTTAGTTTCTTTAATACTGGTTGCAACTTTCTGCCTTGTTAGCTTAAAATTGTTTCCAAGAATCTCATTATCTGGATCTTCTTTGAGCTTTACCCATAGTTCATTTCTGTGCTCAATACTTTGAATAATGTCTTTATTGATCCAATCTTTCTTAGGACCGTTTAGTATCTTAGTTTTGTACTCTTTGCTTTGATTGATATGCTCCAAAATAAGTTTTTCCAGGTTCGTAAAGTTCGGTGTAGTATTCAAGAAATCCGTGTTAGTGAGTGATTTATATAATTGATTGTAGTTGATTGCTTCATACGTTTTTCGTTGTTTTTGTATTGGCTTAAATTTCTTCATTTGTACATAAATCTGTCTGTGGTCCGTCATTGCAGAATCTATTAGTATCATATGAAATCTATTGTCTAATAAGTTGGTACTAACGTGATCTATTATTGAGTTAGTAGTTGGTGTTACTCGAGTACCATATCTTATGTCTATTTTGTTTAGCAGTTTGTAGTTCTGTTCTCTTAGCATTTGTTTGTAGGTTTTTGTATTGTTGGTTTTTTTAAACAAATCTAAGTTAAAGTCTCCAAAGACTAGAGCTCGTTTCCTTTGTTGTAATTGTATACAGTAGGTATTCAAGAATTGTTTGAAATTCGTGTCACCCGGA